>OY294044.1:80643791-80680342 GCA_958510825.1 Brachypterus glaber
CTAGTTTAGAATTTCCTAGTTTAGTGATTTTAAGTAAACTTTTGCCTAAAGTGGACTGTGGAGAAACCTGAGTAGTACCACCATGTGTGTCTTTTTTCAAGGCGTTTATCTATGAGTATAACTCAAAATGGGTCTAACTTGAGTTACATCCTTGTTGCTTGGGAGTGTCGATATTTTTGATATAAAAAAATAACCGAGCCTTGATCCCCAATGATTTATACATGTATCGAAACAGCATCCGTTATAAAGTTTTTGGAAAAGATTACAACCCCCTAGGACCGTGCCACGGGGTAGTATTTTTAAGTTGAATCTGATCGAAACGCTATTTCAATATATTGTTGGTATAAAAAAATATAACAGAGTCTTGATCCCTGATGATTTATATACGCATCGAAACTGCATTTGTCATAGATTTTTTGATAAAAAATACAACTCCCTAGGACGTGTCGGAACCGTGCCGCGGGGCAGAATTTTTAAAATGAATCCGCTCGAAACTCTATTTCAATATATTTTTGGTATAAAAAAACTATAGCCGGGTCTTGATCCCTGATGATTTATGCACATAGTAAAACAGCATCCATCATAGATTTATTGAAAAAAAATTACAACCCCCTAGGACTTTAAAACCCCCTAGGACCGTGCCACGGGGTAGTATTTTTAAGTTGAATCTTCTCGAAACGCAATCAATTTAAATATATTTGTGGTATAAAAAATATAACCGTCTTGATCCCTCATGATTTATACATGTAAACAGCAATCATAGAGTTTTTGAAAAAAAAAATACAACCCCCTAGGACGTGTCCGGACCGTGCATCGGGGCAGTATTTTTAAAATGAATCTACTCGAAACGCAATTTAAATATATTTTTGGTATAAAAAATATAGCCGATCTTGATCCTTGCTGATTTATGCACATAGTAAAACAGCAACCATCATAGATTTGTTGAAAAATATTACAACCCCCTAGGACGTGTCCGGGCCGTGCCGCGGGGCACATATACATGTATTGAAACAGCATCCATCATAGAGTTTTTGAAAAAAATTACAACCCCCTAGAACCGTGCTACGGTTTTTTTTCTTTTAAGTTGAATGTTCTAGAAACGCTATTTAAATATATATTTGGTACCTATAAAAAAATATAACCGAGTCTTGATCCCTCACATAAACGTATCGAAACAGCATTTATCATAGAGTTTTTGAAATAAAATTACAACCCCCAGGGACGTGTCCGGACCGTCCGCGGGGCAGTATTTTTAAGTTGAATCTGCTCTAAACACTATTTCAATATATTTTTGGTATAAAAAAATATAACCGAGTATTGATCCCTGATTGTTTATACACGTATCGAAACAGCATTTATCATAGATTTTTTGAAAAAAAAAAAAATACAACTTCCTAGGACGTATCCGGACCGTGCCGCGGGGCAGTATTTTTAAAATAAATCTGCCCGAAAAGCCATTTCAATATATTTTTGGTATAAAAAAATATAGCCGAGTCTTGATCCCTGATGATTTATGCACATAGTAAGACAGCATCTATCATAGAGTTTTTGGAAAAAATTACAATCCCCTAGGACCATGCCACGGGGTAGTATTTTAAGTTGAATTTTTCGAAACGCTATTTAAATATATTTTTCGTATAAAAAAATATAACCGAGTCTTGAGCCCTTATGATTTATACACGTATCATAACAGCATTCATCATAGAGTTTTTAGAAAAAATTATAACCCACTGAACGGTACCGCGTGTTTTTAAGTTGTATCTGCTCGAAACGCTATTTTAATGTATTCTTGGTTTAAAACAATTTAATCGAGTCTTGATCCTTGATGATTTTTGCACATTCCGAAACAGCATTCAAATTTATGCCGTAAATCATCTACAAAACAAAAAAAGGTTTACTCAAATCGGTGAACTCGTTTGGACTTACTTATAATACATAATAAAAATACATCTAAAATAGAAAACCTCATATCAAACTCAGTTACCTTCATGTCTGTAAAATAATTTCTTGCTTGTTACTTAAATATTTTTTTGCTAATAATCTTATTTTAATCCATGACAGAAGAAAACTGTCTAGTAGGTATATATTTATAATATTTGTGGATGCATATAATAATACAATGATTTTAACAATAAAAAAATACACCGATACATCGACACTCTAGGCGTGTTGGAGCGGGAATAAATGAAGCGTATATCCAACTGGCCCGCCATAGTGCACTGTTTATATGAAAAAAAGCATTGTATTCATATTATGATTTTATTGCAAACACTTTTATGATTTTATTGCAAAAAATTTTATGATTTTACTGCAAACAATTTCTTATAAATATAAATTTGATAAAATACCCACCTTTAGGTACCCAATAATAAGTATAATTCGTTTGATTGTTACTTTATGCTTTTAAGTCATTACAGACAAATTTGATTTTAATCATGGTAATAATAACAAACACTGCAAATGTTCTTCCCAAAGTCCACATCAAACAGTCTCGATAAATTGTTTCAGAAGCATTTGAAAATATTGCACACATAACTTACATGTTAATCTATTTTCTGCAGCTAGGTCTTCCAACTTTAAATTTAATTTCGTTAAAAATAATTTTAGTTGTGGGTTAATAAGATCATTAAAAAAATTCGTGAATGATAACATGACCTCTTGAATACGCTTTAATGAGTTTTCAGCGTAAATCGAACATTTTTTTAAGGCCACTAACCTCCAAACGTGAATAAAATACTATCCTTTATCTAGGACTATTCAATATTAAAATTAAATATTACACCAATCTAGTTTTCAATCATGCTACAGAGTGTTATTAATAACACTATATGTGTATTAATACACATCACCAAAATTCTGCCCCCCCCCCCCATTAATTTGAAACGTAAACAAAAATTATTCTTAACAAATTTGTGAGTTCAGTTCTACATTTTATTGAAATGCTTTATCACATTTATATTTAATGAAAAAGTCGTCACAAAATGTGAGAAATAAAGGTGCCAATAACCAGTAAGTCCTTCTTGAGCAGCAACAATGAGCTCTTGAAGTGTGAACGGGAGGTTGTCTCTATTATAAAAAAAAGTCAAAGATGGCGGCGAGTAGCATGTCAAATGATTTCATGGTGAACAAATCCTCTAATAATAGTGAAAATAAATGTCGAAAATGCAAAAAAAAGGTGGTCAATGGTGTAAAATTAGTGCTTGTGATAGACCTAGTCATCTTAAGTGTGCATACCAAGATAAAGACGAAAATCCAATATGTAATATTTGTATCAACGACCTGATCGACTCTACATCATCAGGCGATAGTGTGGAAACGGTTATCGAAGCCGGCGACGAAACCGAGTGCCATAACGAAAATATCGTACAAGAAAATAAAAGACTCTGGAGCGAAATATTACTCTTAAGAAAGCTGGTGGATGAAATGGATGAAAAAAATCATCTTTTAAAATTTAAAATCGACGTATTGGAAAATAAAAATCGTGCCCTTACAGATAGGCAACATAATATACACCCTAAGACAAAGACAGACGATGCAAGACCAGAGAATTCTACTATACCGACAGTGCTAGTGACAGCAGCTACTAAGAACGTAAATACGCATAATTTTAACAAAAATGAAGTGTCATTGGCTATTAAAAATGCCAAAACGAGTAACAAACTCAAAGAAATACAAGAAATCAACGAGGATATATCGCCTGCCAACAACGAATGGTCCGTACAAAAACGTAAACAGCGACGAAATCGCAAAATTGTGATAGGAGAAAATTCTAGCAACATAAACATAAAAACGGTGCCCAAATCACAGACCTTACATATTACTAGACTAGATCCTAGTACAACACCGGATAAGCTAAAAACGCTACTAATTCCACATTTCTCTAGTGTTGTATGTGAGACTCACACTTCAAAACAGCCAAATATCTACACCTCTATAAAAGTTACTATTCGGGCAGAAAACCTGGATAAGACATGGGACCCAAGCATATGGCCTAAAGGGGCTTTAATATCTCCTTTTTTACTGCGGAGGAACAAACAAATGACAGAACAAAGTCAAGCAACATAAACAGTAATTAAAAGCCCAAGGGCTTAATCACTCAAAAATCGACGAGTTTACAATCTCTTGTATTAACGAAGCTGTGAAATTTATATTTATAAGCGAGACATGGGCGACTGATCAAAACATTGACACACTCAGGTTTCCTGGGTATACGCTTTCGTCTTACTTTAACCAGACCATAAATAGAAGAGGTGGTGCAGCAATTTGGTCAGCACCGCACCTTAAAACAGAGCCATTAAATCTTCTACCTTTCTGCAAGTAAATTGACATTGAAGTGTGTGGTTTAAAATGGATTGTTAATAATAATAAATGTATTGTATCGATACTTTCTATAACAAACTAAATGAGCTTCTTGATAATATTTTTAATGTGAAATATCCCATCATACTCTGTGGGGACTTTAACCAAAAACGACTAAGCATAACTCAAAACAAAGAGTTGGAAAATCTTCTAGACTCTTATGATCTTGTAAAAAAGGTAAATGATATAACTAGATTTTCTCCAACAGGAGGATCTATTATCGACCAAATTTATACAAATCTTCCTTGCACAGGTGAGTGTACTATAATAAATAATACAATATCAGACCATAGAACAGTATTGTTTCAAACACTCGTAAACTCAAACATTGGGAATAATGAGCCTAGCTTTGTAGAAAGTAGAATTTTTTGTGAAAAAAATGTTAACACGTTTTGTGAGCTCCTTATTACCAAGGGTTGGGCGGAGGTATACTCTGAAACAAACACTGAAAATAAATTTAATAAATTCACAGAAATTTTTGGGTCTTGTTTTGAGAAGGCTTTTCCACTCAAAAGTAGAAATATAAACATTACAAAAAATAAATGGATTAACAATGTGGTTATAGACTCGAGTAATAAACTTAAAGATCTCTATTGCCTACAAAGGCAATTTCCAATTTTAAAAAATAAATACACTTCTGAAAAGAAAAAACATAATATTTTAGTAGAGAATACAAAAAAGGAATATTACCAAACAAAAATATTTAACTCAAATAATATATCAAAAGCCGCATGGCATGTGATTAATGAACAAACTGGGAAAAATAAGAAACATGAGGATATTTGCTTAAAAACTGAAACTGGTAAAATTAAAGATCCTACAGAGATTGCTAACAAATTCAATAACTTTTTTAAAGAAGCTCCTCTTAATATAATCAACAAAATACCTGATTGTAATGTTGATACATCACATTTTAAAACTATTAAAAACAGCATGTTTTTAATGCCTTTTCATGAGCAGGGAATTAATACAATTCTCGAGACAAAACTCAAAAACAAAAGGTCGGCAGGTCCTGATGAGGTACCTGTCGACCTTTTAAAAAAATGTGGGGAGTATATCTCCGCCCCCCTAACCCATATCGTAAATGCCTCCTTTGAAGAAGGTGTTTACCCCTCCAAGTTGAAAAATAGCCTCATTATTCCTATATACAAAAAGGGTGATGCGGGCCTGACTGAGAACTATAGGCCAATCAGTCTGGCACCATCCTTTTCTAAGATTTTTGATTATTGTATGCTGTACCGTCTTGTAACCTTCCTACACATTAATCAACTAATAGATTCAGCACAACACGGTTTCAGGAAAAACAGGTCCACCCAAACAGCCACTTTAACATTTTTGAGCAATCTATTAGACAAAATTGATGCGGGCGAGTGCCCTGTTGGGATCTTCTGTGATCTCGGCAGGGCATTCGACTGCGTAAGACATGAACTTCTGTTGGACAAGTTGCAAAAATATGGTATAAGAGGTCCAGCATACAATTGGTTTGAATCTTACTTGAACAACCGCAAACAGGTAGTACAAATAAAACTGAGCAAGTGGAAACCAATATAGGTGTCCCACAGGGATCTATATTGGGGCCCGTATTATTCGTTCTTTTCATTAACGATTTACCAGCATATTTAAAACAAATTTTAGTAATGTACGCAGATGACACCTCATTACTTATTTCTTTTAGATCTGATGTAGACTTAAATTTCTATCTTGATGTAGTTTGTCGACACTTATCCCTGTGGTTTAATGCAAATTCTTTATTTTTAAATGTTACTAAAACCACTTTTTTACGATTTCACACTGCACAAAAAAGAAACACAAATCCTGTTAACTTAACCTTAAATGGTATTGAACTTATACAAGAAAACAATGTTTCCTTCCTAGGAATAACAGTCGATGAAACACTAAGCTGGAATAACCACTGTCAAAAACTCATTAAGCAATTAAGCACGACCTGTTATCTGGTAAGATCACTTAAACGCATCTTAAATACTAATCAACTTGTCATGTTTTATTATGCGCATATTTACTCAAGACTCAAAGATGGTATCCTCCTGTGGGGCCTCTCCTCTAATACAGAGGATGTTTTCCTTGCTCAGAAACGAATCGTTAGAAATATGGCGGGCGCAAAGTATAATCACCCGTGCAAGGAACTGTTCCAAAGGTATTAAATAATACCACTACCATGTATTCTAATATTAGAGCTTTTATCATATATTTATATGAACCAATCTACCTTTGTAAATAACAATTCAGTTCATTCTTATAATACCAAAGGTTCTAATAAATCTCACATTCCTTACCGCAGGTTAAAAATTACTTACGACAAATCACCTTTCATAAGAGGTATAAAATTATTTAATGAGATTCCTCAAAACATAAAAAAGTTAAAAAATATTCATATGTTTAAAAAAGCTATAACTAAACATCTTCTTGATAAATGCTTTTATCACATTAATGAATTTAACTGGCCAAACACGGAGTAGCGATAGCGATTGATTGACACAACTATATACATATTTCTAAAGTAATTGACATGTTCTACAACAAATGTTAATGGAATGCAAATAAATTATTATTATAATTATTATTATTCAAAATGGGCCTTTTTAGTATATCCTACACATTCTCACATCAGGTGAGTTTGCTGGCCAGTTCATTCTTTGAACATTCTCTTGCTTTAGCAAATTAGTAACACTTCTTGTACAGTGGGGCGTTATCGCCTATAAAAATTAAATTATCACCAATTTCGTTTCGCAATGGAAGGATAATGATTGGATAATGTTTTGTGCGTAAATTGTTTGTTGAGAACATAAGAGGACATACGAGTTATTGACATCTTTGATTCTCACATTTTGTGACGACTGATTTTATTCAATAAAAATTGTGTGTATTTTAAACCCAATTTAGATCCATTTTAATACGCTTCAAGTAATGCCATATAAACGGTATTTTAATTGGATGTAGGTGCGAGAATTAATGTTTATTTTATTATTCTATTTTTTGAAATTGTTCGTTAAATGTTAACACTTTCATAAAATGGTTCCAATTAGTGGTTTTATACTAATTAATGTACTTACTATATAACCATAAAAAATCATCTCGAGATAGTTTTATGTTTTTTTATAAATTTATTCTTACATATCATATATCATATCCTGTTAGTTCTAGAAAAAATATATAGCCCATATTTTTTTCAGGATCCCTTTCAAATTCTTCTACATGTATAATTCTTTTTTTAATTATTTCTTTTTAATGTTGGTATATTATTTTGTTTTGGAATCTCTACAGTTTTAGTGGTCAGCATTATCAAGCACATATTGGAAAAATAATGTTTCAATAACAGGTTCTGGAAGGAAAGTTATTGCTGATGCTTAAAAAGTAAAGTTTGTATGTAATATTAAAGAATATATATGAAATTAAAAGAAAGACGATTTTTGCACGTAACAATCCTTTATAAAATACCGAAACTATAGTTACAACAACGTTGTTGTAAAATTAAACACTATGAACTTCATAGTATGAAGTTGTTTAGTATATATGGTATGAATAAATTTATTTTATGTTATACGATACAACATTTACATCTACAATTTCAATAGAGTATTTAATATAAAGTTATAATGTTTTAGAATAATCGTAAAAATTGTATTATATACATTAAAGTTGTTACAACAACGTTTGGTTGTACTATTTTTAGATTTTTCTATCAGTACAGTTTTTAAAAGGCAGAAACCTTTCACTAAAGAGTTAGATTGTCTGCATGAGTTTTTTAATGCTCTTCCAAAACTCGAGTCCCATTACTGCAGAAAATCTTCTTCAAAATTGTATTTGGAGCCAAATTGGAAATCGTACATGGATTTGTACAACCTTTCATTCACATGTTTTAAGGATGTGTTTGATAGAAAAAAACTTAAGGTATTTCCCAAAAAGGACGAATGCGACGTTTGCGTCGGTTATGGAACTGGAAACGTTAGCAAATCAAAGTTTACAAAACACAAAGAAATGAAAAAAGAAGCAAGACAGGAAAAAACTAGGAATAAAGATTCTGAAAAGTATGTTTTCACTATGAATACGCGAAGAGTACTTTTAAGTCCCCAGTCTAACGTCTCCAGTATGTACTATAAAACCAAATTGGGTGTTCATAATTTAACATTTTTTGATTTAAAAAATAAAGATGGTTTTTGTTACGCGTGGAATGAGTCTGAAGGTGGCCTAAATGCTGAGAAATTTACCTTAATAATATCAGATTTTGTACTACAACTTTTTCCTTTAAATACAACTGAACATAAAATTATTTTATACAGCGACGGGTGTACGTACCAAAACAGGAATAGAACTCAAGATTACTTTTGAAACATTTTAAATGCCTTTTTTAATATTGCAGTGTCAAAATAAGTTTAAACAGAAATTTTTGGAAAAAGTTCATACTCAGATGGAAGCGGACGCCATGCACTCGTGGATCGAGAGAAAATTAAAAAACCAAAACATAAATCTTCCGACAGATTATATAAATATTTTTGAAAGTGCTCGTAAAAAACCAAAACCTTTTAAAGTTTTTTATTTGACACAAACTTTTTTCAAAAAATTTGTGTGGGTACAATTTTTTGAATCCATCAGACCCGGTAAAAAACTTCAAAAAAAGAATTATTGCTTAAAAAAAAAGAAAGTGTACTGGCAATATTAATAACTCGTGCCTCAAATATTGCCAGGGTACTGCCAAAACAGGAGCTGCTATTTCTAATAGTAAATAACAAACTAATATGAAAATATTGTGGGGCAATAACACTTTCAACTGTTTTTTGGGTACAGTTTAGGCACTTAAATAACAATTTGTTGTTTTTAGTAAGCCCCAAGTACTCTTCTTATACGTATCGGACAATTACATATCGGCCTGACAAATCTCTTCTCTTTTTTTTTTGTCAACGGGCACTTCTCACATGGAAATATTAAGAACACAGCTACTTAGACAACAATCACAAAAAAATACTTTTTCCGGTCTTTATTGTGTGAAACACAATACGGGCCAATAAAGTGCATGTTTGTACCTGCCTTATTACGTTCTTGTCTTGCAATAATCGATGCTACCCAGCTTGCAGCAGTCAACACAATTTTACAAGTTTTTATAGTGGAAGAGCATAAAACACAAACTGCGTTGTTGTGTACGCTATTACCAACAGATACATCATATTTACAGACAACTTTTCGATAAAACAGATATACTGACAGTACCATTGTATTTTTTATAGTTTCGTAGTTCATAGTTTTTTAATTTAGTTAAGTAATTTTTTGTTCAAATCTTTTTAATAGATTTTACTTTTTAAATAATTATAAATAACTGGTTCTGAAAGCCGCATTTTACCACTCGTTAAAGCGAAGTTTTACCATGTGTTTTTGTCCGATGGCCCTTCGGTTCCTCACTCTCAAAAAAAGTGAAATCCGAAAGTAAATCGGACAAAAATATGTAATGAAACCGGGTGATACCTAATTTTAAAAAGGGACTTATGTACACCACAAGGTAAAAATAGCCTTTAGATGTTTTTTAATTTATTCAAAGAACTTTTTACTATCAGATTCAATTTCAGCAATCTCAAAAACCCATATATAGCAATTTTTAATTTTTTGTGGAAAAATATTGTATTTTCTCAATTTCCCCCCCCCCCCCCCCCTTGTTTACCAAAAATAATCCCGAGCGAGAACTCTTGGTAACATACCCCTATGCCAAATTTTAAATCTCTAGCTTAAAGCGTTCCTAAGTTATCGTGCCCACAAAATTTCCGGGACAGAACGACCGATCAATCAATCGTCGACCGACCGATTTTTTTTTTGCTCGAAATTGGTTTATATCAACATAAAACGCCATAAAACGCAAAAATACGCAAAAAATATTTTGAAATTTTTGATTTCCGAAACTTTAAAAATTTTCAAAATGGGAAAGCAAAAACAAGGCTCATCTTCTAACTCATCGCCAATTCAAAAACAGCTTTAAAATCTAAGGTAAATAAAACACTGTGTAATAAACACTGAACGGAATAAGAATGCACTAAGGAAAACAGACAGATATTAATTAAAACGCAATATAAAACTATGGGCACAGATCCTGTTTTTATCTTTGTTATTTAGGTATACCTATAGCTATAGATAATTATCTATGATTATAATCATTGTTTTTTTTTATTTTAGTGTACAATTTTTTAATGGTAATTCTGTTTGTTTTTGTTACTTTAAGTTGTAAAAAAAATAAAAAAAATATGTGTGACATAAAAACAGCACTTTTAAAATGAAAATATGTCTTGCTCATACAGTACATATTTTTAGCAAATAATATTCTAATAGGTAATTTGTAGCTTGTTTATTTATATATTATAATTTATAAAATATATCATTTGTATTGAATTAATATTTGTGTAAAAATCTTGATTTGTGTACTACGGGTGACCAAAAAAAAACCTTATCAGTGTTTACAAGTTTGCGACTTTTTGTGGGTTATTTTTAAGAGAAGCAGATAAATTTTAATAAAAACGGTGTCGTTCCTAGGTAATTTATTCGCGAATAAAAATTAATACATTTGTTAAAATGAAATTTATTACCTAAAAAATGCCGTTTTCTTATGAGTCTTCTTCTTTTTTCGAATCTAATTTTCTTGAACATTATTAATCATTTGGTAACAGCCCTTATTGGTACACTACTTTATATACTTTGCGTTAAATTTAATATATTTTTGAGTTTCATAGGTTTATTTTTAGTTTCTTTTTTTGACTTAAAAAAATTGGAAAAAAACTATGGTCTTCAAATTATGAAAAAAATATATATATATTTGCAATAATAAAAAGACAAGAGATAGCTATATGTGTAGAAGACACACCAATGGGTCAAAAAAAACGACTATTTTTTTTTTACTTTATACTCTAAAAAATCGGTTGCTAGATACCTCTAGAAAATTCTCACCAAATATGAGCTCTTAATTTTGATAAAAAGGTTCTCCGCTTTACAATTTTCCATTTTTTCAGTATTAGAAACAGAAATTCATATCTCTTTGACAAATGTTCGTTAAAAAGTATCTCTCCTCATATTCTTGTAGGAAATCGAACGCTCTTACAGTTTTTTCGTAAACCCCACCGTTTAAAAGATATCAAAGATTAAAGTTTGATTATTTTAAGAGACATTTCTGTTTTGCTTTTGAATTTTATAACTCGCTTACAAAAAATTGTTATGAATTGCGCAATTCATAGTTTTGTAGGAAATTAACTGCTCTTCAAAAATGTTCTCTTATGATTTGTCGATTAAATTAAGCGTTTAAAAGATATTCATCGTCAAACTTCAATGCATACTAATTTTAATAGTTTTTGATGAATAATTCGAAAAATTTCAATTTAATTTATGAGTTTCACGAAAATTTATACACATTTCTATCTTAAGAGTAACTCTTATAGAAGTTCCCTTTCGAAAATTTATTTGAAACTTTTTTATTTTAATAATATTTTCATAAAATTTATCTTTATAATAACTTATTATTTTATTATTATTATTTTTTTCAAAATTTAATAAATCATTGACTCTTAGAGTTAGAAATAATGCACTAATTTTTTTTTCAATATAACCAAACATACGTAGGACTAAAAAAAAAAACGAGAAAAATAGTTTAAAACATTTCTCTTTTCATAGGAACTCAAATTTGTATAAATTTTCGTGAAACTCATAAATTAAATTGAAATTTTTCGAATTATTCATCAAACTAAAAACTATTAAAATTAGTATGCATTGAAGTTTGACGATGAATATCTTTTAAACGCTTAATTTAATCGACAAATCATAAGAGACCATTTTTGTAGAGCAGTTAATTTCCTACAAAACTATGAATTGCGCAATTCATAACAATTTTTTTTAAGCGAGTTATAAAATTCATAAGCTTAACAGAAATGTCTCTTAAAATAATCAAACTTTAACCTTTGATATCTTTTAAACCGTAAGGTTTACGAAAAAATTGTAAGAGACCTTTTTTGTAGAGCGTTCGATTTCCTATAAGAATATATGGAGAGATACTTTTTAACGAACAGTTGTCAAAGAGATATGAATTTTTGTTTCTAATACTGAGGAAAAAATGGAAAATTGTAAAGCGGAGAACCTTTTTATCAAAATTAAGAGCTCATATATGGTGAGAATTTTCTAGAGGTGTCTAGCAACCGATTTTTCAGAGTATAGTAAAAAAAATATTCGTTTTTTTTGACCCACCCTAACCAATAAATTTATTTTTTATGCACCACTGACATCTCGTCATATTAGAGTTACAATGTATGTGCACAAAACCACCTTTTGAATAAATTAAAAAAAAAATGGCTTTCTACTACATAAAATAAAAATATGTATTTTATCTTTTTTTAGGTAAATCTTAATATATTTTCATTAAAAATCTTAAAAAACATACAAAATGTAATTTTCAGAAATGACCAAAATGGCGCATACAACCTTGTAACTCCTGACAATCTGTTGGCGTGGAAAGATCATTTTCAATTTATAAATGGATTTTTAATCAGCAAAGAAATTATCTGCTACAAAAAATTAGATTTTTTTTTAATAATTTAGGGAATGAAATATTCTCTAATAAATCAAAATTAAAAGGTAGTGGTGTGGTTATAGTGGAAATGTTATCGAAGGAAAATATGAACTTATTTTCTCTTGTGAAAGAAAAGTTTGATAAACAATGCTGGACCTTTAAAGGTAAAATTTTAGTCAAAATAAATAATAAAATTATTCATATTGTTTCACATACAGACTTTTATCGCATTGCGAAGTAACATAATTAATATTTTTTTCGAAATTTATAATATTGTTATCAGTAGTGTTTTTTTTTTGTTTTGCGGCATTTCCTAAATTTCTTCTTTTTTTTAATTTATTGCGTTAGTTGAATTTGTGAAACTACAGTACATATGTATATGTGTGTGTATATATATGTATATGTATATGTATATGTATATGTGTATATATATATGTGTATATATATAATATATGTATGTATATATTTTTTCTTTTAATTTATAAAAAATTGGTTTAAAAATTTTAGTTATAACTAGCGTTTCGGGGTACAAACATGTATGAGCTATATATTTGTTGATCTCTTGATAATTTATATTTTTCTATTTTCTACGTATAATAACAAAGCACCTTATCATTAAAAGCCCTACTGATAAATAAATTTTTAATTTTTTAGTTTAAATATTATTTTATTTTTTTATTATTTTTTTTTATTTATTATTAACTTTGAGATACATAAAAATCTATAAATTATATCATAATAACTAATTATTTAGAAATGTCGCTTGTAAAAAATAATTTAATATGATTATTGCCCATTTCAACTGTTACTCTATTAACAACTGTTTCTTAGATGTAAAAGATATACTGCTTCAAAACGATTTTGATATATTTGTCCTTGGGGAAACGTGGCTAAATAACAAAGTACCTGATAATTCTTTGCATATTAATGGGTACAATTTAATACGTAAAGATAGGGGGGCTCGGGGTGGAGGGATTGCTTGCTATATTAATCCCAATTTAATTTTAATATACTGTCATCTAGTAATGATATTGAGCAATTATGGATGAATGTTTCTTATGATAACATTTCAACTACTTTGGGTATGGCCTATAGACCACAAACGATAACATATAGTTATTTTCTTGAAAAAATTGAAGAAAAACTATTTGATCTGTTACCGATTACTAACAACTTACTCATTGTAGGTGATTTTAATATTAATATGTTGGAAACTGATAAGCCGGCATATAAAAAGTTTTTTGACTTATTTAATTCGTATGGGCTACACCAAATTATTGATAAACCTACACGAATAACAAATACTTCTTCGACACTTATAGACATAATTTTAACAAATAACCGGAATATAGTAAAGTCCTCAGGTGTTATAAGTACACATCTAGTTAGTGACCATGAAATAGTTTTTGCAGAACTCGATCTAAATAGACCTACCAAATCAGTAAGCACTCATACCTTTAGAGATTAGAAAAACATTATTTTTGATCAGTTTAATAATGACTTGAGGTCACTTCCGTTATTTCAAATAACAGAACTTGACAATATAGATGACAAAATTAGTTTCTTTAATGAATGCCTTTTAAACCTACTTAATATTCACTGCCCTTTAAAGTCTATCAAGGTCAAGAAATATCATCCTTGGCTTACAGACAACATAAAACTGTTAATGTCTCTAAGAGATAAGGCTTATGATAAATTTAAATCAAACAGAGTTAATGGTAATTGGGAAACATATAAACAGCTTAGAAATTATACAAACGTTGCAATAAAAAATGAAAAAAAAGCTTATTTACAACACAAAATGCAAACTAGCAATATGAAAACTACTTGGAAGGAGTTAAAAAAACTTAATGTGTCTAATAAGGGTAATGTTCAAATTCCTAGTAACTTACAGGATGCAGAAGCAATAAATAATTTTTTGTTAACTCTGTTCCAATAAATAACTGTAATCAAGAAAAAATTCAACTAATTAACTACTATAACAGTCACACTAAATCTAACATTGACAATAGTTTTAAATTTAATTTAATTACTGATGAAAAAGTGTTTTTAATTTTACAAAAGTTATCCTCTAATGCAATAGGCTGTGATAACATACCACTTTGTTTTTTAAAGTTATGATGTCCTTATATTTTACCACTTTTGACACATTTAATTAATTTTTGCATTGAAAATAGTGTTTTCCCCTCAGTTTGGAAAGAAGCCCTTGTATGTCCCTTGCCAAAAACTAAATCACCAAAAGAATTTAAAGATTTAAGACCTATTAGTGTACTGCCGGCTATGTCTAAAATACTAGAGAAATATATTGAAGAACAGTTACGTAATTATTTAGAAAAAAAAATTTGCCTCCAGCAATGCAGTCACGTTTTATACCTCTATTCAGCTGCTCTACTGCACTTACCCATATTACTGATGACATAGTTCAAGCCACCGATGATAATCTAATTACGCTTTTGATTTTGATAGATTTTAGCAAGGCTTTTGATACCTTGGACCACGATATTTTATTCTCAATTTTTCATTACCTAGGTCTGGATGATTCCGCTATAAACTTTTTTAAGCATTATTTAACTAATAGAACTCAAAAAGTAAAATTAGGTGATATATTATCGTCTGGTGTACTTCTAGCAACTGGTGTGCCACAAGGTTCGATTCTTGGGCCCCTTCTTTATACAATATATACGGTTTTATTTGAGTCAAAAATACTTCATGGCAAATTTCATTTTTATGCAGATGACACTCAATTATACTGTTCATTTCCTAAGCACATGTTACAACATTTTTTAACACTTATCAACAATGATCTTCATAATTTAAGTTATTTTTGCAAATAAAAAAGATAGAGCTGAACTTATAAATTATATAGATGTTCGCATAGGTAATGAAAAAATTGAGGTATTAGAGGAAGTTAAAAACTTGGGTTTAACTTTTGATTCCAATCTTAGGTTTAAAAGGCACATTAATACTAGTATTGGTAAAGCCTATGGTTGTCTTAGAACTTTTTACTCTGTTAGAGAGTTTTTAAATTAAAATTAAAAATAATTCTTTGCAACTCTTTAGTGTTATCTCAGTTTGCGTATTGCGACTTAATTTATAACTCATGTTTAGATGCAGAAAGTAAGAGGAAAATTCAGGTAGTACAAAATTCATGTGTAAGATTTATTTATGGCATTTCACGATACCAACACATATCTCACAAATTAAAAGAGCTGCAATGGCTGAAAATGTAAATTTACGAAGATTTCATGCAGGTTGCTTCTACTTTAAAATTTTAAAATGTAAATGTCCTCCTTACTTGTATGATAAAATTACTTTTAGAACGGATGTACACAATTTAAATTTAAGACATCGAGGCTTAATCGTATTTTTTGAACGTGGTTTTAGGTTTAACATTGCCTTTTGGGCTACGGATATATCTTTATCTTCGCAAAGATTCAAAAATAAACTAAAAAGATATCTTTTATCATCTCAGGAATAGGTTGTTAATAAAAAAAAATGTAATAATTTTCTATTGGGCAAAATGTGATTTCAGTTATGTTTTTGGTTAGCTATTATAATGGTGGGTGCTAATTAGTCTACAATAAGGGTAAAGTGGAAGATCAGATTTTTACCTTGGTAAAAAAATTGAACTTTGTCCTTAAGATTATCATGAATTTAATATTATATTTAAGATTTAATTGTATATATTTTGTTGTATGTTTTCTTCATGATAATAAACACATTTGAATTTGAATTTGAATTTGGAACTTTCAAGTATTACGTAACTCAAATTTTGATCATTTTGGACCAAAGAAATCTAATAATCAAAAGTTTTCCTTGATCTGCGCTTGAAGGAACCCATTAAACAGCTAATAATATACCGAGTGTTTTTTTTAACCTGAAACTTTCAAATATCTCGAATACGAATTAAAAAAAAATCTCGAACAAAAGTTGTTTACTTTAATGGGGGAAACAACGGATATATACATTTTCAAGGTAATTTCAAGGTCAACCTTTGTTTTTTTTTTTAAATAGAAACATATATTTTATTACTGCTATCTAACTCTCCTAAAAAAATAAAAATGTTATTTAAAAAACTTTTTTTGATCGGACTTTTAGTTGCAGAGATAACATAGCCACACAAAATTAAAAAAGTTGGATCTCCGACGGACTCGACTAGTCAATTCCTATGTATTTTGAGCCGCTGAATCCGAATCTAATAAGGAAAATTGGAGCTAACTTTTAAATTTCGACCTCAGATTCAGATTCAGTGGCTCCAAATTCATAGCAACGACTAATCGAGGCTGTCGGAAATCCAACTTTTTAAATTTTATGTGGCTGTTTTATCTCTGCAACAAAAGTCCGATCAAAAAAAGTTTTTTACAAAAGATTTTTATTTTTTTGAGCAGAATTAAATAGCAGTAAATATATGTTTCTATTCGTAAAAAATAAATACGCCATTTTGTTTCCCCCATTAAAATAAACAACTTTTGTCCTAAATATTTTTTCTAAAATGCATTACATGTTTGTTTAACCTCGTACTATTCTACTTAATTAAGCATCCCCTAAGTCCAGGACTTGTGTGGGCTAGTAGTAGAGGGAACCACCGGCTTATACTGACTTTCGAACCAGTTTCTAGGGAGTGTCCGTTTCACTTATCGCCTTCGCCAAATTTCAATTATTAATTAACTGAAAAAGGCAAATCGGCGCCAGTGAGAATCGAACTCACGATAGTAGACTTGCTATGCATACGCGCTAGCCACTACGCTATGCCTCCCATAAATTGTAATTGAGATATTTGAAAGTTTCAGGTTAAAAAAAAACACTCGGTATTGTACATAATAAATATAAAACCAAGAAAGGTAAATAAAAATCATATTTCCTGTTTGACATACTTATATAAATTTGTACGCTATAGCATACAAACAAATTACAAACAAACAAAAATATATTTTGTTTCTTTTAAAAATTCTCGGAATAAATAATTAAAATTAGAAAATATTAAATTAAGAAACTTTATATTTTTTAGGGATCGTAAGATAAACAGAGTACTAGTTGGAAAGTGTATTTCTTACACTCGTGGGGTTTCCTCACTCGCCTGATGGCTCGTTCGAAATACGACTTTTTGCAATTGAGTAACGATGTATTTCAAATTTTGAATTCATTGTCAATGTTTAATTAAAATTTTTACTGCAGTAGTTCCAAAACATTTTTAAAGTAGATTTTTTTTCTGTTATGAAATAAAATAAATATAAACTGGGGTTTTAGGGATAGAACGGAAATGCTCTACCAAAGCCTCCCGATTTTATGAGAAAGTAAATACACCAGTTTTAAAGTAGATTTTTTCTGTTTAAAATAAAATAAATATAAACTGGAGTTTTAGGGATAGAAAGAGTTATTTATATAATTTGTTATAAGGCAAAGGATAATAAAAAAAGCCACCCATAAAAACGCTAAAACGAAGTTTACTAAAAATTGTAAAAAATGCATGTATGAAGTTGGTAAAGGAATTAATCATAAAAAATGTAACACAATGAATGCCAGAAATAGTGTAATCAATATGTTGGAAAAACTTCCTGGAAACAATTGGAAAAAGTTTTGTATACAAAGTTAAAAAATATCGTTAAAAAAATAATGGTAAGCATAACTATGTAACTTTGTCAACTTGAGGGGTACTTCAAAAGTACTATTAAATCCATGCACCTGAAAAAAAGTCTCCGTTTTTTTCGGCCGAAACGCTTGACAATCATCAGCTAAATAATGGGTCCTCAGCAAATGACGAAGGATCTTTCTAATTTTCTTAGGTGTAATGTATTCCGGCATATTATAAAGATCATGTTTTACAAAGTTCGAGGATTTTAAACAATGTGTATAAGACCAGCGTTCTGGAATTTGATGTGGATAAAGATAATTCTAAACAAAGGCCCGTGGTTTGGGCAGACTCCGAAGAATTGTTAGATGCCGTAATTGACAAAAGAAAAGATTGAAGGGATTTAAATATTATAGTCATGCCGATGGTGGCCAAGAATTTTTCAATTTTTTTTATTTTTTTTTTAATTTACAGACGAGTATATAGAAGCTCAAACTACTACAGAAGTAATGAAAGAAATCAGTAAAAAATATTGTGAAATAGAAAGCGAAGCCAAATTAACTGGAGTACTTATAGACTCAAGAATTTTTCTATGGTTTATAGACTAATAATATTGTGTGTAGTACCTAACATAAAAGAATCGTAGGTATGCAAATATGGACTTGCTTTTTAAATTAACGAAAATCAATAATACATCATTTAAATTTGTTTCTGCCCTAAAAATTCAACTTATTGCAAACGGAATGCAAACTGCAACCGCATCGAATCAATGTAAGTATTGCTCTATTACATTACAATTTCTTCTGTAACGCGTTACTTTATTTTAAATAAATTTTAATATATATTTAAATTTTGAACTAATTGTCAATGATTAATTAAAATTTTTACTGCAGTAGTCCCAAAACAGTTTTAAAGTAGATTTTTTTCTGTTTAAAATAAAATAAATATAAACTGGGGTTTTAGGGAAAGAAAGGATAGTAGAGCGGAAATGCTCTACCAAAGCCTCCCGATTTTGAAGAGAAAGTAAATACACCAGTTTTAAAGTAGTTTTTTTTTGTTTAAAATAAAATAAATATAAACTGGGGTTTTAGGCATAGAAAGAGTTATTTGTTTAATTTGTTACACCGTAAAGGATAATAAAAGAAAAGCCACCCATAAAAAAAGCTAAAACGGAGTTTACTAAAAATTGTAGAAAATGCATGCAAGAAGTTGGTAAAGGAATTAATCATGAAAAATGTAACACTGAATACCAGAAATAGTGTAATCAATATGTTGGAAAAACTTCCGGGAAAACAATAGGAAAAAGTTGTGTATTCAAAGTTAAAAAATATTTTTAAAAAAATAATGTTAAGCATAAAAATGTAACTTTGTCCACTCAAGGGGCTCAAGGGTAGTATTAAATCCAGCACCTGAAAAAAAGTCTCCATTCTGCCGAAACGCTTGACAATCATCATTTCTTAGGTGCAATGCGAGATACAAATGTATTCTGGCATATTATAAAGATCATGTTTCACAAAGGTCGAGGATTTTAAACGATGTGTATAAGACCAGCATTCTGGAATTTGATGTCGATAAAGATAATTCTAAGAATTTTTCAAAATATGTTTTTTTTTTAATTTACAGACGAGTATACAGAAGCTCAAACTACTACAGAAGTAATGAAAGAAATCAGTAAAATATATTGTGAAGGCGGTAAAATAGGAAGCGAAGCCAAATTAACTGGAGTACTACTAATAGACTAATAAAATTGTGTGTAATACCTAACATAAAAGAATCGTAGGTATGCTAATATGGAGTTGCTTTTTAAATTAACGAAAATCAATAATACATCATTTAAATTTGTTTCTGCCCTAAAAATTCAAGTTATTGCAAACGGAATGCAAACTGCAACCGCATCGAATCCATGTAAGTATTGCTCTATTACATTACAATTTCTTCTGTAACGCGTTACTTTCTTTTAAATAAATTTTAATATATACAGGGCGGTCCATCTAAGATAAATCAGATGATTTCTGGCGTTATCATAAGAGGTATCGATATAATTTTTTTTTTCTTGCATATTAGACCAATAAACCTATAACCTCATGAAAACAAAAGTCTTCCACTTCCTTTTGTTTTAGAGGTACAGCCATACAAAGACGAATTTACCAAATAAAGGTTAGTTAAAAACGCAAAAATTTAAAAGTCCATTAATTTTACTTTATTGGTTAATATTTTTTTTTAATTCATAGCGTATAATTTTGATTAAAAAATCGGGATTAAAAAATGGCAAATTTTAAAAATTTCTTAATGTGTATTTCAATAAAATAATTTTATTCAAGTTCACCTTGCTGTAATTTTCCTATCGGCAATCTTTTATAAATGTCAGTTGTGTCAATTTAGGTGGCGTTTTTAGATAGTCTCTTAAAATAATTAAAATTTTGCTTCAAAACGAAGAAATAGCTTTATTCATAATAGCTTTCGTATAATTTCATAAAAAGTGGATAAGAAACGAAAAATATCTTTAAAATGTGCGAGGAATTAATGGTATAAAACATGGATCAAAGAATTCTGTTTGAGAAGAAAATGGTATGGTTTAATAAGCAATAATAATTATTTGTATTACTATTATTAATAGTCTAGTATGGATATAAACACCCTGGAATTCACAATTGATGTATTAGTTTTAAACCGAGTGGAAAACATAGAAATTCAGAAAAAAGTATGCTGGAAAAACTCATGATTGGGATCTAAATTCTAATAAAAAACTTAAATTATTTATAATTAATAGGTACCTACATAAGTAATAATTCCTGTAATAAAATTTAATAAAATAAGTTAATAATGATTACACAGTTACACAAAAAAAAATGTCAAGCACTCTTTTGTAGACCATCGTATTTCTATTCTGGGGAGATCAGTCCCAATTTGAGGTTTAGATAGCACCTCATCTGATAAGTTTTGAAGATATCCTCAAAAAACAAATAACTCGAAAATAAGGTTATCTCGAAAACTAATCGTATGAGGTGCTATTTTGAACACAATTCGAAATCATCACCTCAAAATACAAGGTGTCCAAAAGAGTACTTGACCTTTTTTTGTGTGGCTGTGTTATTTATTGAAATACAACCTTACATTAACATATTTTTTAAAATAAATTTAAACAAAACATAACAAAACATAAGAAATGAAAATTAATGAAATAAATGCTCAAAATTGTTACCATTTGTTGGTATTTCCCTGAAAACTCTCTCCTTTACAAAACCCCAGAGAAAAAAATCTAGCGGGGTTAGGTCGGGGGATCTTGCTGGCCATGGTATTGTACCTCCTCTGCCTATCCATATGTTGAAGTTATTATCAAGATATTCCCTTATTTTCCCGGCGTAATGAGGAGGAGCCCCGCCTTGCATGAACACCATATTTTGCCTCAAATTAAGGGGAACATCATCTAAATAATGGTTTAAATGATTTTGTAAAAAATCTATGTACATGTATCTGTTTAAATGCCCTTGGAAAAAATGAGGTCCTACATATAACTTGTCCTCCTAGGATCCCACCCCACACATTTAGGGACCACACCCTTTGATGATCCACCTGTCTTACCCAATGGGGGTTTTCAACAGCCCAATAGTGCATGTTGTGTCTGTTGACAACCCCCGAACTTTTAAATGTAGATTCATCACTATAAAGGATGATACTGTTAAAGTCCTCATTAATGTTTCTTCTTATCATCTAATTACAAAAGTTTACCCTATTATCATAGTCATTTCCATGCAACTCTTGTGTCAGGTTCAATTTGTATGGGTGGAATTTTTCTATTTTCAACATTTTCTTTACAGAGGTACATGATACATTAGTTTCATTAGCTATGGCTTTGGTACTAATTTGGGGATTTTCCAGTACGGAATTGCGAACTTGTTCAATGTTATCTGGATTGCCAGTAACAGGCCGTCTGCGCACACGCTTTCCATAATGTAAATTTCCGGTATCTTCAAAAAGTTACACAACATGTCTGATTGAGGTAAAGCTGAAGGTACCGGGAAAGCGATTTTCCAAAAGCCTGGAGGTTTCTCGAAGTGATTTTCCACTTTCTCCGTACGTATAAATAATTTTTTTTTATCTTCTAACGATAACATAATTTTAAATAAATCATTTATTTATTAAAGACGTTTAGTGTCAATTCATAGATAAGATGTCAATTTAAGACGTTTAAAATTGCGGTGCATCGCATGCTTTATTTTTATTGTTGATTTTTGTTAATACACAGTAAAGAATACTTAAAATTTACAATTTTTTAAACCCGTTTTTTAATTCAAAAATATACGCTATGAATTAAAAAAATATTAATCAATAAAGTAAAATTAATGAACTTTTAAATTTTCGCGTTTTTAGCTAACCTTTATTTGGTAAATTCATCTTTGTATAGCTGTACCTCTAAAATCAAAGGAAGTGGGGGACTTTTGTTTTCATGCAGTTATAGGTTTATTGGTCTAATATGCATGAAAAAAAAATTATATCGATACCTCTTATGATAACGCCAGAAATCATCTGATTTATCTTAGATGGACCACCCTGTATATTTAAATTTTGAACTAATTGTCAATGTTTAATTAAAATTTTTACTGCAGTAGTTCCAAAACAGTTTTAAAGTAGATTTTTTTCTGTTTAAAATAAAATAAATATAAACTGGGGTTTTAGGGATAGAAAGGATAGTAGAACGGAAATTCTCTACCAAAGCCTCCCGATTTTGAAGAGAAAGTAAATACACCAGTTTTAAAGTAGTTTTTTTTTGTTTAAAATAAAATAAATATAAACTGGGGTTTTAGGGATAGAAAGAGTTATTTGTTTAATTTGTTACACCGTAAAGGATAATAAAAGAAAAGCCACCCATAAAAAAAGCTAAAACGGAGTTTACTAAAAATTGTAGAAAATGCATGCAAGAAGTAAAGGAATTAATCATGAAAAATGTAACACTGAATACCAGAAATAGTGTAATCAATATGTTGGAAAAACTTCCTGGAAACAATAGGAAAAAGTTGTGTATACAAAGTTAATAAATATCGTTAAAAAAATAATGGTAAGCATAAAAATGTAACTTTGTCAACTTGAGGAGCTACTTCAAAAGTACTATTGAATCCAGCACCTGAAAAAAAGTCTCCGTTTTTTTCGGCCGAAACGCTTGACAATCATCAGCTAAATAATGGGTCCTCAGCAAATGACGAAGGATTTTTCTAATTTTCTTAGGTGTAATGCGAGATACAAATGTATTCCGGTATATTATAAAGATCATGTTTCACAAAGGTCGAGGATTTTAAACAATGTGTATAAGACCAGCATTCTGGAATTTGATGTGGATAAAGATAATTCTAAACAAAGGCCCGTGGTTTGGGCAGACTTCTAAGAATTGCTAGATGCCGTATTTGACAAAAGAAAAGATTGAAGGGATTTAAATATTATAGTCACGAAAATCAATAATACATCATTTAAATTTGTTTCTGCCCTAAAAATTCAACTTATTGCAAACGGAATGCAAACTGCAACCGCAACGAATCCATGTAAGTATTGCTCTATTACATTACAATTTCTTCTGTAACGCGTTACTTTCTTTTAAATAAATTTTAATATATATTTAAATTTTGAACTAATTGTCAATGTTTAATTAAAATTTTTACTGCAGTAGTCCCAAAACAGTTTTAAAGTAGTTTTTTTCTGTTTAAAATAAAATAAATATAAACTGGGGTTTTAGGGAAAGAAAGGTTAGTAGAACGGAAATGCTCTACCAAAGCCTCCCGATTTTGAAGAGAAAGTAAATACACCAGTTTTAAAGTAGTTTTTTTTGTTTAAAATAAAATAAATATAAAATGGGGTTTTAGGGATAGAAAGAGTTATTTGTTTAATTTGTTACACCGTAAAGGATAATAAAAGAAAAGCCACCCATAAAAAAAGCTAAAACGGAGTTTACTAAAAATTGTAGAAAATGCATGCAAGAAGTTGGTAAAGGAATTAATCATGAAAAATGTAACACTGAATACCAGAAATAGTGTAATCAATATGTTGGAAAAACTTCCGGGAAAACAATAGGAAAAAGTTGTGTATTCAAAGTTAAAAAATATTTTTAAAAAAATAATGTTAAGCATAAAAATGTAACTTTGTCAACTCAAGGGGCTCAAAGGTACTATTAAATCCAGCACCTGAAAAAAGTCTTCATTCTGCCGAAACGCTTGACAATCATCATTTCTTAGGTGCAATGCGAGATACAAATGTATTCTGGCATATTATAAAGATCATGTTTCACAAAGGTCGAGGATTTTAAACGATGTGTATAAGACCAGCATTCTGGAATTTGATGTCGATAAAGATAATTCTAAGAATTTTTCAAAATATGTTTTTTTTTTTTAATTTACAGACGAGTATACAGAAGCTCAAACTACTACAGACGTAATGAAAGAAATCAGTAAAAGATATTGTGAAGGCGGTAAAATAGGAAGCGAAGCCAAATTAACTGGAGTACTAATAGACTAATAAAATTGTGTGTAATACCTAACATAAAAGAATCGTAGGTATGCTAATATGGAATTGCTTTTCAAATTAACGAAAATCATTAATACATCATTTAAATTTGTTTTTGACCTAAAAATTCAAGTTATTGCAAACGGAATGCAAACTGCAACCGCATCGAATCCATGTCAGTATTGCTCTATTACATTAAAATTTATTCTGTAACGCGTTACTTTCTATTAAATAAATTTTAATATATATTTTAAATTTTGAATTAATTGTCAATGTTTAATTAAAATTTTTACTGCAGTAGTTCCAAAACAGTTTTAAATAAGATTTTTTTCTGTTTAAAATAAAAAAATATAAACTGGGGTTTTAGGGATAGAAAGGATAGTAGAACGGAAATGCTCTACCAAAGCCTCCTGATTTTGAAGAAAAAGTAAATACACCAGTTTTAAAGTAGATTTTTTTCTGTTTAAAATAAATATAAACTGGTGTCTTTGTAATTTTTCTTAGGTGTAATGCGGGATACAAATGTATTCCGGAATATTATTCACAAAGGTCGAGGATTTTAATAGATGTGTATAAGATGTGTATAAGACCAGCATTCTGGAATTTGATGTCGATAAAGATAATTCTAAACAACTCAGGCCCGTGGTTTGGGCAGACTCCGAAGAATTGTTAGATGCCGTAATTGACAAATGAAAAGATGGAAGGGATTTAAAAATATTAAAGTCATGGTCGATGGTGGCCACGAATTTTTCAAAATATGTTTTTTTTTTAATTTACAGACGAGTATATAGAAGCTCAAACTACTACAAAAGTTATTTTAAATCCTTTCAAAATCAAGGATTGTTATTTGTGTTTTTTGAGTTAAATTGTTGCCTTTTTTATATAAATCAAACGAAAATTAAGTAGAGACGTTTCAAAGGTAAATATGGCAAAATTGCTAGTAGGCGTTCGCTACTAGTTGAGTAGAGGGCTTGTCCATGCTGACAGTGTCATATTAGTCTAGAATGAATTGAATGAAAGAGCGTTTTACTTTGTGGTCCTCCAACATCTAAAGGTATTGTTATTGATTTTTTTGCATAATAATATTACAGGGCCATAACTAGGGGGGAGGTAGGGGGCTAAGCCCTGGTTTGAGCTTCCCCTGGCGTTTTCGCTGAGCCCCCCCCCTGGTATTTTTTTAAGTCACCTACCTTTGGGCGACAATCCCCCCTAGTTTTTTTTAATAAAAATTAATTTAATAGCCAGCAATAAAGTATCTGCACTTTGAAATCTATATCGGAAGAAAATCTTATATCATTTAAAAACTATAAGCAAGTATTTGCGCGCCGAGTTATTAAAACCATACTGTCTACTGAGAAACAAAAGGACTATACAAATATGTATAATATTTTTCTAGAGGGGGAAAATGATAAAGTGAAAAAAACACCGGAAATTATTGCTATTAACTTGCTAGGCTAGGCTACATTATTTTACACCAGAGGATAACTTGGTACCTAACGAAATTCGAGATCATGAGTTAGCGACAGAAAGAACTAAATACATAACAACTTGTGCGAAAAAAAGAAAATTGGTCGATGAAGATAAAATGAAAGAGACACTACCAGATGGCAAAATTTTGGCAGAAATTCTTGAGGAAGTGGAGAATGAAAACGAATGAACGAATAAGTATTATATTTTTGTTTGTTTATATTTTAACAAAAAAAAAACACCGTTTTTCTTTAATTGTTGGTTTTAGTAAAGTAAAATGATAAAACATTTAAAATACAGGTTAGCTTTATAAACTTTAAATGTACTATTTATGACCTTCTTATTTGCTCAAGTTTTTATTGAAAAACTTTAGCAATAATAACATATTTGCATAAAAAGTCAATGATATTTGTTATGATATTATACGAGGGGAGGAAATCTTTTGTATATGCCAGAGGAAGTCAGGAAGAACTCAGAAGAAACTCTAAGGAATTTCGAGGAACTCTGGAGGAACTCTAAAGGGACTCGGAAAGTGTTAGAAGAAATTGTTTTTTATTGCCCACGCACATTAGCGTTTTTATTTTCAAACTAGATGAGCTGTTGCAAACAGTACCCACTTGCAAATATACATACACAACATTTTTGTAATATTGTATATTGATAACTGCTCATATTTTATTTAAAAAAATATAAATATATTTTGTAGATTTATTAAATTATTTTTTTGGGTTTTTATGCTAAATATTTTTAATAGCACGAAACATCTGATAGAGATACGCGACTATTAAAGGCAATGCGTTTAAATACAGCTTTACCAATTGTAAAGCCCTCGGTAAGCGATGTTCAACTAAAACTCGAACTAAAATTCCTCTACCCCAGAAACCGCAGCTGAATGATTGGAAGTGGTATTAAATAAGCTGTGAAAATCAAGAAGATAACACAATTTGTTACGTGCAGGATGCAGTCTACATTTTAACAAAAATAACAGTTAATCTTTTAAAACCCATTATAACTTTACGTATGGAGGACTATTAGCCACCTTTAAACACTATTTACAAACTTTTCAAAAGATCAGCATTTGTTGACTTACATTGATTTAAAAGAAAAAGACAAAATTAATTTTAAAGCCACTGAAAATATATGTTTGTTTAAATTTTATTAACCTTTTGAAAGAAAAAGTACCTAAAAGTAAAGGAAACATACTCTATCTAATATTGTTGCTTTATTTAAAAAATGCATTTCAAAATAAAGACACAACTGTCAATACAGAATTTATTATATGTGGTATTGCATTTTTTTATAAGGATGTGGAGAAAGTGGCAGAAAGATAATAAATATAAAATGAAGAATAATTTTATATTTTCAAACTATTTACTCTTAATATAGCTAAGTTGCCACAGCCTTAATAAATTTATTATTAAATCCAGGCAAAACAAAGATGAGTTTAACATAACTACGACAAATGACATGTTTTTACCTATTTTCTAGCCAAATCTGTAAAAAGCTATTCAGAACCATTAGACCTTTAACTTCAACATTTTCCACAGTAGTTAGCTTTAGCATTATCCACCGTTTGGACAGAATACAGTTAATTAAAAATTGTCTGAATTGCGCTAGAGCATTAAAAAGTCCAAGGGAAGATAAGAGAAATAATTTAAATAAGGAACTACGAACTTTTGACATTTATTTTTCTGACCAAGATATTAAAAGTCCTTAAAAAGTCCAAGGAAGATATTAATGTTCTTGGAATGAATGTATGTGAGAATTCTTGAACTTTTTTGATAATTATAATACCCATCGAACTTGAAAAAAAATCAAAGAAAATACTTTTTTTTGGATTTTTATGCTACATTTTTTTAATAGCATGAAACATCTGATAGAGATACACGACTATTATTTTTATTTTTTATTTTTTATTTTTTATTTATTTATTTACGGGATACCCCCTTTTTTAAATATTACAAAAATGTTTTCACATTAAATATGTTAAAATAAATTAATAATTAATAATAATTAAGTTAGAAATATATGAAATAATTATTAAATACATAAAAATCAGATTACATAATAGAATGTAGGAAAATAAAATAAAATACATATCTTCTAACGGGGAGTGACTGAAACTATTGAATGACTAGCTCAGTACGTTTTAACCTATATTTCAACTGACCTAATGATATTCCAGTTATATTAACCATCGGATTTAAATTTGATAGTCGCATCATTCTGTTCAATGGGCTATGGTATGTATAATTGGAGTTATGAAAACCTATATAAAATAAAAAATTTGTTCGCGTCCTGTAATTTGTGTTAAAATTGATTTTGGCCAAAATAGTGGGACATTCTAGTTTTCCAGACAGTACTGAGTTAAGAATGCAAAGATCAGATTTATAACGACGCTGAAGTAGAGTGTCAACCTTTATCCGATCGTTAATAGCTGCATAGTTATAAACAAAGTTTTCTCTTGTTATACCAAGTCTATATCCTGCAATCCTCATAAAGCGACGTTGGACAGATTCTATTAAATTGATATTGATTTGGTAGCATGGTGACCATATTACTGCTGCGTATTCAAGGTTAGGTCTTACTATAGTGCAGTAAAGGTGTTTATAGGTCTCAACTGTGAATTCACCACTCATTCTTGTAACATAGCCTAGAATTTGTAGGGTTTTCATGACACAACCCCGTATGTGACTGTTGAAGTTTAACTGTTTGTCGAAGACAACTCCTAAATCTTTAATTTCTTCAACTATTTGTAGTTGGGTACCATTCATTTCATAATAGCTTTCTAAAGGTCTTAAGATTCTATGAAACGTAATTGAGTAGCATTTACTTATGTTTAAGGTCATACCATGTTTTTTAAACCAAATAATTAAATTATCCATGTCACACTGAACAAGATACTGATCACAGATTGACCGCACCATCTTATATAACTTTAGGTCATCTGCAAACAGTAGTATTTCACAATATTTTATTACCAAAACAATATCGTTTATAAATAAAAGAAAAAGGAGAGGTCCAATATGTGAGCCCTGAGATACTCCAGAGGTTACAAGTATACAAAAGGAAACAAAGTTTTTTATTTTCACTTGTTGTGTTCGGTCGGATAAAAAACTGACAATCCACTTCAGTAGCATACCATAAATACCTAATGCTTCCAGCTTTTTAAATAGAAATTTGTGAGGAACAGTGTCAAAAGCCTTTTGTACATCTGCATAAATGGAATCTACTTGGTATCCTAGTTCAAAAGCATTAAGTATATAATCCTGATAGAGTAGCAAATTAGTCACTGTGGATTTTCCCTCGCAAAATCCGTGTTGAGCAGTGTTGATAATATTTTTAGTCGCCCACGTTAATTCTGCTGTAACCAAGCTATCCAATATCTTTGGCACAGCAGATTGTTTACATACCCCGCGATAATTTGAGATATTTTCTTTATTACCTGATTTGAAAATTGGCGTAATGTAGCATGATTTCCACATTTTTGGGAAAACTCCCGTGCTCAAAGATAAATTAAACAACTTGGTTAAGATCTCCACAATTACATCTTTACACCCTATCAGTATTGAATTAGGTATTCCGTCAGGTCCGCATGAATTAGTGGGTTTTAGTTTATTTATAGCTCCTAAAACATCACAAGAACTGAAAGACATTTGGTTTATTTGAACGGTATTATCAAATTTGTATTCCTGAGGTGGGTCAGAAGGGTTATCTGTATAAACTGAGGAAAAGAACTCAGCAAACAAGTTTACTGTATCTTTTCCGTTTGAACTAATCTTATCATTAAAATACATTGTGTTTGGACATTCAAATCCCTGGTTTTTTGTGCTAGCATATTTCCAAAACTCGTTGGCATTAGAGTTGATTTTCTCCTCAATATTATGTAGGTAATTCTTAAAAGTTTGATTGGTTAGTTCTATGCACTCTGAGCGCAATCTGTGAAAGATTAAATAATCGTTATCTGAATTAGTTTGTTTATATTTTTTGTGGGCAGCTTTCTTTTTAAAAATTAATTGCTTTAAAGGAAGTGTATACCAGGAAGGAAATTCAGTGCTTTTGAATCTGGCCATAGGGACATATAATGATAATGCCTCATACATTTTGTTATAAAATTGTTGGACAGCTATATTAATATCATATTTGTCCAGAAAATTCCAATCAACACCAGTCAAAAAATCACACATACCAATCATATTAGCCTTTTTAAAATCATAGGAAAAGTCATCGTATAACATTGACTCAGAGGTGTCTGATTGTAAATCGAATGTATATCCTATGTGGTGATGAGTATTTTCTATTAATAGATCAACTGCACGATGCACTTCTATAGTATTAACATTAGAGAATAACAAATCGAGAAAAACATTTCTATCATTAGGTATGTTAATATGTTGGTACAAATTTAAAAATGAGAATCTATTAGAAACTGGTATTGCTATGGAATTTCCTGGACAAGTAGGTACAGCGCTAAAATCCTCATTTTGCCAACGAGCTTCAGGCAAATTGTAATCACCCAAGAGTATCAATTTATGTTCCTTAACAGATTCCATTATATGTTCCACTGTATCACAATGAGATTCGTACAAGTTTAAATATTGATCTTGGGTTATTCCATGTATACAAGACTTTGGTGGTATGTATAAGCAGCCAACTATGTAATTATTAGATAAAGTTTTGATCTGCACATAAATGTCATCTATATTTTCCAAGTTTGTATGTATCTTGATTAATTTAGACTGAACACTTTTATGCACTGCTATTAGTACGCCTCCACCACGAGTTTTGGTTTCAGATTTTCTATCACACCTATACACATTATAATTCTTCATGTTGACTTCAGCATCGCGGTAACTACTTGTTAACCAGGTTTCGGTTATAACAACTATATGATAATTTGAATTTATGACTCTATTTTTAAAATCGTTTAGTCTAGTTCTTAAACTTCCCGCATTATGGTAGTACACTGATAGTTGTTCCTTGGTATTTAGTTTTTTGTTGGCACAGATGTTGGTATTATAGTGGGAATATTATTTATGTACTTTATTGTGAGTTTTTCACCATTGTTTTCCCGCTTTAATATTTCGTCCCTCATATTCTTTATTGATTCTCTTTGTAGAGGAGTCAAATCCGCTGAGAAGGTATATTTAGGGTTATCTAATTTCTTCTTTGATTTTAATGCCAGAAGTGCCGAAGCCTGACTTGAAAAAATAACCTTAACGGGTCTCTTCTTATTACCAGTCTGCTTTCCGATCCGTGTAACCTTTATTATATCGTGATCCAGGTTTAATTTTCGTAGATCATTAGATACTTCTTCTTTATCATGTTGAATCCTGTTATTCAGAATTTTAGATGTTGATTCTGGTATATTGTAAAATATAATATTTTTGCTAAAGGCAATGCGTTTAAATACTGCTTTACCAATTGTAAAGTCCTCGGTAAGCAATTTTCAACTAAAACTCGAACTAAAATTCCGTTCCCCAGAAACCGCAGCTGAATGATTGGAAGTGGTATCAAATAAGCTGTGAAAATCAACAATTTGTTACGTGCAGGATGCAGTATACATTTTAATAAACATAACAGTTTAAAACCCACTATAACTTTACATATGGAGGACTATTAGCCACCTTTAAACACTATTCACAAACTTTTCAAAAGATCAGCATTTGTTGACTAACACTGATTTAAAAGAAGACGACAAAATTTACATTGAAGCCCCTGAAAATATATGTTTGTTTAAATTTTATTAACCTTTTGAAAGAAAAAGTACCTAAAAGTAAAGGAAACATACTCTATTTAATATTGATGCTTTACTGTCAAAACAGAATTTATTATATGTGGTATTGCATTTTTTTTACAAGGATGTGGAGAAAGTGGCAGAAAGATAATAAATATAAAATAAAAAATAATTTTATATTTTTAAACTGTTTACTCTTAATAGAGCTAAGTGCCTTGATAATTTTATTATTAAATCCAGGCAAAACAAAGATAAGTATGAGTACTACAAATGACATGTTTTTACCTTGGCTATTTTCTAGCCAACTCTGTAAAAAGATATTCAGAACCATTAGATCTCTAACTCCAACATTTCCCACAGTAGTTAGCTTTAGCATTAAATGTATTCTCCACCGTATTGACAAATACAGTTAATTAACAATTATCTAAAAGATGTTCAACTAAAACTTGAACTAAAATTACCCCAGAAATCGCAGCGGAATGATTGGAAGTGGTATCTAATAAGCTGTGAAAATCAAGAAGATAAAACAATTTGTTACGTGCAGGATGTAGTCTACATTTTAACAAAAATAACAGTTGAACTTTTAACACCCACTATAACTTTACATATGGAGGACTATTGGCCACCTTTAAACACTATTCACAAACTTTTCAAAAGGCTAGGCTAAAGTTATGATGAATGTGAAAAAAAAAGAATACAAACGTTGTAAAACATAGAGATAGTGCCTCTCAAGATATCGAAAAAATTTAAATATGAAAATGTAGTTTATTGATATTAAGGAAATAACAAAAAATAAATATGAACACTATCTAGGAATGATTGAAGTAAATATCTATAGACATTAGACACCGGTATTTTAGGAACACAATTATTAACATTTGAATAATGTGTCCATTAACAATCCATAAGTCCAGCAGAATAAACCAGAATAACCCAATAAAAGTCGACTACGAAATGCTTAGTTAGAAAAGTTATTTTGTGTAAAAAAAGCAAATAATTACCAGAAAATACAATTTTATTTAAATAATTACCTAAAACTATTCACGAAATATACTTAATTCTGTCGTGGCACCACTTATAGTGGCCACCAGGGGATTAGTAAGTGCAGATCTGTATCTTTGATTATTTGAAACTAACCCTATAATAAACGTATAAACACTTTCGTCTCCACTGTAAATTATTGCAGGTTTTTCCACATACAATTTTTCATGATCAGCAGATATAACTGGACCCCTATATATATAAACCTCGTAGTAATATCTTTCCACGTAGTAGGGTACATATGGTTCAGACCAATATATCAAGAAAGCACCTTCTGGGGTGATATTCGCCTTAATTCTGTATGGTTGTAAGAAACCAGGCACTTTGTAAGTGATATTTTCAGTGGTTTTAGACTCTGGAAAGTCTGTAGACACGTTAATGTCAAATTCTTCATCATAATTTACTTTGAAGGGATAAACATAGTCGGCTCGGTTTGTTTCTGGTAAATGTCTAGTAAAACTCCTGTTAGCGATGTGATCAAATATTGATATCTGGAACAAATATTTTATAATTATTTGTCAAACTAAATAAAACAACGATCAAAAAGAAAAATAACGCCTCGATCAGCAAGGTTTACGCTCAAACATCATTTCTGAATACAAAAATAATTATTTTCATCAAAAATCAAAATTTAATACTTTTTCTAATGCTAAAATATCTCAAAAAAAAAAATCTACAACCTACTTACAGCACTACGTAGGTTGTAGAATTTTTTTTGAGATATCATAATGGCGAATTTAGTGGTAATGGGAGTGTTACCATCACCATAATTCCAAGTGAACAAGTAGTATGAAATGCAAGAATTTAAACAAGTTTATTATTATTCTGTTTGATTTTTGAAAAAAAATCGCTTTTATTGGTTAGTGTAAAATATTTTTTTTTTCAATTTTTTTTGAATGCGCCTAAAAAATTTTGATTACTCCTCTCATAAAATTTTATCTTTGAATATAGTGTTTTTATTTTTTTAAATCAGTTTCCATGGAATTTAAAAACTGAAATGCCTAATAGCCAGTGTACTTAGGGCTATGGCATGCTAGCACAGTGGCGAATTTAGGGGGTAACCATATTTTTTAAAGAACATGTAAGCAGTATAAAATGCAAAAGTTAAACAAGTTTATTATTAAGTACTCTATTTAATTTTTCGAAAAGAAAAAATCGCTTTTACTGGTTACTGTCTTCGAGTAAAATATTTTATAAAAACTTTCCCTTAAAAATGTTTGGTTAATAATTTATGATTACACCTCTTATACCTCGACTCTAGATCAGCCCATGCAAATTGAATTTCCAACGTTTGTTACTAACCTATTCCGAAACGCTACGTCATAATTTACGACGTTGCGTGTCTTCTACTCTGTAAAAAATAATGGGAAATAGTTATTTATAGTACTAGTGGGTAAAGTAAGATATTGCCCATGAGAAAATTAACCTGTGAGGCGCCAGCCAAGCAGGTTAATTTTCGAGAGGACAATATCGGTTTACCCATGAGTGCCATACAAGGTTTTATCCAATAAATAGCTTAGGAATTCATATTTTTATTAAAAATTTTGATGACATTTACAAGAAAATAATTTGACAAGTGGCAGTTGAGTGGGTAAAATAAATAATTATCCACTCAATAAAGTAAAAGCCACGCGGGGGTTATTATTGAGTTTATCTATTTAAAATAAAGCTGGTAATTGTCTTATTATCTGTATGTATTGGATAAAATACCATACATATGTTTTAAGGTTTTTTTTTCAGCAATAATACAGAGAAAACCAATAACGTATGATCCGCTTATTTTCTCAGTACGTATATTAGTGCTGTCTTAATGCAATATGTTTTGAACAAAGTCGTATTAATGTCGAAGCAAAACGCAATTACTGTTAACACTTTAACTGCGGTGAGGTATGTTTGACGCACAACGGCGTCTCAAAATACATAGGAATACAATTGTCTCCAAATAAATTCCGGACCCTTTTTTCTTTTTGTGTGGCTGTGTTATTTGTAAAATTGAAGGTACACAAGATAATTCTAATTAGTCTAAGAGCCCATGGCCGGCTACCTGTATGTATTTGACCAGACCTGAGTTTTTGTACGTTAAGGCCCCTATACCTACCATACATAAGTAGGGGACTCACTAAGCTCAAAGTGGTGGACGCGTCGAGCGCTCAGGTAAGACAGGTATCGATTTTTGACTAATTTTAAATCCATTTGACCACGTCTGCCGTTTTAAAATTTGAAAATATATTATTATTACTATCGGAAAATAAGAATGGCAGACCATTATCGCGCATTTTACTTTGTGGCAGACAATTTTGAAAATGCTAAAAAAAATAAAATTTTGAAAGTATTTGACCAGATCTGCCATTGATATATTTTATTTATTATAGTCTTAAAAACTTATATTGAACACGGCAGACGTCTACATTGCGTGCACACATCAACAAATAATAAAATCTTAGCTACTATCCGACCAGATGGTTGGCACAGACTTTATACAGCTATCTATCTTCTTTTTCCTATGTATTACTATTGTACTCATTCTAGCCTATAGTATGTTCTCTTACAGTTATATTACTAGCATTCGAATAATGGAGGGTTTATACCTGGAAGGGCCTTGTAACAACCCCAACGTAACGGCTCACTATGGGACGAACCGGGCCGTAAGCCGGACATCATACTTTTCTTGAAAACGATAACTGGGATTTTGATAAAATTTGGTATGCAGCCATTTTTAGGTACGACAAAACATTTTAACTAGGTTTCGTTTTTGGGAAAAAATCTGGAAATTTGGAAAATCTGGAAAACTTAAAAAAAAATAAATTTATTTTTCTTTTATATGGTTAATTACCATTTAGTGTACAAAAAAGATATTTAGCTATGTATTTAATACGGTTTGGAAAAAATCTCCAAAATGTGTGTATCTTGTAAAATTATAATTTTAGCTAATAAATTTGGCATTTTCGAGAAAAAGTAAAACATTTAGCCAAGTATTGAGTATGAAAAAATTGTCGAAAAATTTCGAAAAAAAAAATTAAAAAAAAAAATATTTTTTCAAAAAAAAGCATTTTTTCGAAAAAAAAAATTCAAAAAAAATCGGGGGGATTATTAAAAAAACAATAGGGATCATCTCCTGATAGAACTTGATTTTTCCTGAAAATTTTGAGTCGATCGGATTATTCGTTCTTGAGTTACGGGCTGTGAATAGTATAATAACGTAATTTCCCAATAAATTTATCCACCACAAAGAAAATCTGTAAAAGTCTATGTAAAAAGTAATTTTTTTTTAGTTGTTTTTTAACACAAAAATTTAAATTAAAGGGGTTCTGGGGTCTGATCTCTACATCATTTTTTTCCTTACT
>OY294044.1:80680542-80771463 GCA_958510825.1 Brachypterus glaber
TTTCTTTTATATGGTTAATTACCATTTAGTGTACAAAAAAGATATTTAGCTATGTATTTAATACGGTTTGGAAAAAATCTCCAAAATGTGTGTATCTTGTAAAATTATAATTTTAGCTAATAAATTTGGCATTTTCGAGAAAAAGTAAAACATTTAGCCAAGTATTGAGTATGAAAAAATTGTCGAAAAATTTCGAAAAAAAAAATTAAAAAAAAAAATATTTTTTCAAAAAAAAGCATTTTTTCGAAAAAAAAAATTCAAAAAAAATCGGGGGGATTATTAAAAAAACAATAGGGATCATCTCCTGATAGAACTTGATTTTTCCTGAAAATTTTGAGTCGATCGGATTATTCGTTCTTGAGTTACGGGCTGTGAATAGTATAATAACGTAATTTCCCAATAAATTTATCCACCACAAAGAAAATCTGTAAAAGTCTATGTAAAAAGTAATTTTTTTTTAGTTGTTTTTTAACACAAAAATTTAAATTAAAGGGGTTCTGGGGTCTGATCTCTACATCATTTTTTTCCTTACTTAGTCCACTATATTGTAGTAATAACAAATTTGCGGGACTTTAACGAAAAACATTTAAATGTCGGAAAATTAAAAAAAAATCGATAAAACAAAAAATAGGAGATGTACATAATATTTTATTTTTTTTATAATACACTTTAATGTTATTATTACGCAATTAATAGGAAAAGATTATATTGTATGATAAGAAAAAAAAAGACTACAAATTTTCGTAAGCATAATTTAGACATCTATATAAGCGCTAATTTTTCTGGCTAACCTTAATTATACATGAAACTTTTGCCTGCACTCAATGTATAATATGATTAAATATAATAAAACCAAATTTAAACCCCTATTTTTGAATTTTTGTTTTTTACCCGATGTCCAACCTATGGCCCGGTTCGCCATAGTGCGGCTATTGCCTGATGTTTTCAGTATATTTGTGAACGTTCATACAGATACCTCGTGTTTCGTGAATTTTATAAAATACATAGTGCTGCTTTATTTTATTTTCGTTTGGACTTTTTTCATACTCAATACTTGGCTAAATGTTTTACTTTTTCTCGAAAATGCCAAATTTATTAGCTAAAATTATAATTTTACAAGATACACACATTTTGGAGATTTTTTCCAAACCGTATTAAATACATAGCTAAATATCTTTTTTGTACACTAAATGGTAATTAACCATATAAAAGAAAAATAAATTTATTTTTTTTTTAAGTTTTCCAGATTTTCCAAATTTCCAAATTTTTTCCCAAAAACGAAACCTAGTTAAAATGTTTTGTCGTACCTAAAAATGGCTGCATACCAAATTTTATCAAAATCCCAGTTATCGTTTTCAAGAAAAGTATGATGTCCGGCTTACGGCCCGGTTCGTCCCATAGTGAGCCGTTACGTTGGGGTTGTTACAAGGCCCTTCCAGGTATAAACCCTCCATTATTCGAATGCTAGTAATATAACTGTAAGAGAACATACTATAGGCTAGAATGAGTACAATAGTAATACATAGGAAAAAGAAGAGAGATAGCTGTATAAAGTCTGTGCCAACCATCTGGTCGGATAGTAGCTAAGATTTTATTATTTGTTGATGTGTGCACGCAATGTAGACGTCTGCCGTGTTCAATATAAGTTTTTAAGACTATAATAAATAAAATATATCAATGGCAGATCTGGTCAAATACTTTCAAAATTTTATTTTTTTTAGCATTTTCAAAATTGTCTGCCACAAAGTAAAATGCGCGATAATGGTCTGCCATTCTTATTTTCCGATAGTAATAATAATATATTTTCAAATTTTAAAACGGCAGACGTGGTCAAATGGATTTAAAATTAGTCAAAAATCGATACCTGTCTTACCTGAGCGCTCGACGCGTCCACCACTTTGAGCTTAGTGAGTCCCCTACTTATGTATGGTAGGTATAGGGGCCTTAACGTACAAAAACTCAGGTCTGGTCAAATACATACAGGTAGCCGGCCATGGGCTCTTAGACTAAATGGTAAATTTTCTTGCTTAAAATTTAACATTAGAACAAATAAATAAAAGGGCTTCTATTCTGAAGTAAATAGTTCGGTTAGATGAACTTTTAGAATAACATATCAATATTTAAGCAAAATCTATGGTATCACAGAATCATATTACAATGTTCGGGGTATTCAGAAAGGATGGTATCGAAAAAAAAATTGCTAATAACAATACAAACGAAATAACTTCTCATTTAAAATAAAAACGAACATTCCTCAATGTTTGGTGGAGGTTCCACAAATATTGAAACCCTCGATTAACGAAGAAGATGAGGGAAAACAGTATCAAGTAAGTATTATTTTTTTTACATTTGCATGTTTGTTTAACCTCGTGTAAGCATCCGCCAAGTCCAGGACCTTTGTGGGCTAGTAGTAGAGGGAACCACCGGCTTATACTGACTTTCGAACCAGTTTTTCGTTTGGACTTCCGCTTCACTTATCGCCTTCGCCAAATTTCAATTACTAATTAACTGAAAAAGGCAAATCGGCGCTAGTGAGAATACTTTATAACTTCTAAACAGTAAACAACAGCCTTTAGCTCAGAACTGGTATACGAATGCCACAACGAGCTATGTAAACTGGCTGAACATAACAAAGTAAATTTGATATGGGTTCCAGGACATCAAGGTATAGATGGTAATGAGAAGGCAGACGACCTTGCGAGAAAGGGAAGTGAAGCTGTACTCACAGGACCAGAACCGTGCTGTGGGGTATCATATTCCACGGCCAGACACGAGGTCAGGAGAATGTTGCGGGATGAACACCAGCAACACTGGATAGATGCTCCTAGAATGAGGCACTCCAAACTCTTCCTAGGAGGACCTACCAAGAAAAGAACCAGCTTACTTCTAGGCATGTCCAGGAGTCAACTGAGAACAATAACGGGTATAATAACTGGACACTGCTTACTGAACAAGCACCGACACGTAATGGGACAGATTACGAGCCCCGTGTGCAGGAGATGTGGGGAAGGGGATGAAGAACCCTACCACCTCATATGTGAATGTCCATCGCTAATAGGCCTAAGATGGAAGTACTTTGGGAACGACTCTCTGGAACCAAACGAGATCATGAACACTCCCCTGAAACCATACCTGGACTTTTTAAAAGAAACAGGGATGCTCTGAGGAGGTCTGTGCGGTAAACACAAAGGTCCCTAGGGACCAGGTGTTGAGGGCTATGAACCCCGCATTGAAACAACTAAACTAAACTAAACTAAAACAACAGGAAGTTTACTTTATAACAAGCTTTTAATAATTAGTATATTAAATTAAATAACTAGATAGGAAAGTGAGGTTTTTCGCATAAAGTGAAAATAACTAGCAAGAGGCGTAACCAGAGTCCGCCAATTGCACACTTTCCTATCGATTAATTTACCCCATTTTTCATAAGAAAAAAACGCATTTCCAAGGGAAAATGTTGCGAAAGTAAAATCCGTGAAAAAATTAAAATTAAAAAGCTATAGACAGATCCGGGGCCCTCCACGTAGGTAAAATTCATATATTTTTTAAAACCCTAGGAGCCCGTTCAGTATATTTAGATCTTTAAATTAACAACTGTTCAATAATGTATTTGACATAATTAATTAAGCATTGCCATTAATGATTACACTAGGCAACAAATAGCAACTTTTTTTTTGCCCTGACCTGAAAGTAAATTTTTCTTACTAATTCAAGAGCGTAGAATCTAAATCTGTTCTTAGAAAAATTTCAGCACCTCAAATTTTTGAGATATAAGTCCAGGAAATAATGATGGATTTTTTCAAAATCTTTAAAAAAAATAGGATTGTGAAAATTTTAGGGTATATTAAATAAAATACGAGGAATTGAAAAATCCATATGGGCCATTCCAGCGTTTCGAGTGTTTCACTCGTACACATTAAAACAATTTTTTAAAATATTTATTGCACTAATAGATTGTTACAGGTGTGCTACAATTTGACTAATATATCAGTTAAACAAGCTAGTAAAACCCGAAAAAAAAAGTACAAAAAAATTAAAGAAGATGTGAGCAAATTCTTCCGTTTCGGGTGTTTCATTTTTTTGCCTTGTGTTTATGTATTGAGTTGAAATATTGTTAAAATCTACGAATTTATAAGCTTTTATAATAAATTATTTATCACAACGTATAGTTAAATTTATGCTTCGTTCTATCATAACATTAGCAATAAATATTATAAATATATTTTTTTTTAAGTTATAAAATGAACGTTTCGGGTGTTTTATATAATTTGTTTCAGGTGTTTCACTTAAAAAATATATACGTTTTTAAATCCTAAATTAAAATTTATATTATGAATTAATAAGTAGTATCTCAAAAATAATTCCGCATAAAAAAAACAGAATTCTAGTAATAAACATACAAAATATTACTTACGTTCTTAAAGAGTTTATTTCTTACATAAATATTATTTTTATTATTAATCATAACGAATACTAAAAAAAAAACGAACAATATTTTTTACTTCAAAAACCTAGAATTTCCTATAAATATTTCTAATAAATTAACAATTTTTTATAATTTATTAAATTTAGACCACAGCCTACTCATGAAAAATGTTTTCCTAGATGAAATGATTTTCGTATGCTTTTTTATTATAATAAATACTGACAATAAATTGAAATACTGCTGCCAATAAAATAATACTTTTCCCTATAAGCCTAGGTTCATTAAAATCGAAAACGAAAAAAAAAATTAAAAAACATTTTTATTTTTTTTGTTTTTCAAAAATTTTTTTAAAAAAAAGTTTCTTTTTTTGTAAAACGAAAAAGAAATTAGAAAAAAATATTTTTGAAAAAATTGTTTTTACCCCATTTTACCCCAATCCGATTTTTACCAAAAACAATCCCAGCCTAGAACTTTGGATAATCAACCTATGGTCCAAATTTTAAGTCGTTAGCTCAAAGCGTTCTTAAGTTATCGTGGTCACAAATATTCCGGACTGACAGACCGACAGACAGATTTTTTTTTTACGGAAATTGTATTTTTTAGATATAAAACGTCAAGAAACGTAAAAAAAAGCAATAAAAAATTTTCTATTTTTTTTACTAAGGCAAGACTTTTCTTGGGGAAAAAAAAAACCCAAAATATTTCTAGGGCGAGGGGGAAGGGGATGCTGTAATTGGGTGATCTGAAAGTTAAAAATAAATATCGCACTAAAAAAATAATATCAACATCTAAATTGAATAATGAGCGGTAGGAGCTAAAAAATTTTATTTGGCGTTTCGGGTGTTTCATAATGTCTTATGCCGTTTTAGTACCGAAATCGTGAATAGAATCGGACTACTTTGCAATCTTTAGGAGTGCCCATATATATAGTGACTTCCATCAAATATTGCCAAAAAAGCTTTAAGTGGTAGGCTACAAAATATTTTTTTGTACTTTTTTCGTTTCGGGTGTTTCATTTTTTTCTTCAGTAAAAAAAGCTTTAAAAACAGTTTTAAACAGGAATAATAACTAAAAATATATATGTTATTTCAAAAATAACAGTTCTTTTCTTCTAATTAAAAAAAAAAACGATATTAGGTTGTAAAACATTACCATCACTTAAAACTAAAAATACTAATATAAAACACTAAATCCTCTAATAAAACCGATGTCTACAAAAATATATAAAAATTAAGCTTATATATTACTTTCATTAAAAATGGTGTTGGACTAATAAATTATAGAGTTTTTACTTTAGTTATTCACATTAATTAATTTTATACAGTAATGTTTAAAAATTACTACACATGTCCTTAAACGGCTGGAATGGCCAATATGCGAAGGACCTACTGTTACAGTAAGTATGCGAAAAAAAAATAAAAAGCTTAAAATTAAAGTGCACAGTTTAATTAATTGCTCATTTGTGGAAAAATTATCAAGTTTGTGTAAAAATTTCATAGGACTTAATTTATTGCTTATAAAATTCTCTACAAAAATATGCATACAAATATTTTTTATTTGGCTTAATTTTTTCGTAAAAAAATAAATAAATAAAATTAAAGCACACAGTGTAAACTTTTTTTCCAAGCCCAAAAATATATTTTTCTTTCCATTTATAGGGCCAGAATATATTTCCTCATCTATAGATGAGGAAATTATGAAACTAGCGTAAAACGTAAGAAAGTCCTAGCGCCGCAGGTGAAGATTTTTAGAAATTTGATGGGCAATTTTAAATCGGTCTTTAATTTAAAATTTCACAAAAATGCAAGAAACTCTTGCATAGCAAGCGGAAATTTTTACAAATTTCTTGTTTGCGTTTGAGAAACTTAAATTAAAAAAAAAGTAAGAAATCCCTAAAGTCGCCGGCGATTTTTTTACAAATTTTACGCTTAAGTTCTACAACCTTAAATAAAAAAAAGAAAGAATGCACTAGTGCTGCCGGCGAAAATTTTTACAAAGTTGATAGCCTACTATAATTTTAAACACTTTTATAATTCTAAATTTAAAAAAATACAAGAAATTTTTTACGATTTTCACGTTTAATCTACAATCTTAAATAAAAAAAAAAACTAAAAAAGCCCTAGCGCAGCAGGCATTTTTTTACAAATTAAATGGTCTATTTTAACTTTAAACCAGTCCTTTAAATTAAAATTAATTAAATTTAAAAGTTCAAAAAAATACAGGAAACTTCAGAGCCGCAGCATTTTTTTTACGACTTTTACGCTTAAGTTAAATAGAGAAAAACATAAGAAATCCCTAGTGCCACAAGCGATTTTTTTTTAAAAACTTGATGGTCTACTTTAAACAGCTTTATTATTTTAAATTTCAGAAAAAAATGCAAGAAAATTGTTACGAATTTCACGCTTAAGTTCTACAATCTTAAATAAAAATCGTAAGAAGGCCCTAGTACCACAGGAAATTTGTTTTAGAAACTTTTATTTTAAAACAGTTTTAAAATTCCAAATTACACCAAAATGTAAGAGAGATTTAGCGACGCAGGTCAATTTTTTTATGAATTTAAAGGTCTATGGTCCACCTGAGTATGCAATATACAAATTAACTGGCAAATTACAAAATACAAAATTTAATAAATAAAAAAGTAACATTTTTAGCCAAAATTTCCTGTTTTTTAAAGATTTTTAATATGTTCCCCGTATTTGGCAAAAAAGTAGCTGAATTCCAGATTTTCCAGATGACCCTGTTCAATTCCCTGACTTATCCCTATTTTCCCTGATCTGCAGGAAACATGTCCATGTTTTCGGGTATTCATCATCGTCTTCTTTCACCAAAAATATATTTTCTATGAACAGTTTTAAATGAGAATTTTCAGTTTTTAACCACGGAATGTTACAATTGTGATTTTTAACTGGCCATCATCTTAATTAGATAGGTTAGATGGAAGAACAGCTTCCTGTGGTATGTATGCTGCATTGTGTAGTGTACATATTTTCGGGAAAGCTGAATCTCGCCTTTTCTTTTTACTATTTATATGTATTATTTCTAAATTATTTTGTAATGAACAATGAATAAAGACCTTTATTATTATTATTATTAAATTTAAATTAAACTTATTTATGTATATCAATATTGTGGGATTTCATTTCTGCGACCAACCTACATCTTTTTCGTTGAACAATAAAGTACCTCACCATTAAATTGCAGCTCGGAATTATTTTGAATCTAGGATTCTAATGTAGCGCGTGGAGAACGCATAAAACCTTTTTTAAAGATTTTAAATATTAGTTACTAATTATTATAATAAAATAACACTTTGTTCTACATAATTCTCTCTTTTCTCCGAGGACTCTCGAATATAAAAGCTTTGATTTATAAAATTCTGGTTTTAATTTTTCTGACTAATGTTAAGTACTTCCATCAACTTCTAAACAATTATACTCCTACAATCGCCTTAATAAGTATATACGTATACTTACTGTATAGCCAATAGGTTCCCCGATATTTGCGCAAGACGCTGACCACTTTATCAGCAAACATGGCTCTTCTTTGGGCTCGAAATCCACTGTGAACTCCACTGGGGCTGCAGTTCGGTCAACTTCAGTTACGATGCTTCTTATGTTATTTGGGTTAATTTTGTTCTCATTGTTTACACTTACGGCGAATAAGTATTTCGTGCAGTATTCAAGTTCTTTTACGAGGGTGCTGCAATCCATCGTTGTATTCTTTGGATCTACAAGAAATCATGTAAACTTTAGTAGTGGATACAAGATTGTACAAGATATACACGCTGGGCCTTAAATAGTTAAAAAAAAAGTCAAGCACCACCAATTTTTTTTAATTCATAGACCTAACCTAAACAAAAAAAACAAAAAAATTAAAATAATCGTTAGAGCCCTTTTTGAAAAAAAAAGTTTTTTTCGAAAAAAAAAATGAAAAAAAAAAAATTAAAAAAATCTTTTTTTCCAAAATTATTTCTAAAAAATATTATCTACATTATACTCCTTTATTTGAAGACTAATACCATCTACCAAGAAGTTCATTAGATTAAAAAAGTCATTTGCGTATATCAATAAGGAATGTATAAAACGAAAACAAAATTAAGTATCCTATGAAAGTTTTCGAATGATATTAGCATAATTCTGTCATTGATATTTTCTAAACAATAAGTTATTTAAAGCATGAAAATTGGCCTAAACAGAAACAATTGTGGTATGTTACAGTAACCGTTACAGATTATTATTATCTATTATGTTTTACATTGTTTGGACTTTTTAAATCCTGGACTTAGAGGATGCTTAATTAAGTAGAATAGTACGAGGTTAAACAAACATGTAATGTAACATGTTTAAGTATACTTACAAAAAATAATATATCATTTTGTGTACTACCTATATTAATAATAACATAAATTTGGATCGAGAGTTAATTTAATTTAATATTAAGAATTATTAAATTTTCGTGCTTTGAAGAACAATATAACCAAAAATTAAATAAAAACACTCTTTTTCAACCTTTTGATGATTTTTGTTTCCTTTCTTTAATGTATAAAATTAAATTTAATATTCTTTATTAGAAAAATTATTTAAATTTACAGTAATACGCTGGTACTTTTTTTAAAAAAGAACTAAACATGTTTATTTAGATTAATTACTTAATATTAATTCTTATAATTATTTAAGGAACATCAGTTGGAAATAAAAAGCCTAATAAGAATCACGCATATTCGCAAGAAGAAAATCGTAAAAAAATTGTCTTTTATGTTTAAAAAAAAAGAAAATGTATGATATAGCTGGAAATATAAAAGACAAGTTAAGAAATATTATTATATTTGATTTGGACGATAACCGTTTACCATCAGTGTTATGTTGTAATTGTAAAATTAACGTTCAATGCGCAACAAAAGCAAGTAACAAAGAGGAAATTGTTTTACCAAATTATATTGGATTTTGTGGAGAAACAGTTAAAACTAGAACATATAGCAACATATTCAAAGCCCTGTATTAGCAAATTATGTGAATTGGCTAGATATACAGCAGAATGTAAAGAAAGACGAGAAAGCTTGAGCGAAAATTATTGCCAATTTTGTTTAACCATCGTAAAGAAGGTAATAGGACACACATGTACACCAACGACACTTGTAAGAAATATAGAAAGCTATGTAAATAAGGTATTTATTCCTCAGCTAATCGAACAACTGGTGTCTAAGTTAATAAAACCCAATATAAATGATAGTAAATCATTATCTTTATCTCAGCTTTATGGTAGACCTTTATCAATTACAGTTAAACCTGAAAAAGAAAAGACTGGTCCAATATTAAGTTATGAAAATCTTTTAAATATTAAAAATAAATTTTATTTAAGCAGTAATGTTACTATTGGAATCGCAGCTTCTTTAAGATTGGCAACCAAAAAAAGAAATTTAATTGAGCCAAATTTGAAAAGACCAATTGTTCAGTGAGAATCATAAAGTAGATGACTCTTTTCAAGTTAAAACAATGGATTTTACAAAAGTTAATGGCCTTTAAGAAACAGCAACACCAGAAACATTTGTTTTTTGTAAAAATATTGACTCAATTATAGAATACGTAAAGCGAGAAAGAGAAGTGACAAATCCCCATCTAAAATTTGATATAGATGGCGGTAGAGGATTTTTAAAAATTTGTTTGTCTATCCAAGAAAAAGGTAATCAACTTTTACAGCAAAGCACTAAACGTTTGAAATGCAATAATGGTACTTCTGAAGGTAAATTTAAAGACAGCGGTGTGAAAAAATCCTGTTGCTCGGATTATCTCAAGATACCGAAGAAAATTACGCGAATATCTCAAAATTTTGGAGCTTATTAAAAATAAGTATTAACTTTGTAGGCACACTGGCCACAGACTTGAAATTGGCAAACATATTATTTGGCCTTATGTCGCATTCAAGCACATATCAAGCAAATAAAAACAATTTAGAAGACTATGCCGCAGGAGTATTGGAAATTCTTTGCAATATTATAAAAGCTGGGTAAAATCTGGATCCATAAAAAAACAAGCAATGGATTTTATGAACGGCGTTAATCCGCCACTGCTTTCAGGAGAAGCTCATACTTTGTTCTTAGATGTATATCCACCTCCCGAGTTACATTTACTACTGGGTGTTGTCAACACCCTGGTAAAGCATATGCTAATATACTGCTCAAAAGATGGAGAGAAATAGATTCAGGTCTGCAATGTACAAAGGGATCTTACACACAGGGGTCCCACGTTTAAAGGGAATTCCTGCCACATTCTTTAAAAAAAAATTGAAGTTCTAAGATCAATGTGTTGTAATAAATACTTAAAATATGTGGATGCTTTTAAATGTTTTGCATCAGTCGTTCATGACTGCTAACGTTTAAAACTTGAGCAAACTTATGCAAAAAGTATTAATGATTTCAGAGAAAGCTACTTAAGTTTAAATATACTTGTAACACCTAAAGTGCACGCAGTTTTTCATCACGTACAACAATTTTGTGCAAAGGAAGAATCTGGTCTGGGTTTCTATAGTGAGCAAGCTGTAGAATCCCTTCACAATGATTTTGCGCAAATATGGTCTTAATATAAAGTTCCTAAAAATAATAAACTATATGCCAACATACTATTAATAGCTGTTAGGGAATATAATAGTAATTCGCCAATTTTAGTTGTTATAACTTTAAATATTTTTTTTTTAGGGAAGATTCTAAAACACTGACTGGCTGACTGAGAGGTTTTTTCCACTGACTGGGTATTTAGAAGAATCCGAGAAACTTGAAAATGGGTACAATTATATATTTCACCCTGCTTTACTCAATAAAAAATATTTCAACCCCATCCCCACTCCTAAGGGTAGTTTTTACCGTATTTTTTTTTCTACTGACTGGGTATATAGAAGAATCCGAGAAACTTGAAAATGGGCACTATTATATATTTCACCCTGCTTTAGTCAATAAAAAATATTTCAACCCCCCATCCCCACTCCTAAGGGTGGTTTTTACCGTATTTTTTGTTTTTTTCTACTGAAAACTTGAAAATGGGCACAATTATATATTCCACCATGATTTACTTAAAAAAATTATTGCAACCCCCATCCCCCCTCCTAAGGGTAGTTTTTACCATATTTTTTGTTTTTTTCTACCGACTGGGTACAATTATATATTCCACCCTGATTTACTTAAAAAAAAATATTACAACCCCCGATCCCCACTCCTAAGGTTAGTTTTCACCATATTTTTTTTTTCTACTGACTATGTATTCGCAAGAAACTTTAGATTAAGCAAAATAATAAAATCAACTACGCTTTATTTAAATAAAATATAAATTTATAACAAAAAACTATACAGGGTTATTCTTTTACACCCCCGTAACATTTGAACGGGATGGGATAAAAACTTTAAATTTGGAATGTGTATATCAGACAACAGAAACCATAATTATGGTTTGGAATAATTATTCGTTCCTTGGTATTTTTGTATGCTTATTAAGAATTTATAGATAATTTTTAGGCACTTTTTTAGACTATTTTTCTTTACTCAAAACAATTTTAAATTTGACATACGTTTACGGTGTTGTCGGTGTTATCACTTGTTGCTATTAGAGATAAGCTGAAAGAGAGAAACATCTATTTATTTATTTATTATTAACATCCAACAGTTATAAAACCAATTATAGGATGAGTCAAAATATGAACAGACTAAAGTTTACAAAATATGAATAAGAAGGTACAAAATATAACAAAGAAACTTAAAAACAAATATTTGAGTATCAAGCTAACCCTGATTTAATTGGCTATAAACAAACTTGATTCTATTAATAGAAGCAAGAAAAATATCAATATCATTTTGAATCAGATTGTAGTTATTACAAATTGTATGCAAGGGAGAGTATTTAAGTATATTAGTTCTAGGTTTTGCCAAATAAAATGTATTAATTAGGCGTGTAGAGGTTGGGATATGAAAATTAAGTAGTTCTAGCAGTTCAGAACAATCAATTTTGTAATGCAGTAATTTATGCAGGAAAATTACTGATGAGAGGGTTCTTCTTCTTTCCAAACTAATAAGATTAAATCTTTGCAAAAGGATGTTATTATCGATTCCCACGGCAGGGTAAGCGCCATCAAGTTTAAAACTAACAAATTTCAAAAATCTGCGCAGAATCTTATCAATACTATGGATCTGGTACCTAAACTTAGGGTACCAAATTAAACTGGCGTACTCAAGTTTGGGTAAAACAAAAGAATTAAAAAGAGTAAATAAAATCGTTCTGTCCCTAAATCCATAGCTGTTTCTGATTACGAAACCAAGACTACGCACACAGTTCCAGGATCGTTTCAAAAGTGGCAAAAAATAGTTTTCGTTAATTTCTGGTGATGTTTTTTATGAGGATCTCTTATTTAGACATAATATAATGTATTTTAAGTATATTAGTGATATTAACCCGTCAACTGCCATGTGAGACAAGGAACAAATTGTCAAATATGTTAGGTACTGTTTTGAGAGTTTATCGGAACCGATATTTGCGTCTATTTATAAATATATAATGTGAAACAAAAGGTACCTAACAAATAAAAATAAATAATTATTTTTTACTTACTCAAAGATGTTTTGGAGAGTGAGTAGGAAGTAAGAAGAAAGGTCTTTAGACGTCTGAAATGTAATACTGTATACAAACAATAAAGGGAGATTGTGATGATGAAAATGATGATGATGATGATGATGATATTATTCTAATATATGATTGTATTTTTTTTTGACATTATTTTGTTTAATCACTTTCACTTCCGGATTGGTATTCTGTAATCGGATCTAAAAGCTCCAACATTTCTAAAAACAATATTTTACTTCTCTCTAATACCCAATAGACCCAAAATACTTACCATTGTATTTTTTATGCATTATTATAAATAGTTATTTATAATTTATTCCTAAAATAATATTTAATACGTATTTTAAATAGATCACAACATGAAATGACAGATTGTCAAATATAAGTCTAAGTATTAAGTTTTTGACTTTTATGTTAGTATTTGACATGATTTTTTAAAATAAAATCTTAAACGCTGTTCGATTCCGCGGGGCTCCGCAGCTAGATTTAATTAAAACAATAAGTAAATACCTTTACCTAATTTTAAATAATACCTAAAAAACTCGGGCTGACTAGCGAAACTTTATATCTCTTTTTTAAAATTATATATTTTTTTTTAAATTGACAACTCGCATTTCTTTGAATATATCAGATTATTATCTTTATTGTGACCATTATTACAGTTTCTATTGTAGTTATGAAAAGTAAAAGGTATAACTGCTTTAATATATAAGTATTGATTTCCTATATAATCTAATATATGAGATATTCATTTTTAAAAACACACATGACTTTTTTTTTAAATCCATACTTCAGATACTTATTAAATCATACTGAACTTAGGTCCATTTTATTAAGATTAAAATAGTTTTACGCAGTTTATCTGTTTATATCATAAATTATTAACTATTTTTCTATCATTTAATATAAATTTTGGTTTAATTTGATAAAACATATTTGCTGAATATTTGCCACTTTTGAAACGATCCTGGACCTGTGTGCTACGGGAGGCTGCAGACACAGTGTTTTCAATATGAATAGAAAAATAAAATTTACTATCAAAAGTCACGCCAAGATCCTTGACTTCAGAGACTCTAGTAATAACAGTATTTTCAATAGTATAGTCAAAGACAAAGGGAAACTTTTTTCTTGTGTAGGATACTACGTTGCATTTCGCCACATTCAAGGGTAATTTATTTTCTTTACACCAGTTAATCAGGTTATTAAGGGCGTTCTGAAGCGCCACACAATCTAGAAGACTTTTTATCCTCAAGTATAATTTTGCATCATCCGCAAAAGCAAGTGCTGGAACAAAAATTAAATTAAAGATGGTATTGATAAAAGTCAAAAAAAGCAAAGGACCTAATATAGATCCCTGTGGCACTCCAGAAGTAGCCATAAAATAACCCGATTTAAAGCCACGATATTCAACGTACTAATATCTTTCCAAAAGGTACGAATGAAAAAAATTACTGCCATCCTATAAAAAGGTTGCTGCAGAAAAGATAGAAACTATACAAAAAAAAGTAAAAAGTAACTAATACTAAAAACTTTTAATAAATTTTTAGGTAAATCTAGAGTAACTTAGCGATCATACTATAGAAAGGATTATAAAAATAGAATATATATAATATATAGTAATATCCCACCAGGCCAGAGCGGTCACTCATGACCGCTCGGCGTCTCTCAGTTAAAACTGTTAAATTTTTAAAAATATTTACATATGGTCAAATGGTGAGAAAAAAAATTCTAAAAAAAATTCTAAAAAAAAAAAAAATTAATTAGACTTTTCTGAATAGAAATGTATTTTTTTTTGTTCAGATGGACAATTTTAAAAAATCGCTCGGCCGCTAAAGTGTTAAAGGGAGCCATAACAATATAAAAACCAAATACGTCTATTTTATTGGTTTCTTATGTTCCCTTGCAGCTGATTAATAAAGACGATCTGAAATTTATTTAAAAAAATAAAGCACCTTGGTCTTTAATATATTGCCAGCCTATTTTAATTAAAGAATGTTCAGACAAAGCAGAAGAAGGCCAAGAAATATTTTCTTCGGTTTTAAGTAATTATTACTATAAGCAAACATGCTTAATGCCTATTTTAAATTAAGTTAGACAATGACACATATTTTTTTATACATGGCAGAAAATATAACAGTATCGACCACTTTTTAGTCTACTATTGTAGTTGACAAAGTAATACATTTTTTAATTACTTAAATATTATAAATATGAATATTTTGAAAGTTATTAATTCTATTTTGAGAATAACTAACACAAGTTTGTGTTATATTTGTAAATATAAAGCAATTAACAGAAATTCATCCAATAAACTTAATTTTGATAGATACATATGTATTACTGTATACATATATACTGTATACTATACAGGTTTGTTTTAAAGATTCAGCTAATTTTTAAGTTACCAAAAATAAATCTATTTGCCAAATTTTAGCTCAATACGATAATGATAACACGTTTAGAATTAGATTATTTTGTATTTTTTTATGTATTTTTGATAATCGTTACACTAAGGCTGGGTTTATCAAAGTGCAGCTAAATTTAGCTGACACGTAATAACCATAGCAACTCCAACCAAAAACCAGAATTTTCTTTTAACTGAGACTTTATCTTTTAGATAAAGTTTTAACTGTACACTGATAAACTGGGCCTAAACATTCTAAACTACTGTTTTGAATCTTCTTTTTGAATCTGCGTATATTTTTCTTGAAACAGAAGTAAGCTTAATTTAATAATATTAATACATTAATAAGTATTTTTTTTATGTATTTTTATGTATAAGAATTTAAAAATTGAGCCGTTATAATTATAAGCCCTAAAAGAAACTAAAGAGTTTTAACGTTATAATATTGAGCTGGAGTTAGCATAGACTTATTTATGTTTAGTTAGTAATATACAATCAATAAAATAGTTTGAAAATATTAAACATATACTTAAATCATAAATTCAAAAAATCGGTTTGCGGCACAAGTAAACGATCTCGGATTAGGCTAAAATTTTGCAGGGTTCAGTTTTATGTCGTGCCGGAGGTACATCTACATGGGTATTAAAGAAGAAAAAAGTTTTTTTTTTGGCACAGCGGAATGTGGTAACTGTATAAAGGTTTGATTTAAAGCATCGTGTAATTTCGGATAATTTTTGTTTTGTTTTTAAATAATTGAATATATTGGGCAAAGTTTACTCACCCTGCAACGTTTCAGCCAAATCCGTTATCATTAACCCTTGCCGAAAACCGATTTTTTAATTTTTTTCGCTTAATTTACCTATACAATATGTTTAAACATTTTAAATTATTTTATTAATTGTATTGTATATTACTAAGTTAAGAAAAATAAATCTATTTGCCAAATTTTAGCTAAATATGATAATGTTAACACGCTACGAATTAGTTTATTTTATATTTTTTTATGTATTTTTGGTAATCGTTACACTAAACATTCTATATTATTGTTTTGAATCTTCTACATAATTGAATCTGCGTATATTTTTCTTAAAACAGAAGTAAGCTTAATTTAATAATATTTATAAGTTAATAAGTATTTTTTTATGTATTTGTATGTATAACAATTTAAAAATTGAGCCTTTATAATTATAAGCCCTAAAGATATAATTACCAAAAAAGAAACTAAAGAGTTTTAACGTTATAATATTGAGCTGGAGTTAGCATAGACTTATTTATGCTTAATTAGTAATATACAATCAATAAAATATTTTGAAAATATTAAACATATACTTAAATCATAAATTCAAAAAATCGTTTTGCGGAACAGGTAAACGATCTCGGATTAGGCTAAAATTTTGCAGGGGAGGTACAACTACATATGTATTAAAAAAGAAAAAAAAATTTTTGAACAGCGGAATATAGTACTGTACATGTACCTGTATAAAGGTTTGCTTTAAAGCATCGTGTAATTTCGGATAATTTTTGTTTTGTTTTTGAATTTTGGAATATATTGGGCAAAGTGTACTCACCCTGCAAAGTTTCAGCCAAATCCGTTATCGTTAACCCTTGCCGAAAACCGATTTTTTAATTTTTTTCGCTTAATTTACCTATAAAATATGTTTAAACATTTTAAATTATTTTATTAATTGTATATTACTAAGTTAACAAAAATAAATCTATTTTCAAAATTTTAGCTCAATACGATAATGTTAACACGCTTAGAATTAGTTTATTTTGTATTTTTTTATGTATTTTTGGTAATCGTTACACTAAACATTCTGAATTACTGTTTTGAATCTTCTACATAATTGAATCTGCTTATATTTTTCTTGAAACAGAAGTAAGCCTAATTTAATAATATTAATCCGTTAATAAGTATTTTTTATGAATTTTTATGTACAACAATTTAAAAATTGAGCCGTTATAATTAATTATAAGCCCTAAAAGAAACTAAAGAGTTTTAACGTTATAATATTGAGCTGGAGTTAGAATACACTTATTTATGCTTAGTTAGTAATATACTATTAATAAAATAGTTTGAAAATATTAAACATATACTTAAATCATAAATTCAAAATATCGTTTTGCGGCACGGGTAAACGATGTCGGATTAGGCTAAAATTTTGCAGGGTTAAATTTTATGTCGTGCCGGAGGTACAACTACATGGATATTAAAAAGTATTTTTTTGGAACAGAGGAATGTAGTACTACACATGTACCTGTATAAAAGTTTACTTTAAAGGATCGTCTAATTTCGGATAATTTTTGTTTCGTTTTTGAATATATCGAGCAAAGTGTACTCAACAGCGAAGCTAACACGGGTCAGAGTAAAGCTCTCAGTAACATTTTTTTTAACAACTTTTTACTTGGAGAATATTTACTATGTAGTTCTGTTTCATAAAACACTTTTATTTTTTTTACATAATTATCTAGGTGTCCCTCGCATGACGAGGAAACTCACCCTGCAAAGTTTCAGCCAAATCCGTTTGGACTTTTAACCCTTGCCGAAAAATATTTTTTTTTATTTTTTTCGATTGATTTACCTATAATAAATGTTAAAAAAAATTCTAATTCATTGTAGCAAAAATAAATCCATTTGCCAAATTTCAGCTTGATATGATTATGGTAACAGGCTCAGAATTATTTTTTTCTATTTTTTTATGTAATTTTGGTCATCATTATTTTTCTTCAAACAAAAATAAGCCTTATTAACAGTATTCGGCCAATTTCCAGTACTCGCATAGGCGCCGCGTCGACTCTAGCGTTGACGCGAGGTTTTAAATATTTACATTTTTATTTCTTTTTATCTTGATTTTTTTTTTAATGATTTCATTTAAACGAGTAAGGTGAAAAAAAAGCTATCGATAAATAAAAATTAAAAACTGTCGTATTCTTAAAAGATAAAAATCGAATATCGGTTTTTCCTTGAAAAACACCCTCGTAATTTGGCAAAATTATTCCGTAAGCCTATGTTTCTGTGTTTAATTTCAACGTTGATGAGTCATAACTGAGTTAATGCCGACTACTGCTTATTAATTAATATTAATACGGTAATAAGTATTTGTTTAATGTATTTTTATTTAGAATTATTTAAAAATTAAGCCTTTATAATTAAAAGCCTTAAACTAATAATTACAAACAAAAAATAATAAAAGGTTTAACGTTATAATATTGAGCTGAAATTTGACATAGACTTATTTTTGCTAAATTAGCTTAAAAATATTAACAAACATTTACTTAAATCAAGCGAATAAATTCAAAAAATCGTTTTGTGGCACAGGTAAAAGATATCGGATTAGGCTAAAATATTGCAGGGTTAAGTTTTAGGTCGTGCCGGAGGTACAACTACGTGGATATTAAAAAAATAAATAAATAAAGTATTATTTTTGTAACAACGAATGTAGTACAGAATCGTCTAATATTTTGATATAATGAAGTACTAACTAAGTTATTATGATGAGCGGCGTACGTTATTACTTGACTGAGCACGTAAAAGTTTAGGTAAAACATCTGTACTAAATCAGTGTACTCTAGGTATACCTTTTACATTTACAATAAAAATCCGATATATTTCTTGAAAATTAAAGAAAACTAAAACTGAAGGGGCATTTCATATAGATTTTGATCTGCTGAATCTGAATCTGCCAGATGAATTAACCTAACTTGTCCGGTTCAGGAAATAAGTGACTTTATCGTTTTTCGTTCAGTCCTACACCCGTTCACTTTTGTGAAATTATAATTCAACTCAAATAAGACGGGATGAAACTTGTACTTTTTTGGCCGCTGAATGCGAATCTAATCTTATAAGATTGAACCCCCTTAAGGGAAGTAGGAATAAAGGGTAAAAGGTATACAATGAGATTTTTAATAATCACTTTATAAATATAAAAAGAAATATATTTTTTGAGCAAAGTCTATATTCTAATCTATATTTCTGGGATCGTCTTTTCAGTACTTTTCATTTGACTTTGTAGATTACTCATTTTCGGATAATCAAAATGGCATCCATAATTCGCTATTTTGCTTTTCATCACTTTTGGGTCGAATCTAGCGACACCTCGTTTGTCAAAATAGGTTAAGTCGTTCAAGATTTACGATATAATGAAGAATTGTAAGCACAAAACCAGACACGCGTGAACAACTTGATATTGCTGGCAGTCAGGTAAAAACCTACGCCTTTTATGATCATAACTTCTTAACATGTTTTTAGTACTTCATTATATCAAAATATTAGGCGATCCTGACCGTTTGAGTTTTTAGAATCAAGAAAAATTAAAAATATTTAAAAATTGAATTTCTTATATTATGCACTTTTGTAGATAAAGCCATTGACCAGTGGCTAAAAAAGGAAACACTTCGTGAATACTATTTTCATAAATTTAAGTTAAGTAAACCTTTAGCTTAATCTTTCGTAAAGAAAGTTTTTTTCTACGGTTAAAAAAATAAGCGATAGAGCACAAAATACTGACCGATGCATAAATTCATAAAGTTCACTTTTTGCAATGAAATATCTCGGAAACTAGGGGCCCTAGCTATTTGGCGCAATGATAACTTTGATCAGGAGGCCATTAACTAAAACATATCAAAAATTCAGCTAATTTCACCAAAAGCTAAATTACTAATACACAATCAATAAAATAGTTTGAAAATATCAAACATACCTATACGTAAATCAAGCAAATAAATTCAAAAAATCGTCGGCACAGGTAAACGATATCGGATTGCGCTGAAATTTTGCAGGATTAATTTTCTGGCCGTGCCGGAGGTACAACTAGATAGGTAAAAATAAAAAGTATTTTTTGGAGCAGACCAATTTTTTAGCAAACAACATAATTAACAACAAAAATAGTTTTTAGTATTTAATTTAAAGAACGGTTTTTGTTTGAGAAAGATATCTACAAGTAACGAAGTACTGCTATTCTCCGGGTAATTACTTGATTTTCGGGTAATTGGAAGTTCCAATTTGGAACTAATTTGGGTAATCATCGGCGAACATTAAAAATCGTGTAATTTCGGATAATTTTTGTTCCGTTTTTGAACATTTGAATATATCGGGCAAAGTGTGCTCAAGAGCGGAGTTAACGCAGGTCAGAGTAAAGGCCTTATGATATTACACTTAGATTTTTTTTTGTTATTAACTTTTAATATTTACCATATAGTGCTAGGCTGTTTCAAAAAAAAAAATATATTAAATTAAATAAAATATAAAAATAGGTGTACCTCCGGCATGAAGGAAAAACTCACCCTGCCAAGTTTCAGGCAAATCAGTTATCTTTAACCCTTGCCAAAAAACGATTTTTCGATTTTTTTCGCTTAATTTACCCAAAAAATATGTTTAACATTTTCAAATTATTTTATAAATTGTATATTACTAGGCTAGCAAAAATAATTTGATATGTCAAATTTTAGCTCAATATGACATTACTTTATTTAATCTTCTGAATAATTGAATCTGCGTATATTTTTTTAAAATAAAAAATAAGCTTATTTAAATAATAATAATTATGTTTTTAACGCTTATAATTAATTAATTTTTTCGGCAAGGGTTAACGATATGGGATTTGGCTAAAACTTGGCAGGGTGAGTATTTTCGTGATGCCGAAGGTACACCTAGATGGGTATTAAAAAAGAAAAATATTTTTTTTTTGAAACAGCAGTTTTTTTGATTTTTTTTTTTGAAAAATTTTTTTATGTATTTGAGAAAATTCAATATACTATTTACTGTGAATGCATAGCATTAGATATCTTCGCGGCTTGTTTTATTTTCTTTTTTATACAATGAGCCGTGAAAATATTTTTTTCTTCGGCAAACTTCCTAAAAAGAAATAATTGGTTTCGTTACCAATTCATAACTCTATAACGTTATCTAAATTAAAAAGCGGAAATCACTACTAAAGAGATTAAATTACGCGACAATGTGTCGAAAATTGCATGAATCTTTAAAGCAAACCTGTATAGTATACAGTGTAATCAAAATTAAGTTTATTGGATGAATTTCTGTTAATTGCTTTATATTTACAAATATAACACAAACTTGTGTTAGTTATTCTTAAAATAGAATTAATAACTTGTAAAGTATTTATATTTATAATATTTAAGTCATCAAAAAATGTATTACTTTGTCAACTACAATAGTAGGCTAAAAAGTTGTCGATACTGTTATATGTTCTGCCATGTATAATAACATATTTTTAAGTTTCATTGTCAAACCTAATTTAAAATAGGCATTAAGCATGTTTGCTTATAGTAATAATTACTTAAAACCGAAGAAAATATTTCTTGGCCTTCTTCTGCTTTCTCTGAACATTCTTTAATTAAAATAGGCCTGCAATATTTAAAAGACGAAGGTGCTTTATTTTTTTTAATAAATTTCTTTATTAATTAGCTGCAAGGGAACAATAAATACCAATAAAAAAGACGTATTTGGTTTTAGATTCAATTATTCAGGTTCAAAAAAGTAATTCAGAATATTTATTGTAATGATTACCAAAATTACAAAAAGATACGAAATAAATTAATTCTGAAAATGTAACGTTATCATATTGAGCTAAAATTTGGCAAATAAAATTATTTTTGATAATATACGATTTATAAAATAATTTGAAAATCTTAAACATATTTTATAGGTAAATTAAGCCAAAAAAATTAAAAAATCGGTTTTCGGCAAGGGTTAACTATAACGGATTTGGCTGAAACTTTTCAGAGTGAGTTTTCTTGTCATGCCGGAGGTACATCTAGATGGGTATTAAAAAAGAAAAATAAAAGTATTTTTTGAAACAGGCTAATGTAGTACTGTACAGGTTTGCTTTAAAGATTCGGGTAATTCAGGTTAATATTATTCAAGTAAAAAGTTGAATACAAAAAAAAAGGTAACTCTAATGTCATAAGAGCTTTGCTATAGCCCGCTATAATTTCGCTCTTGAGTACACTTTGCCAGACATTTTAAAATGTTTAAAAACAAAACAAAAATTATCCGATATTACACGATTTCTGATGTTCGCGGATGATTACCCAAATTAGTTCCGATTATTTTTGTTAATTAAATTGTTTGCTGAAAAAAAAAGTCCAAACAATTTTTTGAATTTATGATTTAAGTATATGTTTAATATTTTTAAACTATTTTATTGATTGTGTATTACTAAGCATAAATAAGTCAATGCTAAACTCCACCTCAATATTATAACGTTAAAACTCTTTAGTTTTTTTTTTGGTAATTAAATCTTTATGGCTGATAATTATAAAGGCTCAATTTTTAAATTGTTATACATAAAATAATAAGTATTAATATTATTGAATTAAGCTTATTTCTGTTTCAAGAAAAATATACGCGGATTCAATTATGTAGAAGATTCAAAACAGTAATTTAGAATATTTAGTGTAACAATTACCAAAAAAACATAAAAAAATACAAAAATAACTAATTCTGAGCGTGCTAACATTATCACATTGAATGGAGCTCTCTACAACTAGAATTATGAAACAAAAGACGTCTACCCTATCTCTATCTCATTTGTGCTACACTTTCCAGCCAACCAAATAAATACTGTATTTGTTTTTCATACAACAAATACAGTATTTATTTGGTTGGCCGGAAAGTGTAGCAGTGAGCGGCACGAACGAACATAGCTAATGTGAATCTGTAGAATAAGATAATTCTACTAAAATTTAGATGGAGCCAGTAATTTCTTTAATTTCGCCCGGCCAAGTAAATATTGTATTTGTTCAACAAAGAACAAATACAGAATTTGTTTGGTTAGGTGGAAGTGGGAGTGTATGTATGTCTTCTATTCTTTTGTCCCTGTCTAATCTAACGGAAGAAATCTCCATTGAAATGTAACTGTTATGTCATAAGAGCTTCACTATTGCCCGCTATAATTTCGCTCTTGAGTACACTATTAACCTATTAATATTATTGAATTAAGCTTATTTCTCTTTTAAAAAAAATATATGCCGATAGTTTTTAAAATAGTTTTTTTAAATATAATCTTGTTTTTTTTACGATTATCAAACCCGTAATTGGATCTTTTGATATGTAGGATTTGTTTGAATGAATAAATAAATAAATAAATAATGGTGTTTTAACCACGTTTCGGAAACGCATAAAATGTCTACGTTGCATTCATACTGGGTAAAATGTCGTTTGTCCATGTGTCTAACTCATTTATTTTATTTGTAAAAGATTAAATATTATAGTGTAGTTGTGATATTACTTCGCGGCTATTTGTTAATTGCAGCGTTGCGTCTTGGTCTTTGTGAAACTGTCGATTGTGACGGAATTAAAGTTGACTTTTCTTTTGTTGTATTCTTAGTTTTGGAATTTTTTATCTCAAGTTCATTTTCAGAGTTTAAGTTATAAATTTTTTGGTCAATTACCAATTTATTAAATTTAAAAAATGCTCGTTTGCTTTCTGCCATTGCCTGAACCAAAAAAGTTCATGCATGGGGACTAAGGCTATTTATATATAAGGCTGCATTAAAAGGTGCTGTGCTGCATGCAATATTTAAATATAGATTATTTATTTAATATTTTATGACAAAACATTTATTCCAAGTCGGGTAATATTAGTATTTAGTAATATTTTAAATAAATATTCCCTATCGCCAATAATAGATATAGATGAGTTAAAGTTATAGATGAATACCAAACATCATTTTTACACCACGTAAAAGTAGAAGGTATCTTTTGGGCTTAAAAAATCAAAAATCGAAGAATACCCACATCGAGTTTTTTTCGCTTCAATTAACGCCAAATCAAGATTTCTCCCTGGAATAGATTAATATTTTTTCTGGAGTAAGGCTGCGTTGGGGGTGTTTGGAAAACACGACTGAATAAAAAAGGTTCAAAAGAGAGATTTTATATTTTGGCTACCCCCCTAACACCCCCCCCGCCAAAATATGAAATCTCTACAGCCTTTAATAACGCGAGAAATGAAATATGAAGTGTATGAATTTTGGTACAATTTGCGTTACGTAATACTTGAACGTTCCCTTTAGCGAGTAATCAGAAGACGTATTCTTCAAAACCGGGGAGTAGAACGACTGATAGAAATAGTCTTAGGTTGTGATCGTACTCTATTGGTTTCGACACTTTTAGTCATATTCTAAGCGTTGTTCAGTCGTTCCACTACCCGAAATTCAAGAATACGTCTCCAGAAAGGATGCCTTTCCGGGTGGGGGTCATTTTGGAGTGGAAAATAGCGTTACAGGGGGGTCCAAAATTATCAAAATTTGCGTTATTTAATACTTGAACGTTCCCTAACATTCGACGAAAAATTTGACACACTAATAGGGTTTCTTTGTGCAGGCTCATATATTTATAATAGTTATTTATGGTATGAAAGAGGAAACTAGGATTTTGCCCAAGAAAAAATTAACCCACCAGGCTGGAGGCGGAGTGGGTTAATTTTAGACGGCAATATTATAATATAAGATCCTATGACAGGATTTCATAGAAAATTTCTTGCCATTACTCCCTCCACATCCAGTGAAAGGAAATTTCCACAGGCATAGAAAATCCATACTAATTCGATGATGTACATCAAATTAGCAGGCTAACTATAGTTGCTGCAGCAACCTACTGTCATGACAGTATGTACTGTTCAGTTTATGTAATTCCAGAAAAAAGACTATAAAGTCATCAATCTTTAATCAATATACATATAAATTTTAAAACTTTGTTTAGTGGTAGAAAACAATATGTGGCGCCACCTATATAATTTTGATGAAGTGAAGATTTGACTAAAAGCTGACGTCTTATCGACGTCTGATATGAATCGTTTGTGTGACGTCATAAATATGACCTAAAACTGACGTCGATAGTACATCGGGGAGGTGTGATTTGGGCGGCTGAATCCAAATATGGATGCAGAAAGCTATTTGGTCTAATTTTCGAGGAAAACACTGTAAAAATTATAAAAAATATAAATTTTGAGCTCAAACGATTTAAAATAAAAGTGACAAATTGGCCACCTCTAAATACTTACAAATTAATTCTTCTTCAGTAGTGCCATAGTGGATTCCATAAGTAAAGTTAAAATTATAATCTGCATTGTGTCCCCAAATTAATCTTACTGCATTACCCATTCCCAAGGGCACATATATCCTTAGTATTTCTATACTAGTTGGGACATGTGATGATGTAGTTGTTTCTGACCTCTCGGAGGACGTTGTATCTGACCTCTCCGAGGATATTGGAAATAATGTTTCCACAGGGCTCTCTTCCATGTTAGATTGATCAGGTAAACTTGTGGTTTGTTGTGTTCCCTGACCAATGACAACTATCACCTTGTAATAAATAAGACAACATAATTATTACTGGTTAAATCCCACCGTGTACACGGTGCGGTAACTTCAGTTCGACTTAAATAAACGCATTTTAATAAATCTATTCTATACCACCTTTAGACAATTTATTTTAGGGAGCAATTCAAAATGTCTATAGAGCCCTAGTTTTAAGAAATCCGTATATAGGGTACCAATGCACGATACAACAAATCTACACGGTTCACCTGGGCGATTTTAAATAAAAAGTTCGTGGACCCCTACATTTTTTGGACTAAAACATAACTGATGACATCAGAAATCAATTTCCATTTGAAAGAAAATCTTAAAAGATACACTTTTTTAGACAGATAAAAAAACATTTTTTTGAGTAATAAGGTGTGTCAAAAAATCGCGATTTTCAAAATGAAAAACGCTCTCTGGCTTAAAAGTTACTCCTTAGTAAAAAATAGGGGCCACTCAAAAATGAGCCAAATCGATTAATGTTTAGAGGTAGCTCAAAGCACTCAAACTTAAAAAAAAATTCGGTACCTGTTTTTCGGATCAAAACTGATCCGATAAAAATTGAGGAAATTTTGGAGGGTTTCTTTGGTAATATTTGGAAACAATACTAAATGTAAGAACTAAAACAATTATATCCCCCCCTCCCCTTAAGTTAGAACGTGAAAAAATCGCCAATTTTTGCAAGTTTTTAAAAGTGCATAAAAAATAGTTTTAAATAAAAAATAGGCAAAATTATATATTAGTATATAAGCATATATACATGTTAACCTACATGACTATACAGAAAACATATTTTTTTCCTCAAGTTGAGTAAAAAAAAAAAATAATTTCGATTAGAAACCGGGTGCATTTTCTGTTTTTTGCCTAAAACTTTGTTCGCTGTTTGATTTTTTGGTTGGAATACTTTTTTATGTAAAAATACACAAAAAAGTTTCTGTGGTTTAACATCGCAGGTTTAACCGTTTTAAAGATAAATGCATTTAAAAGTAAATTTTTACGCATGAAGAACCAAAAATAAAAAAATTAAAAAATACAAAGCAAAAAAACAAATATTTTAGTAATGAGTGGTTATTTAACATTAAAAGCATAGAAAAAGTTTATATGCACCTTGGTCAAAAAACCATTCCTAAGGAAGTTATGTCCTTTTAAATATGCCCATTTTCAATAAATTTTCGCAAAATCTTCAAATAATTGGCGATTTTTTTATGTTCTAACTTAAGGGAAGGGGAAATATCTTTTTTTTAGTTTTCTCACAATTAGTATTGTTTCTAAATATTACCAAAGAAACCCTCCAAAATTTCCTTAATTTTATATACAATCACTTTTTATCCGAAAAACAGGTACCGATATTTTTCAAAGTTTGAATGCTTTGAGCTCTAAACATTAATCGATTTGGCTCATTTTTGAATGGCCACAGTTTTTTACTAAGGAGCCAAAGAGCGTTTTCGATTTCGCAAATCGAAATTTTTTGACACACCCTATTACTCAAAAAAACGTTTTTTTATCTTTCTAAAAAAGTGCATCTTTTACGATTTTCTTTCAAATGAAAATTGATTTCTTATGTCATCAGGTATGTTTTAGTCCAAAAAATGTAGGGGTCCACGAAATTTTTATTTAAAATATCCCAGGTGAACCGTGTCTATCTATCTATCTGAGGCCATATCTAAATAAATCCTTTTTATCAGTGTATACTTACTAGGATTTTGATTTAGGAAATTTTGTTTATGTACATTTTATTATAAAAAAATACGAATTATTACCAATAATTATTGGTATTATTAAATAAAGTTTAAATTTATTATTACTCTAGAGGTATGATCAGTTGAACATAATGGAATACAAAAAATGAAGATAAAATAAATGCGCTAGTTATATTATTTGTTTTTTTTTTTGGTAAAACAATACAAATCTGAAGAAAGCAAAAAAAAAAGATGAGCAGAACAAAAACTTAAAAGTTCTATATTAAATATTAAAGGGTGCAAAAACACAACTTACAGAATTTAAAATAATGTTAAACCACAGACACAACAACATGCTGAATAACTAGATAATAATTAGAATAAGCAAATATGTCAATAAAGGAAGTGCATTTTTTTCAATGTCAAATAAAATAAGCCGAGAAATTGTATTATTGCTTCGCTTAGTATGATTTTTAAAATTAAGCGCTTATTATAAGCACTGCAGTGTACTGGTTAGGTAGGTCACGGATCACATATTAAACCAACCTGTACCTACATCTGAGTAAAACCTCCAGCATAATGATGAATATGTAAATTTATTAATATAATTTAATAGTGCTCTGGATATTTATATTTTAATGGTGTTTTTATTAAAGCTATAGAAATAAAACAGGTATGTTAATAATCGCCTAAATCTGCTCAGATGCGCAACGCGAATAAACCTAAAAACTCATTATTTGGGCCCTTTGGAACACTAAAGAAATAATTTTATACGCGAGTTCCGATGGGAACATTTTTAGAATGAGCCCTGAAATGGGAGATTCTATAAGCAACATTAAGGCTCGAAATACAAAGTCTGTAAGAAAAAAAACTATTTAAGGGTTATTCATACCGTATATTTGTTATTTATAACTTAATTTATAAATTATAATACTAACCGTAATTCCTGAGAATCTGAATTATAGGGTAACTGGTCCTAATATGGATCACATTGTAAAACACTGTTATTTGCTATTTTTTACCTTTATTATATGTGATTTTTTTATTTAGTTTACAAAATGTATTTAGGATCATTCAATTATTACGTGAAGCTTCTCACGGGATGGAAAAATGGAGAAACACCAAGTTGTTCTCAAAACTATGGTAATAAAAACATTATGTGGTGCTATTTTATTAAGGAAAAATGTAAAAAATACCAAATGGATGCTGTTTTGCAATAGTGTGCCAACCCTACATGACAATATAATATTCGCAAAACTTTGATGAAATCAGATATCAAGTTGTCCATATATTACGTAACGCGACTAGGGGTGAAATGTATTTAAGATAACATCAATTTGTAAACTAAAAAAATCATATATAATAAGGGTAAAAAATAGCAAATAACAGTGTTTTACAATATGATCCATATTAGGACCAGTTACCCTATAATTCAGATTCTCAGGAATTACGTTTAGTATTATAATTTATAAATTAAGTTATAAATAACAAATACAGGGTAAAAATAACCCTTTAATTGTTTTTTTTACAGACTTTGTATTTCAAAGTTACATGCTGCTTATAACATCTCCCATTTCAGGGCCCATTCTAAAAATGTTCCAATTGGAACTCGCGTATAAAATTATTTATTTAGTGTTCCTAAGGTCCCAAATAATGAGTTTTTTAGGTTAATTATTAACATACCTCTTTATGTCAGCGAATATTCACCCAAAAAGTTACAAGTATGTTTAAATAAAGATTTTTTACTAGATTTTGTTTCTATATATGATCCAGTAAACTCTCGCTTTGAATTTTTTTAAACGATTATAATATTAAACTATTCTTTAATTTTTTCACATTGGCTAAACAAATCTTAATAATTTTAAATTATTTCATAATTTATTTCTTTAAGAAAGCATAAATGTTATTAATAAAATTATGTCATAAAGAGTCGTATGAATTTTTTTTTTTGACTGCAGTTAGTGTTGTGTAAATGGAATATCAAAATTGTCACATAAACTGTCAAGCTGAAATTTGCTATTTTGTATCTTTTCTGAAATTAAAGTTTTCAAGGCCAACTATAGCGTATCCCCCATCTGTATTATTGTAAACCTTTTGTAAATAGGAATAATAAATAAACTATAAACTATATGGACAGAAATTTTTAATTTTAAACAAAATTATAAAAATATTAATTTATTATTACATCAATCTATTTTCTAATCATTGCACAGAGTGATATTGTTTGACTTTTGGCACTGAAGAGAGGCAGCAGCCCGAAACTGTCAGTCTACCAATATCACTCTGTACGATGATTAGAAAATAGATTGATGGAATAATAAATTAATATAAAATAATTTAAAAAAGGCTTATAATCGACTTCACGTTAATTTTATTATTGAAAACAATTGTTTTCAATAATAAAATTAACGTGAAGTCGATTATAAGCCTTTTTTAAATTATTTTATAATAAACCACTTCACTATAAGAAGTTCAGACGTTCAGAACCATGAATGAATTTTCAAACTGGATAATAAATTAATATTTTTATAATTTTGTTTAAAATTAAATTTTTTTGTCCTTACTAATTCTACGTCTAACCACACGTTAGTGGTACTATGTGCTTGAGACACACAAGTCTTCAGCTTACTACCATTCAAAGTCTCCAGACTAGCAGAGGTATCAGTAGTTGTCTCATCTAGCAATAGATGGCGCACAAATCTACATCAATCTAATGACTATATTCCTTTTGCGAATAAGGTGTAAAATAGTTTTCTATAAAGAAATTGCACTGCTCTACTACAGAATTTTCACAATCAATGAGAAAATCCCTACCAAAATGTCATATAGCTGCTATTTCACGCTTTTTTGCGATCATCAGTGAGCATATATTGGTATGGTGGCTTTCGCACTGACTGTTGAAAATTTTAAATACCTATCAAAAATAAGTATAACTGTATTGAGAGCGTACAAATTGGTGGCGCCATCTAATGTTTGCACAAAAGTACTACACATTAGATGTTGGCAGACCTGTAATCTGATAAGAATTATCTATATCTAGATACACAGGCGGACAAATTTTTTTTTTGTCTCGAAGCCAGCACCTAGTACCGACACGGCAAATCAAATTATAAATGAAAATAAAGTTTAGTGCCTTATAGACGGCAAACTATTAAAATCTATAAAGAAATTGCACTGCTCTACTACAGAATTTTCACAATCATTGAGAAAATCCCTACCAAAATGTCATATAGCTGCTATTTCACGCTTTTTTGCGATCATCAGTGAGCATATATTGGTATGGTGGCTTTTGCACTGACTGTTGAAAATTTTAAATACCTATCAAAAATAAGTATAACTGTATTGAGAGCGTACAAATTGGTGGCGCCATCTAATGTTTGCACAAAAGTACTACACATTAGATGTTGGCAGACCTGTAATCTGATAAGAATTATCTATATCTAGATACACAGGCGGACAAAAAATTTTTTTGTCTCGAAGCCAGCACCTAGTACCGACACGGCAAATCAAATTATAAATGAAAATAAAGTTTAGTGCCTTATAGACGGCAAACTATTAAAATCTATAAAGAAATTGCACTGCTCTACTACAGAATTTTCACAATCAATGAGAAAATCCCTACCAAAATGTCATATAGCTGCTATTTCACGCTTTTTTGCGATCATCAGTGAGCATATATTGGTATGGTGGCTTTCGCACTGACTGTTGAAAATTTTAAATACCTATCAAAAATAAGTATAACTGTATTGAGAGCGTACAAATTGGTGGCGCCATCTAATGTTTGCACAAAAGTACTACACATTAGATGTTGGCAGACCTGTAATCTGATAAGAATTATCTATATCTAGATACACAGGCGGAAAAATTTTTTTTTTGTGTTGAAGCCAGCACCTAGTACCGACACGGCAAATCAAATTATAAATGAAAATAAAGTTTAGTGCCTTATAGACGGCAAACTATTAAAATCTATAAAGAAATTGCACTGCTCTACTACAGAATTTTCACAATCAATGAGAAAATCCCTACCAAAATGTCATATAGCTGCTATTTCACGCTTTTTTGCGATCATCAGTCAGCATATATTGGTATGGTGGCTTTCGCACTGACTGTTGAAAATTTTAAATACCTATCAAAAATAAGTATAACTGTATTGAGAGCGTACAAATTGGTGGCGCCATCTAATGTTTGCACAAAAGTACTACACCTTAGATGTTGGCAGACCTGTAATTCTTATCAGATTACAGGTTACCATACAAGCCACCATACCAATATATGCTTACTGATGATCGCAAAAAAGCGTGAAATAGCAGCTATATGACATTTTGGTAGGGATTTTCTCATTGATTGTGAAAATTCTGTAGTAGAGCAGTGCAATTTCTTTATAGATTTTAACAGTTTGCCGTCTATAAGGCACTAAACTTTATTTTCATTCAAAATAGTTTTCTTAATCAGCGTGCAGAGTTCACTCTTCGTACTAAGGAGGGCCAGCAGCCCGAAACTGTCAGTCTACCAATATCACTCTGTACGATGATTAGAAAATAGATTAATGGAATAATAAATTAATATTTTTATAATTTTGTTTAAAATTAAAAATTTATGTCCTTACGTTAGTCTTCAACTTGCTACCATTCAAAGTCTCCAGACTAGGAGAGGTATGAGAAGTTGTCTACATCTAGCAATAGATAGCGCACAAGTCTACATCAATCTAATGACTATATTCCTTTTGCGAATAAAATCTAAAATAGTTTTCTTAATCAGCGTGCAGAGTTGACTCTTGGTACTGAAGAGGGCCAGCAGCCCGAATTGTCAATCTACCAATATCACTCTGTAGGATGATTAGAAAATAGATTGATGGAATAATAAATATAAACTATATGATAAATGGTATGTAATATATTATTATTATGCCACATTAAGTTCCTACTCAATTTTTGGAGGTTTACCTCAAAAAATTATGTATTTTATTTATTTATAACTACATAAACATATATTTAAAAATATAAAAATATTAACTTAGCAAAATAACTGACGAAAAATTTTAATGACTAAAAAAAAGGCCATCGCATCTAAAAAAAGCGCTATCCCTAAAGAAAAATTTTGATGACGAATAAAAAAGTCAATTTTAAAAAAAGCTTTACTCCGGACGGAAAAAATACACTGCCCAGTAAAAGAGCTTTCCCATTTTTAACCTCCGCGCGTAAAATGGATTGTTTGTTATCAGATTAGCAACCTTAAAAATATACCAATTTTCACGAAAAGCCCCCCCCCCCCGCCTCATAGGGGGGCGAGGGGAGGGAATTTTATTATCAGATTCCCTTTCAGCAACCTTAAAAACCCCCATACACCAATTTTCACAAAAACTACCCCTCACCCCAGAGGGTGAAATTAGAAAAAAAATATTATAAGATTTAGTTTTAGCGACCTCAAAAACCCCAATATATCAATTTTCATGAAAACTACCCAATGTCCCTCAAGGGATGGAGTAAAATTTATTTTATTATCAGATTATTTTTCAGTAACCTGAAAAACCCCAATATACCAATTTTCACGAAAACTACCCTCCGCCCCTTTGGGAATGGAGTTACCACCTTTGACGAAAATATCGAAAATATTTAAAAATATTTATTTTAAGAAAATTTTGTTTTTTTTGTCCGTCCGTCCGATGTCACGTTTTTATGTAGACGATAACTCAAGAACGAATAATCTGATCGACTTGAAATTATTAGGAAAAATTAAGTTTTATGGGGGGAAGATCCCTATTGTTATTGAAACTAATTCCCCCAAAAACAAAAAAGTTATGAGGGGTTAAACTTTTAAAAAAATAACTTTTTTTATCTTATTTTTTTGTTTTTCGCAAAAAGAAAATAAAAAAAATTACAAATTTTGAAAAAGTTTTTTTTTTATTTTTTTTTTATTTTTTATTTTAATTTGTTGTATTTCAAGAAAAGCAATTTTTTTTTAAGTTAATTTTTTAAAATTACTTGGGAAACACCATTTACTGTAAATGGTATACAATGGAATGCGTAGTATTACATATCTTCACAGCTTGCTATAAATATACTTATATAAATTCTTAAAAATGTGATTTTTGCTCAATTTATAAATGTGATTTAGCAAATAAGTTAATTTATACGGGTACCCTATTAAGAACGACGGGTTTGTGCACCATTTATACCCGCGCAGACCCGTCATTTTCAACAGGGTACTTAAAAAATGATTTTATTTTATTTAGCTACTCACTTGACTAGCAAGTGTTATTTCGCGTCTTTTTTACAACGATCAATTTTTAAATGCTGTAGTACTTGGAGGCTTTCTACAGATAAAATAATTCAAGGCAAAAAGTCCAACCAGTTAAGATTTTGTTTTGAAAATTTTGCATACCTGCGAAATAGGCAATTGAGTGTGTTTGGGGTAAGTAAAACAATTCAAATTTATCTAAAAATTATTACCAAAAGAGGTAGGTATGCATTAGGAAACTAAATCTGCAAACTCTACTTCAGTTTCTTGGCCAGTGTCCTTAGGTATACCTGTATGTCTATACCTGTCCAAGATGTATTAGGTACATTGATATGGATAGAGTCCAAACCAATAGAGAGTAACATTTCTTTCAACAGTTATTGTAAATTGATTAATAATTAACAATTAACCATTTGTTTTTGTTTGAGGTTGGTGTTTGGAGAATGAACCAAACACACTAGTACCAGTGCCCTATAGTATACTTGCGGTTGTAGGTAATTTTATTTTAATGACCTAACCCCTATAGGGTTTGTCGCCTAGCGACGTTTTGATGTCAACTCTGATGCTAATATTTTGAAAACCCTGCTATGCTTTCTAGCGTAGTAGGGCAGTATAGGTCTTTAGTTCCGGCTTGCTGAGATCGAGTATCTTTCTTGTTCGTTCAGGTTCATATTTTATGAATATTTTGGTCTGTTTATTCTAAACATACTTTTAAACTCCTGCTTTCACAGTAGGGCTCTGAAAAAGCAAACGGGTCTCTCGCATCCCTTAGGGTCGCTGACACTCGTTGTTAAACTAACCCGACTTAAAATTTTGACATATTGCATTTTTAGACTTGTAATTTAGTTGTATGTGGTACTTACTGTCGCTCTTTATTTTTAATTTAATCTGCCTGAAATGGCGAAATCATTCATTTTTTGTAAAACAAAATAATTTGTAGGTTAGGTAATTTATATATTAAATTTTATCGGTTTTAAGTCTTCCGTTAAATTTCAATATATTGAGAAAAAATCTCAATGTATTTTTTCAATATTGTATTAAAAACAGTCACGAGAATAGCAATTTTTCAGTTGACGTAAATGACCTTGCAATTTTTTTCAATATTGCCACAAATTTCAATCTTAATGGTACATGTGAATATCAGGACATTTTTTTAGGAAAATTTAAATCTTGATTCAAAATATCTGGACCTTTCTTATTATTTTTTTTTAAAGAATTATAATTATTAATAAATTAATAATATTCAATTCATTCGAGTTATCGTCTTTAATTATAATATATTATCAACATCATTAGACACCATTAAAGGAGAACAGTTTTCCTTAGAGATAATCTTATTACAAACACAACTTAAGGGGGTACATACATAAAACACTTCCTTAAATAAATTATTTTATTGTCAATACTCAATCCTTTACAGAATTATTATTACAAACAGGTTCAATTAAAACTGACCCTGTTAGGATCACAAAACAACATACTTTTCACTATCATTCACTATCATTTTCCACGTTGGAAAATTTGGCTTCATTATACTTTACAACACTTAATAAAGCTTTATTTTCATCATCATTATTATCAGTACATAATATATATTATTTTCAAATTTCGATAACTATTTTTATCATAATTATTATTATAATTATTATATTATTATAATTATTATTATTATAATTATTATAATTTTTAAAATTATTAAAATTACTAGTATTTTTAAAATTACTAAAATAACTGCTTTTATTATTACATTTAGACGTACACAACTTATTACATTAAGAAACCATATAAAGAGAGCAATTTTTTTATTTTTGTATATAAAATCTTATTTTCAAAATCTAAAACACACTTATAATGTCCTAAAAAGTCAATACCTTATGTGGATCTTCCGTTTTACTACTAATATTTATATAAATAAAAGGCAGAGTAAAGGTCCTTTTCCCAAGTATATTAATTAAAACCTGACCGCGGTTTCGAGCCTTTATACAGGGTGAGTCAGAAGTAGATACATTAATTTGAGGGGGTGATTTTACAGGTTATTTAGAGTCTTTTGAACCCTATATTGCCTTATCCAAAAGTTATTAGTTTTGGAGATATTTGATTTTTCTACGTTTTAGTTAAAAATCACGTCCAGGATTACATTTTTCAAAATTTCTCGAACAGTATTAAGGATATTTAAACGATTCTTTTTTTATTAGTTAGTATACTTAGTGACACATGTCACGCAGTAATAGCTTTTCCAAAAAAGCTTTATAGGACGTCAGTACAACACTATAAAATTAATTTTTATTCGATGAGTTTGACGGCATGTTAAGTTCATGATTTTATTTTTTAATTTTATTATGCACTTTGCGTGCAAATTGTTTAAAAAACTTTCTTGATTTATTACCTTTAAAATGATGTATAATATGTCAAGAAAAACTATTTTTTTTTTGATAGGAAATGTCACATTTGTAAGACACATACAGGTTTTAGTTTACGCTAGGATTAACAATTCCAGACAGGTAGTACGTGAAATAATGAGGGGTTGATGTATCATTTGTGTATAAACAATTACAGGTAATATTGAACTAATTACAGGTAATATTAAACTAATTACAAATAATATTGAACCAATTACAGGTAATTTGTTCTGGGATTATACAAATTAATCTATTAGGTATTAGAAATTTTGTATAAATAAAGGCGAAATAAAAGTTCTATATTCATTCATGATGGCAACCTTTTCAAATGCTGAATACGCTGATATTATGTTTGTATATGGATTTTGTGATGGAAACGCTACCAGAGCTCGACGGGTTTATCAAGAAAGGTTCCCACATAGACGCGTGCCCAATGAAAGGGTATTTAGTACGACATACCGTCGTATTGCTGAAACCGGTAATGTTATACCAAGACCACGCATTGGAGCTCCTGAACTTAATGTAAATGTAGATGAAGAAGTTCTAGAAAGATTTGAAGAAGATCCAACTACCAGCACAAGAAGAGTGGCTTCTGAGTTAGGTTTATCACAAAGCAAGGTTGCCAACATGCATTTCATTATACACCTGTCCAGGGTCTGGAGGAAGCTGATCCCCAACGCAGAATTAGCTTTTGCAGATATTTATTAAATGCTGACATTGATGATCGTAATTTCTTGTCTAGAATTTTGTGGACTGACGAGTCTAAATTTAGTAGAGAAGGTATTACTAACTTTCACAATTTGCACTTCTGGGCACAGGATAATCCACCTATGACACGACAATCGAGTTTCCAAAGAAAATTTAGTGTAAATGTTTGGATGGGTGTTAAAAAGGCCGTACATTGATCGGTCCTCACTTTTTACCAGACAATTTGAATGGTGAAGCTTATGAGGCATTTTTGAATAATGTTTTGCCAGAATTATTGGATGATGTTCCATTAGAAAATAGGGTTGAAATGATTTTCCAACACGATGGATGCCCAGCCCATTATAGGTTCGCTGTTCGACAGTTTCTAAATGAGAGGTTTCCAAATCGTTGGATTGGTAGAGGGGGACCGATATTATGGCCACCAAGGAGCCCTGATTTAACACCTTTAGATTTCTATGTGTGGGGGCACATGAAAGACAGGGTCTATGCAGTTGAAATAACCAACAGAGACCAGCTAATTGAACGAATACAAGACGCGGCAATACACTTAAGGGACAACTTGAGTAATAGAATTACACGCATAAGAAATCATGGCGGATACTTTGAGAATCTACTGTAGGCTTTATCTTAGTCAGTTAAAAATATTTCAATAAATAAATGTTAACTTAACACTCTAGTATTTCACTCATTACCTGAAATTGTTAATCCCAGCCTAAACTGAAACCCGTATGTGTCTTACAAATGTGACATTTCCTATCAAAAAAATTTAGTTTTTCTTGACATAATATACATCATTTTAAAGGTTATAAATCAAGGAAGTTTTTTAAACAATTTGCACGCAAAGTTTATAGTAAAATTTAAAAAAAAAATCATGATGAACTTAACATGTCGTCAAAATTAGCGAATAAAAATTATTTTATAGTGTTGTACTGACGTCCTATAAAGCTTTTTTGGAAAAGCTATTACTGCGTGACATGTGTCACTAAGTATACTAACTAATAAAAAAAGAATCGTTTAAATATCCTTAATACTTTTCAAGAAAATTTGAAAAATGTAATCCTGGACGTGATTTTTAACCAAAACTTAAAAAAATCAAATATCTCCAAAACTAATAACTTTTGGATAAGGCAATATAGGGTTCAAAAGACTCTAAATAACCTGTAAAAACACCTCCTCAAATTAATGTATCTACTTCTGACTCACCCTGTATACCTAGTCTCATTGTCGAAGGTCGCCTACAAGAAAATATGTGTATTAACACAAATTGACAAGATACATTTAAAATAGTCCTTGTCAATTTGTGTTTATACACATATTTTCTTGTAGGCGACCTTCGACAATAAGCCTAGGTATATAAAGGCTAGAAACCGCGGTCAGGTTTTAATTAATATACTTGGGAAAAGGACCTTTACTCTGCCTTTTATTTATTATAATCCCAACTATGGATCCATTCGTTCGTTAATACTAATATAACTTAAAAAATATACTGGAATCATTTGATCCGCATCTGTATCCTTTTCTTCATAAAGCTTTATTTAAAACTACGTAACAAGTGAAATAGACGCAACAATGTCTATTATATAAAATGTATAAAATCACGTATTCGAGATGTCATAAACAAAATACAGATTTTCAGAATTAGGGTTTTGTTCGATTTGACTGGGTAATGGGGGTGAGACGAGCTTCCAGCCACGGCGCAGCTCTCCGCCGAGTCTAAAGAATTGACATTATGTTGTCTAGGATAATTTGGTCTACAACCTCCAAATTGTATTTTTTGTGAATTACCATGATTTATTTGATCATTTTGTTTTTAAAGCACGTTTCTATAGCATATCCTGGTTTTCTGCAATACTGACACATCATATTGCTTTGACTATTATTACTTCTTAGGTTGGGGACAACATTATCATTATGATTAAAATTTGAGTTTTTCGGTCTATAATTATTATTAGAAAAATTTTTGGGGCGATTATTATTAGAAAAATTTGAAGGACGATTATTCGAAAAACTTGAAGGGCTAGTTTGTCTTAATCTTTGGGAATCTAAGTAATTTAATTGTTTTTCGCGCTTAATGCGAACAATCGCATCTATCATATATTCTGAGTTAGAACCCCTGACCACACCCCTAATTTTGGGATCCAGCCCTGTCAGAACGGTATCTAAGTACATTGAATCTACCAACTTATATTGAGAGTTTATTTGCTCCTGAGTTAAACTTAGATTTTCATTTATCGCACTATAAATTTTAGCATTAAGAGTTTGAACTCTATTAATATACAAGGCATTTTCATTACTTCCATGTTTTAGAAGTTGAAGGCATTAATCCACTTAAATCTCTTGCATCGCCAAAATGGATTTGCAAAAGTTGCTTGATTGAATTATTCACATTCCTGCAATTAATTAATTCTGAGGCTTTTCTTCTCAACATATTTTTAATATGTACTGTTACAAGCGGTTATTGTTAAGCAGTGCCCAAGCGCTAATATTAGGTCATGAGGCTAGAAGTAGACATAAATATAAACAAATAAAGTGTTTGGCCTTAACATGCGTGTTTGGCCCAATATTATTGTTTTTTGAATTAAAAACAATATCATAACCTAACTTTTGGGGACAATTTTTGGACATTTAAATCCTATCATATAGTACTCTTCTCTAGCATAATAGTGCTTTGGAGAGTATATTGATATCAATAAATAAAAATTTATTTACGAATGGCACACAAAACACATATGAGATGTATTTCAAAATAAATCTGACGTAGGTAAAGGTACCATCGCAGAAAACTATGCGTGTTATAAATAAATAATCTTTATTTCCAAGGACTGCTGGTTACAGAGTATAGCAAACGTCAAATAAATAGAGTGAACATAATTAAACATTGATTACATTAAAATTGAAGTTGTAGAATTCATCTACTGTATAGAATAGAATAGAATAAGAATAGAATAAGATTTTATTGGTGTTTTACAGATAGTTTACACAAGTCACAGTTATAATTAGATTAAAAAATAGTTACGCGCACTATACCTGAACCTTTATATGTATTACAAATAAGTTCGAATTTTAAAATGTGCACAATATAGTATGGATTGTCCAATAAAAACCTTTTAATAGTTTTTTTAAATTTGTTTGTACCTATTAATATTTTATATGTGTCTGGTAATTTATTAAAAAGTTTACTACTTGTGTAAAATAGTCCCTTTTCAAACCTGGTTGTACTATGCTTAGCCGGAACTAATGTAAGTTTATCTCTCGTATTATAACTATGTGTGTCAGAATTTTTATCGTATATATATATAAGCAAACGCAGGTCATTATATTTTGTTGTTGAAACAGATTTTTGCATTGCGCGCGATAGGGCGAACTAGTTATAATTCTGACTGCTCTTTTTTGTATTTTTAATAAGTTGCGTCCGAATTCTCACGTGACGTGTTTAGCCAATAAGAACTTACAAAATGGTTCTTGTACGTTGGACGTACAAATAGCTTGTAACTTATTTTATTTATAGACAAAATCACAAAACAGACCAGTTAAGATTTTCCTATCCAATGATTTGAACCACCCTCTGCCAATAAAATCTTCTTCTTTAGGACTGCGAAAAATATATAATATAACAGCATGACCGTAACGCATTTATTATTTTATTTCCTTTTAATTGTTATACTGGACATAGTTTATTCAATAATCACTTAAAATTTAAATAATGAGAAGGTTACCTAATTAAATTGCTAGTGTTTAGCCATTTAGTGCCCAGCGGTACTCTGAATTACCACTTTGTACATTATTAACATGACCCAAAATTATTGTGACTCGAATAATAATTCTACAACGTTGCATTTTCCAATTAAAAATGTTTCTATGAATGTTCTAAAATTTTCTTGAAAATCTTCGCCCGTTCACTATACACGGGGTATTTGAAATAGCGTAGGAAATTTTAACAGATGATTCTACATCATAAAATATGACAAAAAGTTCCTATAAACATATGTCTAAAAATGCGTCATAAGGGAGCTACGCCCCTTTGAAAGTGGCTAAAAAAATCGGTTTTTATTTTATAACTCAGGAACCCTTTGAGATATATCAACGAGGTTTTGCACGTCAACTAATCCTACCAAGGCCCGTTTTTATGTGTTATTTTCATGTACTTATTTCAACCAGGGGTGTGCGAAACGGGGGGGGGGACTTTTTGTGTAACTTTTTTGCAATTTTATTTTTGAAATATGATTCCTCAGGTAAAAATACATAAAAAAGGTACTCTTGTTGTAATACTGTAGGATTAACCGTTTTCGAGATGCAATGTTATTCTACATCAAAAACTAAGAAAAAAAGTGTATGTAACATTATTTATTTTTAACACTTATTGTATGTATGTACAGTTAAATTTACATTTTTTTGTACTATTTTTAAGTAACATTATGTATTTTAGCTTTTAAGTATGACTTGTCATATCTATTTTATATAGCCATACATGACTAATAAACTATTCTATTCTATTCTATTCTATTCTATTCCCTTATGACGCATTTTTAGACATATATGTTTATAGGAACTTTTTGTCATATTTTATCATGTAGAATCACCTGTTAAAATTTCCCACGCTATTTCAAATACACCCTGTATAGGGTTATTCACGGAAGTGGTTTATTAAAAGTTTATGGAGAACCAATAATAAAAATCTGATATTTTGCTCTTTGAATATGACCAATCGATTAAAATAGTTTTAGTGCCTATATAACATTTTATTTTATGCAATTTTAAATGAACAAAAAATATAAAAAATAAAAAATCAGTAGAAAAGAGTATAAAAAATAAGTAATTTTTTATTATAAAACTTTGAATTTTAAACACATCGAAAAATAATTTTTATTCATCAAAGTTCTACTTTACGGGCTCTAAAGTGTCTGTACTGTCTATTAAAAACTTTTTTATTTAATTTTTTTTTTGATTTCGGTAATGTCATTTTCTAAAATTAGAGTTTCTTTTTTCGTAGATTCCATTAATTTAATTTTTTTTGTTTCCAATTCTTTTGTATCCTTTAATAATCTTCTTTTTAAAGAATCTTTTTCTATCACAAGATTTTTAGCTTTCCTTGTTTCTTCCAAATTTGTTTTGTAGTTAATAGAAAAACCACTTTCGACCACGGCGCGCCGCGGCGTTTCCATGGGAAAGAATAAATATTAATAATATTACATTGAAAAGTGAAGAATAATCTTTTTTATTGTGTAGCAAATTAGTATAAAATGTATCTAATCTTAAATTGTCTTTAATTTCTTGTTTGATTTCGTCGCTCTTAAATTCATTAGCAATAAATCTCTTAAATTGACTTTTGCTTGTGTCTGCCTTTATTACATCTTTATCATATAAAATCTGTAGAGTCAAATCCATTCTTTCTTGTGCCTTTTTTGGATAATTTAAAATAAGATTGGGATTTAAACATTTATTATATCAAATATCAAACTGCATCTTTCAAAAAATTTTGCTACTACTGCAACTAAAAATTTTCTGCATTCTAAAAAAAATACTTTTTGGTTTGAATGAGAAATATTTTTTAAAAGTTTTCTAGTGCCAAAACCCACATCAATTTTTAGGTAATGTACAATAATTAACTGCTTTTCAAGTCTAATTTCAACATTTTTTTTCAGTCATGAGGTATTTTCTCTTTAATAATAAACTTTTCTAGTAAATTTACACATATTAGCTGAAGCTCACTAAATATAAAAATGAAAACTTATTAGGTACACAAGCATTAACCAAAGTCGAGTCAATCAGGGACCTTGGCATTATCCTGGATAAAACACTATCTTTTGAGACACACATAGATGCAATAGTAGGCAAATCTTATAAAATGCTGGGATTTATAATGAGAGTGACAAAATACTTTAAAAATGTGAACTGTGATAAAACTCTTTTTCTAAGTTTAGTCAGAAGCATTCTTGAATATAACACAGTTGCCTGGTCACCTTATTATTTTAAGCATATTGAAAGAATTGAAAGAATTCAACGTATTTTTCTGAAAAGACTTGGTTACAGATTTTTCCCCAACCTAATTACAAATACATATAATCAGGACCTTTCGTTTCATGGCTTTCTTAGCCTAAAAGAAAGAAGAATTTTATTAGACTGTGTATTTTTACATAAAATTTTGAACGCCAATCTTGATTTAAATTTACTAGATTATATAAATATTAGAGTACCGGTACATGGTTGTAGAAGACAAGATACATTTTTCGTTGCCAATTCTAACAGTAACTTAACACAAAAATCTGCGTTTCAAAGAATACCAAATTATTATAATAATAACCTAAACAGTATTGACATTTTTAACAGTTCTTTGGTCACATTTAAACGTAACATAATTAGGTTTTTAACCACTTTAACCATTTTAATTAGTTTATATTAATTTTAGTGTGGAAGAGTTTTGTTATTAACTTTCTATTTATCTAGGCTATTCATATTCTTTTTAAATTAGTGACTTCCCCTATTGGGATTAAATTCCTGTTGGAAGTCCGTCTGTATAAATAAATAAATAAATAAATAAAGGGACTCAATGGCTTATCCGTTTGAAACATACTGAGAAATGGTTCCAAAGTTGAAGCAATATATATATAAAGAAACTAAGTTTAATATTTTCAAAAATTTCCAAAGCTCTTTTAGCTACATTGGCACTTTCCACCCATCTGGTCAGGCAAAACTTTAACGGGAAAATTTTGCAGTTTGTAATACTTAAAATAAAAAATTATATATTTAAAAAGTAAATAAATTTATAAGACCGATTTTTGGCACTTGGACCCTTTTCTTATTGCAACATAATTTTTGTCCACAATTTGGTTTTTTAAAGCTTTTTCCTATCGTCATTTGTTTTTAAAATATTTAAAATAACTGAAATAACTGAAAATAATTTTTAATTAAATTTGACGAAATTGCTGTTTTTCTATTGTAAAAATCTTAAAAACGAAGACAGGAAGAAACTTCAAAACACAAAATTTTGTATAAAAATTAGCTCTATCGATTAATGTAATAGAAGAGGGTCTAAGTGCAAAATTCGTTTCATGGCACTTGGAACCTGTAAAAAAAACAGCCAATCGTTTTTTTTTTTAATTTTAACTATGCTTTCGCGAGAGAATCGAACAGTCGATCTCCAACACATCTTTGATTTAAATGATATTTTTTTTCCTTATTCGTACAACTAACTACGAGTCAAATCTAAAATTTTTCTTTGATTGGGCCAAAACTTTGGCCTCTAGGACCAAAAGAGTTTTAGGTCCCCAAAAAAGATAAAATTTTGTTTTTGCGTATATATAAATTATTTAAATACCTATCAACTTTATTTTTGGTATGTGTATGACTCTCATGGATTACTAGATTTTCTCGAAAAAAAAAGTTTAAATATTTGCCTAAAGATGGCGCTGTGTTTTTTCGAAAAATATTGACCATTTTCATGACCTATGGACTCGAAGAAGCAACGCTGCTCAGAAAAAGTGGGCATGGCACATTAAACTACAAAGTTTCCTTTGTAATTTACCAAAGAGTCTAACTATGGGTAATTTGATTCCTTTCGGAAAAATCAATTTTAAAGTGACTCTGCACGTAGGCATTGAATTTAGTTTTTTGGGTATATAAAAATTATTTCAATACCCATTAACATTATTTTTGGTATGTGTATGACTATCATGGGTTACTAGATTATTACAACAACAAAAGTTTGAATATTTGCCTAAAGATGGCGCTGGGATAATTTTTTCGAAAAATCTTGACTATTTTCATGACCTATGAACTCGAAGAAGGATCGCTGCGCCGAAAAAGTGAATACTGTAGATTAAACTACAAAGTTTTCTTTGTTATATACCATAGAGACTAACTAGGGGTAATTTTATTCCTTTCGGCAAAATCAATTTTAAAGTGACTCTGCACGTAGGCATTGAATTTAGTTTTTTGGGTATATAAAAATTATTTCAGTACTCATTAACTTTATTTTTGGTACGTATATGACTATCATGGATTACTAGATTTTCACAAAAAAAAAGTCTAAATATTTGCCTAAAGGTGGCGCTGGGGTAATTTTTTCGAAAAATATTGACTATTTTCAAGACCTATGAACTCGAAGAAGCATCGCTGCGCAAAAAAAGTGGATACAGTACATTAAACTACAAAGTTTTTTTTGTTATTTGCCGTAGAGACTGACTAGGGGTAATTTGATTCCTTTCGGCAAGATCAATTTTAAAGTGAGTGCACGTAGGGGTGTTCCTTACATTGTTTATTAGGATAAGCTTATTGATCTGCTTATATAGATTAAAACTGCACATAATACTGCACATTAACTCTAAAAAAAGTTATTTCCTTCTAGTTCTGAATCTGAGATTCAGATGGCTCGATTTAATAAAAGGCAAAAAGAATTTATACGAAATTTATACGATGAAGGCGAAAAAAACAAAATTAAGATGACCCCAGAAAAATGGCTCTAAAGTTGCAAGACTACCAGCTAAACGGAACTTATGTTTTTTTACCCAAAAAATACTTGCAACCCAGTCCAATTCGTGGATTAATATCACAATAAACAAAAAAAAAAATATGGAAAAAAACATCCTGCAACAAAAGAAAAGCGATTACTCCTTTAGACATGGAAGATGAATTTTCAGAAATTGGGCCCAACATCGGTAAAATTATTTCCACTGTTATAAATAACATAGAATAATTTAGAAGGAAATTTGATTAAAAAAAAGGTAAGATAACTATAACTATACCAATCTTCTTCTCTTATATATTTATAACTTTTTAGCTTTTCTTAACTTTGAAAAATACTACAGCGCCATCATAATTTAAATATAAGAACTTATTCCATAGTTATATACACAAAAATACAATAAGCCAGTAAGCAATATCATAGTCATAAATAAGTAATGTATCTTCAGAGAATCAGAAAGATAACTGCAGTGCCATCTCAAGCTCGAATTCACAACCAGTTCATAGGTCATGAAAATAGTCAAGATTTTTCGAAAAAATATCCCAGCGCCATCTTTAGGGAAATATTCAAACTTTTTTTTCTAGTAATCCATGATAGTCATATACATACCAAAAATAATATTAATGGGTATTGAAATAATTTTTGTATATCCAAAAAACTAAATTCAATGCCTACGTGCAGAGTCACTTTAAAATTGATTTTGCCGAAAGGAATCAAATTACCCCTAGTTAGTCTCTATGGTATATAACAAAGAAAACTTTGTAGTTTAATCTACAGTATTCACTTTTCCGGCGCAGCGATGCTTCTTCGAGTTCATAGGTCATGAAAATAGTCAATATTTTTCGAAAAAATTAGCCCAGCGCCATCTTTAGGCAAATATTCAAACTATTTTTTTTGTGAAAATCTAGTAATCCATGATAGTCATATACGTACCAAAAATAATGTTAATGGGTATTGAAATAATTTTTATATACCCAAAAACTAAATGCCTACGTGCAGAGTCACTTTAAAATTGATTTTGCCCAAAGGAATCAAATTACCCCTAGTTAGACTCTATGGTAAATTACAAAGGAAACTTTGTAGTTTAATGTGCCATGTCCACTTTTTCTAAGCAGCGTTGCTTCTTCGAGTCCATAGGTCATGAAAATGGTCAATATTTTTCGAAAAAATGACCACAGCGCTATCTTTAGGCAAATATTTAAACTTTTTTTTTTGTGAAAATCTAGTAATCCATGAGAGTCATACACATACCAAAAATAATGTTAATGGGTATTGAAATATTTTTTTTAAACCCAAAAAACAAAATTTAACCTTTTTTGGGGACCTAAAACTCTTTTGGTCCTAGAGTCCAAAGTTTTGATCCGATCAAAGAAAAAATTTAGATTTGACCTAAAGTTAGATGTAGGAATAAGAAAAAAAATATATCATTTAAATCGAAGATGTGTTGGAGGAAAATTCCCAAAAACTGTTCGATTCTCTCGCGAAAGCATAGTTAAGAGCAAAAAATCATAAGTTACTGCTCAATAAAATAAAGGTTCGAAGCTTGATCCCCAGGAGAGCACCGTGTACTATATACTAATAATATTTAATAAAAAAAACTGTTGTCAACAAAACAATGCTTTACCATAAAATTTATATATTAGCTATACATTTAATGTCAGCAAAAAAAAAATAAAAATAATTTAAAAATTTTTATGTATTTTTTGTAATATTTAAAAAAAATATACAGGGTGTCTCAACGAAGCCGACTCGGTCAATATATAGTAAAGTATCCACCTTAGAGAAAAACTTTAAAGCAAAAAGTTGTATGGTTTTAAAAAAGGCGCATTCTAAAAAGTAAATAAATTGAAGCAGATTTTATCTCATCACTAAAAATGCATTTTTTCTCAAAAAAAAATATATCTCTATAACAAAAAGACCCATATAATATGATATTAAAATAAAGGTATATTGACCGAGTGGGCTTCGTTGAGACCTCCTGTATAAAGTTTTTTATTTTTTTTTGAAAAAAAAGTTGAAATAAAAAAAATAAAAATCTTGAACAAAAAAAATATTTTTTTTTTTTTTTTTAGTTTAAGTAATAATTTTTAATTTCAAAAATAAATAAAAACGCGTATTTTTTAATTTTTTAAAAATATTTACGCTTAACTCCAAGAGCCGCACGAAAAATAATCTTTCATTCCATGTTAAGACACGCCCAGCCCCGATTTTACCCAAAAACAGTTCTCGCAGAGAATTTTGAGCAAAAACCTTAAATTCGGTCTATTTTCGAGTTATCGTGCTTAGAAAAATTAGTACACAGAAAGACATGCAGACAGACCGACAACAATTACTTTTTTACTTTTTTTATTTTTAAAGATTTTTTACCCCCCACCCCTCCCCCCCGCAAATACGTATATATTTAATTAAAAACTGTTTAAAAATTATAGTTCTTCACAATTTAAGAGGGTTTTCGCTGACTAGGAATTAGCGCCCATAAAATCAAATGAAAAGAGACGTGCGAACAAAAAAACGTCATCTCTTTGAACATAGGGTAAAAGTAAAACATTAAATTTTGCAATTTTGCAGGGGTCTGAAGTCCCCCCCCCCCCAAACGAATTACTATCCTAAAGTTCCCGGTTCGGATTATTTTTGGTAAAATTTGGGGTGGGGTAAGGGAACGTTCAAGTATAACGTACCGCAAATGTTGATCATTTTGGACTCCCACTAGAAAAAATGTACTATATGTTTCTTTCGTACGGCTAAAACTCTTTGAGAATTAATTATTTCCTTGTGGCGTGTTAACTCGAGAACGCTTTTAGATATAGATTTGAAACATAGATTAATATCCTAAAGTTCTAAGCTGTTATTAGTATTTTTTTAATTAATTAATTACCCCACTTTTAATGGGCAAAAATTAATTAAAAAAATTTAATATATCGCTTATTAATCGTATAAAAAAGAGCAGTAAATTTTTTACAATGTTCTACATGTTTTTTTTCGAACAGATAAAACTCTTGAAGATAAGCATATGAATTAAATATTTTTTTCTATTTTTTAAAAAAAGCCTTTTATTCTTGCAGTAGTATTCTCTATGTTACTTACTAATAAAATCCGATCTTCTTGTTGGAAAATCTTAAATCAACCAAAATATTCCGTAGAGGAATTTATGAACATTCCATCCTGCAGCATTATGTCCTGTTTTTAGAGACCCATGTATAATATGAAGACAGCAGGAGCTGGTGTCTAAAATTTGATGGCCCAACGTTTTTTTTTAACTCCGTATAAAATTTTCAATAAACATTGGGGCACTTGCAAAAATTTTTCCGTTAAACTTGGTCCAACGCCTTCTATAAAATGCTTTAAAATGTTAAGAGCTGTAGCCCGTCCTTCAATAAAAACCGATTTTAAATATGATGAACATACAATATTCTTTTCATTGTCCAATCGAATACTATATCCATTTGACATCGCTGTGATATTTTGTTTAACGCTTCATCAAAGCATACAACAATTTTTTTTGCCTTATAATGTTATTAAGTTTTTCCTCAAAATAGGGAGCCAACCCAAAAACAGCTAAATAGCTTGCTTTCGTGGGTCCTAAAGTCATTTGTTGAGCTGTAAGTGAATCCTCAAACATAATTTTTAAAATAGGTACGGTCTTATTTAAACTGTTGTATGACAAGTGGGTATCAATGAGATTTAAAAGAAACAGTATTTCAGCTTTAGTAACATTAGCTTTTATAATATAATTATGATAATTCAAAGTACTTTATCAATTTCAATCGTTGCTGTTTTATTTTTTGATATTTTCTCGGTTATTTCAGTGACTAAACTTTTTACCAGTTTATCTTGACTTAAATCTGTTACTAAGGTATAGAAAAATATATTTTTTTATTTAAATCTTTACTTAAATAAAATATATATAATTAATAAAATTAAATGTATAGAGTAAAATTAAAATAAATCAGTATTTAATTGAACTTTTGAACAATACTTTTTTTAAACCAACTCATGTTCCTTTGCTTTTCAAAAAAAGTAACAGTAAGAAATATAGCGTACTTTACTCATAAGGAAGTGACTATTAAGCACTTTTGACGTTTTCACATTTGCTGCTATGCTAAACCGTCACTCATGCGAAGTGCCACTTTTTTCAGTTTTTATGTAATATGCAATTAAGAATTAGGTCGCCGCACCTTTAAATCAAGTAGGCCTTGACACTGACAGCTACTGCAAGTTCTGACAATCTCTAGTATACTACTGCAAGAAATTTTCAACTACATGAAAAAAAAAAGAAAAAAAATATGTTTAAATGATTTGAGCGACCTCTTCCGGGTAACCGATTCACTTAATATTTGGTTTGGGATTGGAATAGGTATAGGTCTTTCAGTTTTTGAATGATCGTGTTTTTAGAGACCCATGTATCATATGAAGACCGCAGGAGCCGGTGTCTAAAATTTGATGGTCCAACGTTTTTTTTAACTCCGTATAAAATTTCCAATTAACATTGGGGCCATCCATGGAAACTTGCAAAAATTTTTTCGTTAAACTTGGTCCAACGCCTTCTATAAAACGCTTCAATAAAAACAGATTTTAAATATGATGAACATACAATATTCTTTTCATTGTCCCAGTATCGAATACTATATCCATTTGACATCGCTGTGATATTTTGTTTAACGCTTCATCAAATCATACAACAATATTTTTTTTGCCGTATAATGTTTTTCCTCAAAATACGGAGCCAACTCAAAAACAGCTAAATAGCTTGCTTTCGTGGGTCCTAAAGCCATTTGTTGAGCTGTAAGTGAATCCTCAAACATAAGGAGGGGGAGGGAGGGGGTTAAATTCCAGGTATTCCAGGTGGGGATCTAAATTCAATGCGTTTTCCATGTTTTCAAGGTTTTCCAGGATTGGTGGGACCCCTGTTTAAGCTATAACGGCAGTATACTATGCCCTAAACATATCAAATATACACCATTTTGTGCTCCCATTGAGCTCTTATAACTTTTTTTATTTAAATATTAAGGATTGTCATGATATGTATATGTATATTTAAATATTATCACAGGGCCGGATTCAGGGGGGAAGGGGCCCCGGCTCGAGGGGGCCCGGCGTCGGAAGTTTCTTTAAGTTTAAAATAAACAGTTTATTTATTTATACTCTCCCAGGATGATAAGGGCGTCAAAACGAGCAAATACACAGATACTTTTCCCTCAAATTCATAAAAATTTTCTTGCATTTTTGTAAAACTCTATATTGTAGTGCACTTGCATTACAAAACTTAAAATTGTAACACTGCATGCAGTTAACACGAAAAAATTAAAATGGGCTATCAAAGTTGTAAAATTTTTTGCCTGTGGCGCTAAGGCTTTCTAATACCTATTTAAAACTGTTAGAAAATGGCAGAGTAACAGCCCTACTTCACAACCCCTTCTCTGTACTATATGCACTCGATTAGCCACTTGTCTCAATTCAAAAATATTTGTCATTGTAAGTCACTGTCAAATATGTTTATTTTAGTTTATTATTAACTTAATTATTAGTACAAGTTAAGGGTACATGGACAATGAGACTTTTGGAAATACACATTTTAATCATAACCAGTCATCGGCGAATTTCTAGTGCTCGCATAGGCGCCGCGTCGATTCTATCGTTGACGCGAGGTTTTAAATATTTACATTTTTATTTTCTTCGAAAAACACCGATATATTTACATATTTATAGTTAATATGTATATTCAATATTGTTGTTTGTAACAAATTAGTCGTCATATGTTTCGATTTAGTGACCTTTATAAAAATTTCCCTCATAATTCGACAAAATTATTCCGTAAGCCTATGTTTCTGTGTTTATTTTCAACGTTGATGAGTCATAACTAAATTTATTCCGATTAATGATCAATACATTCCTACTCCCAATAACCCTACTCTGCACTTAATTATAAATGCACTTGATTTTAAATAAGTGGTTTGCAGGAAAAAGAACCTTCTAGATAATTTTATTTTTTTCCTAGAAAACGCTTATCTTTAGATAAATAAAAAATACAAAAAAACACTACATTTGTGTATTTTAAAATATAATCGTTTTCTAGGAAAAAAAATAAAATTATCTAGAAGGGTCTTTGTTCTGCAAACCACTTAATTATAATCAAGTGCATTTATAATCAAGTGCAGAGTAGGATTATTGGGAGTAGGAATGTTATGATGTAGGGTTGTTTTTGAGTAGGTAAATTCAGAGTAGGAATATTATTTGCCTAAATTATGGTAAAATACAATAAAAGATTTTCAAAACATGTTTTTTTTATTTGAGTGTGGGGGTTGGATCAGAGACGTAGTTTCTTAGGGGTATAGAAGCATCAACAACAGGGGGAGACGGTCAAAATATTTCTAAATTGTGGTTGACAGCCTCGTACTTGTATGTCATATTTCAGATTCCCTGGTTATATAGGACAATAAACAACTAAGCAATCCTACAAAGGTTTTGTTTAAAAACCATATATTTTTATTTTATAAATATGGAATTGAAAAACCAAACAACTAGACTTTTTTACAATATTGTAACAACCAAAGCTAATTACCTGACAATCTGTCAATAGGTAAAAAGTTCAATAAAAAAGATTTTTAAAATATCTGTTTTTATATTTGAGTGTTGGGGTGTTGGATCGGTGACATAATTTCTTAGGCGTGTAGAATCATAAGTGTCAGGGGAGAAGGGGTCAAAAATTGTCTTAATTGTGGTGAACAGCCCCTTACCTGTATGTCATATTTCAGATTCCTATACCACATCCAGTTATGCAAGATAGTAAGGGACACGGCCCGTTTTACACCACAGAGCGCATAAATAGCATAATTATGCATAAATCGTAGTGGATCAAAAATTTAACAGATGTCGGTACTGTTTTCCTGAAAAGGGCCTATCCAAAGACTCGCATAACAAGCATAGTACATAAGAATGCGATGCCAGGATTGGCTTGACGTGTCGTCATGTATCTTGTAAAAGTTGTTATGCGAGCCTCTGGATAGGCCTTAAGTTGTAATTGTAACCTAAAAATTTGACGTTTTCCTTGTGTTCATATAATTTACGTTTGTACAATATGTTGAATTTGCTAATTTGGTGTGAGTGTATGAAGAATAAACCAAAAAAGTACCTTTATCAATAACATACAAAATAACATTAAGTATAACCATTTTTTTATATAACTTTCTCTTCTTTTATTAGCTTTAACGACCGTCAATCATTGTCATAGACAAAAAATGTCACAATATTTTATATGTTAAAAGGTAAGAGTTTTTAACCAATGATGTAGCTTAAAAATCGCGGGAATTTTAAACTACTATCTTGCATAATTGGACGGACTATAGGTTATATAGGACAATAAACAACGATCCTACAAAGGTTTTATTTAAAAACCATAATTTTTATTTTATAAATACAAAATAAAAAAACCAAACAACTAGACTAGTCGACTACCAATATTTACAATATTGTATTGTATTTTTATTTCATTACTTGCTCCCAGCTTTATTTTATATATGTCTTAAAGTACATTCAAATTAGGCTATTTGCAAATCGCCAGGTCCTGGATCGGGTTCCTTTGGATGCTAGAAGCCTCGAAAAGGTGGTGAAATGGGGTCCCCGAAAAATATATTTTTAACTTACTGAGTCAAACAAATTACATTTATTACATTTAGATTAGTATATTTTCACAGTTTTACATAATTATTCAGTAGGCTAAGAGTTAAAAAAATACTTTAAAAACTTTATCTGACATATGTCAACACTAAAAGTCCTTAATAATTTTCATTTAATCAAAATGTCATTTCATAAATTCTCATTTCTTTAAAAAATTAAGTATCACATATTTTAAAGGCACTTTTTAAAGACTGTTCTAACCCCTTGGCCCCAGAATTATTATGTATAACTATAAAAATAGCTTAATCTGAATGTAGCTCATTGCCATAGCTTTTGGAGCTTCTAGCACCCAAAGGAACCGGATCGGGGGCCTAGCAATTTGAAAATAGCTTAATTTAAATGTACTGTAAGACATATAAAATATAGCCGAGAGCAAATAATGATATAAAAACGGTCACCAGCTCTCCGACTATGAGAAAAGCTAATTAACTCACAATCTACCAGTAGGTCTAGATATTTTGTTCGTTTCTACATACCATACTTAATCAATGTACATACCTAGTAAAATGTTATTATATTGCTTTTTTTGGTAACAAAAACTTATTTTTTTTTACGTTTTCAAAAAGTCAACTAGTTTTATTTCCAGCATTGATTAACAAGGGAAATTTAGTCATTGTTTCCAGAAACTCCTAATACGAAATTGTTACCCCTATAGATATTTCCTCACATAAATTTTGCGTTGCATTGGTATGTTAAACATCAACAGATTGTTCCAAAATTATCTTGACATATAATACCAACAACGTTTTTTGTTTGTTTATCATCTAACATCATTAAAATTTACCATAACATAACCAGCAAATTTTAATGTAAGATATTTCAATTTCATTTCAAAACAAAATATAAAATGAAAAAAGGACAACCTCTGTTTTCTGATGCACCGTATTATTTATAGCTGTTGTGGATGCTAGCAACATCTAATAACAAAATAATTAGAACTATACCCAGATAGCACAAAGTGATACTATGGATGTCCAATGGACGTATCTTCATGGACGGCTGTATGTCCATAGGATGCCCATTTTTTCTCTATGGACGTCCCATGGACATCCGTTCAGAGTCCAGATGACACAACTGTGGACATCCATAAGGTGTCCGTTCAAACCATCCATCCAGAAGGACTTGCTTTTTTGTTTACTTAACTGTTTTTTGCGACTGTGAAAAACTGTTATTTAACGTGCAATCTTTGTTGTTGTTTGTTTCTTTAGGGCAAATCTGCCAAAGGCTTTATCGACCACTTAAAATATACTTAGTAAGCTAAAATTTGGTAAACATGCTCGTCTGACAATACAATTTTATATAAAATTTACCCCCAATCCCCCACCCCTAAAATTTAAAAAATCCATTTATTACCCACGAGGTAATTTAAAACTAAAATTAGGTTACATACTCATCCAGTGATAATCAAATTTTAAATTCCATTTTACACCCCCTTAGTTTACCCTCTCTCTGTTTTACCCACTTAGAATAAACGTAGAGAGCTAAAATTATGGGCGTAAAATGGACACTGAATGGACGTCCACTAATAGTCGTACAAAGGATGTAAATATATGGACGTATACAGTACATCCATAATTAGTCCGTGGACCAATGTACTAAAAAGGGATCTAAAATGGACGTCCATTGGACGACCGGTGCTATATGGGTAGTAATTATTTTCACTATAGTCGAGTGCGCTCTCAACTTTACGTTTTAACCTTCGTAACGCAGGATGCGTGCAAGTGAGAGGTACAATCGTCTATAGTAATTGCGCCGGCTATAATTTTATCGTTGCCAGTTGGTCCGTAAGCTTTCGCTATCTATTCTCTTCTAACCAATTACTGAAGGTAACTTGGTCTATATTGACTGGTAAAAATTTCCTAGTTATATCCCTGTTAAAAACGCCAGAAATTATCTGATTAATCTTAGACCTGTATACACGGTGTCCCACGGTAGACAAATCAGTCAAATTGTGGCGTTATTATCAAAGCTATTAAAATATATTTTTTACCAGTCAATATAGACCTAGTTACCTTCAATTTACGCCAGAAAAAAGTGTTGTACTTTTTTCTGTTTTTAGGCTAGAACAACAAACAGAATTTTTTTTTAGCATAATAACATTTTTTAACGCCAAAATTTAAAAAAATAATATCATTTCTTTATCATATGATAGTTTTTTTTACTAAAAACAATAGTTTTCTATTTAAATTTTTAATTTTAGAAAACGGTAAAAAATGGTAAGTGCATTATGGAATAACACCGCTAATGTAAAAGAGAGGATGCTATGAAAATAAATGTTTGCAAATATGACGTTCACGATAAAAATAAATGTCAAATCTAATGTTATAAATTAGATTTTTACTTAGACTTAGTAAGGACCTTGTGGACTAGGGTATTTTATACTACAGAGTGTATTACTTAATTAATAATAAATTTTGATTTTTTGCGCTCAATCAAATTTTTTAATTGGTATGATTGGATTAATCTTAGCAGTTTTTTTTACAAAGTCAAGTCTATATCATAATGAAAGTATTGGTAAAGCAAGTTATTATAAAACCTATTGGACAACTTATGATAAAACATGTTTTATAATTATGACATTTTAAAAAACATAATTAATTAGCTTGTAAAGAACCCCCTTCCCTCGCAGTTGCATGAAGTTGCAGCTGGTTCATATTAGCAGGGCCGGATTCAGGGGGATGCAGGGGGTACAGATTACCCGGGGCCCGGGCTCGAAGGGGGCCCGGTGACAGAAGTTTTTAATAAACAGTTTATTTATTTATACTCCCCCAGATCGATAAGGCGTCAAAATGAGCAAATAAGTAGATCTCGTTCCAAATGGGCAATAGAAAAAATTTCGCCGCGGCAGAGCTTAAGCCTTTTTGGATTTTTGTAAAAAATAATAGTGCACTGTTACTAGTGTTTTAAAATTTGTAAAAAAATTCGCCCGCGGCGCTAGGGCTAATTTACCTACGTATTTTTTTTTAGTTCAAGCTTGCAAAAGCTTAAAATTTGTAAAAAAATTGCCTGCGGCGCCAGAGCTATCAAAATTGAAAAAAATTTCGCCTGCGGCGCTAAGACTTTATTATTTTTACATACTTAAGCTTGCTGAACTATGAAAATAAAACAGTCAGAAATTAACATAATTTGGAAAAATTTTCGACTGCGGCGCTTAGTTAATGAATGGGGGCGCCGCTTCGGCCCTCAGTGCCTTAGCTGCAGGCCTGCATGGGATAATTATGTTTTGAAAAAATGGGGGCCCGAGTAAAAAGTTGCACCGGTGCCCGGGCTGGCTCTGCCCTGCATATTAGGGTCACTTCACCAAAAGAAGGAACATAGAGGATTTTAGGGCTCCCAGAATGTACGGAAAAACACTTGAATTATCTCAGGAGGTAAAGTACTTGGGAGTAACCTTGGATACCAAGCTTAGCTGGAAGGCTCATGTAGATAAAGTCCTTGACAAATCTGCATCGACCTTTTGGCAAATACGTCGAGTAGTGGGAAAAACCTGGGGTATTACACCCAAGGTCCTTAGATGGATCTACACAGCGGTTATAAGGCCAAGAGTCCAGTATGGCTCAGTGATCTGGTGGCCTTGTTAGGAAGACCACAATTTCTCAGAACCTGGGGAAAATCCAAAGACTAGCTAGTCTTGGAATCACCGGAGTAATAAGGACAACACCCCAAGCAGCTCTAGAGGTCCTACTGGGACTGCCGTCACTCTCCATCTGGATCCAGAAGGAGGCAATGGCTAGCTTTCTCAGACTTAGGGACTCTGGTAGTTGGATGGGCGGGAAGGCGAACTACGGTCATGGCAAAATCGCTGATATTTCCGAAAGGGACATCCCAATTAGTAGTATCAGAGTGATTGAAGCAGAGGACCGATTAAAGTTCGATAGAAGTTTCTCTCTCAGGATTCCGACAAAGGAAGAATGGGAAAAGAAAGAAATACAATTTGTGCCAAACGCTTTGGTGTGCTATTCAGACGGCTCGCGTATGGAAGGCATCCAAAGCTCTGGGGCAGGACTCTTCGTGGAGGACCTGGACTTGCAAAAGAGTTTTCCACTTGGACGCTTTTCCACTGTCTTCCAAGCTGAGGTCTATGCCATACAGGAAGCGGCAAATTGCAGGGAAATAAGGCAGCACCGGGGGCACGATATATACATCTGCTCGGACAGTCAAGCCGCTCTAAAGGCATTGTGCAATCCCAGCACTAGGTCACCCCTAGTCAGGGAGTGTGCAGAAGCCTTGGAAGAGCTAGCAAGGACCAAAAACGTTCAACTGGTATGGGTACCGGGTCATAGTGGAGTTCCCGGAAACGAGAAGGCAGATGAACTTGCAAGACTCGGATCAGGGATGGCATGCACGGGGCCGGAACCTATATTGGGTGTTAAAAGGAAGCAGTTAAGACCGCTCTCGATGAGTGGGCTTATACCATGCTAAAGGAGCAATGGAGAGCGGTCGACGGTTGCCGGCAAGCTAGGGACTTCCTGGCTGGCCCAAGCAAATCAAAGACCGACTGGTTGCTGGAAAAAGGAAGAACTGCACTCAGACAACTTGTAGGGGTCCTCACGGGCCACTGCAGGCTAAGGAAGCACCTGGCAACAATGCGGATTCTAGAGAGTCCACTATGCCCAGAGTGCGAAGAGAATGAAACATCCTCTCATTACTTAGCCGAGTGTGTCAGATACGACAGGATCAGGTTGCAAGTCTTTGAAACTCAAAGACTCAACCAAGAGGAACTAAGAGATCTCCCCTGGGCCAATATCCTGACCTTTATTGAAAGGACGGGCAGGTTCAAGGAGGACTCAAATTAGTAAATGGCTGGGATTGCCTGGGGTGACAAAAAGGGCCAGAAATGGCCTAGTTGTCCGGCTTTGGCCAACCCAAAAATTTACTACTACTACTAGGGTCACTTCATCTAGTCCTACTTCGTGCTTTTGTTCTTAGTCGTTTGTTTTGTTTTTTATGAACCAAACCAGAACAAAATTAGACCAAATACAGAAGAACAAAGGAAAAAAACTGTCATATTATGGGCAATTTAGTCAATTAATTTATTGTTATGTAATTAATTACGTACATTTTGGTTGGAATTAAAAGTTAAATAATACTAAGAATAATTCTCATAAGTTAAAATATCAAATTGATTGTTATTATTAATATTATTTATTAATATGCGAAACGCAAGACGTATTTATGATATTTGAATTAATTAACTCATCATTGTGTCAAATTCCATACATCTACAAAATATTACGCCTTTCTAGAATGTTATTAGAATTGTTTTGTACAATATTTCAAATAAATCCATGTTAGTCCTTAGGTTCTCTCAAATCACTCCAGTTCTGATGAAAAAAGGTCAAAATTACGCATCTAACTTCAGAGAATCATGGGAATATAAATGCCATTTCACAAAATCTATTATTAGCAAATAATTCTAATTCTTTGCGAGTCTTTCACGATTCAAATGGATTCAAATCAAGCAGCAAGTTAATATGTATCTGCATTGATCCTCTTCCCCACATCGTCTACATAAGAAGCCCCTATTTTTAACATGATAAAGCAATTTAATTTTGTTTAGATGTCTGAGTCTGTCTGTGTATCTATCTGTCTTTTTGTAAAGTAGTTAGTCATAGTCGTTTCGTAAATGTTCAAAAGTTCTCCCATCCTCCTGAATACACATAAAAAGCCTACTTTCAAAATTATGTCTGACTCGTTGAAGCATTACCGGTGTTATTTCGTTAAATGCTTCAACGATTCTTTGACGCATATTTTCAGGAGTGGTGGAAGCTTGTCGGTAAACCCTGTCCTTTACAAATCCCCACAAAAAAAATCACACGGGGTTAAATCGGGTGATCTTGCTGGCCAGGCAATTTGACCACCACGACCTATCCATGTATTATAGTCTCATCCAAAAAAGTCCTCACCTCATGAAAAAAATGAGCAGGAGCCCCATCCTGCATAAAAATTATGTCATTTCGCAAATTTAGTGGTACGTCTTCTAAAAGTTCTTCTAAAAGTTCCGGTTCCATCACGCAAAAAATTTAGGTACATATTCCCAATTAGATGCCCATTAAAAAAGTAAGGTCCAATAACCGAATCCCCCAGTACCCCTCCCCAAACATTTAAAGACCAAATCCGCTGGTTGTCAACATGCCTAACCCAATGCGGATTTTCAACAGACCAATAATGCATGTTATGCCTGTTGACAACTCCATTGCTTTTAAATGTAGATTCATCACTAAACAAAATTTTGGTAGAAAAGTCCTCAACATACCCTGTTAATTTCAAAAGTTCATCACAAAACCGAACCCTATTTTCAAAATCCCTCCCATGTAACTCTTGATTAAGACATAATTTATACGGATGTAATTTAGAATTTTTAATAACCCTACTAACTGATGTGCGTGATAAATGATGTTCCCTTGCGATTATCCTTGTAGACGTGTGGGGATCATTGATAACTGCTTCTTGAATTATAGTTATAGTTTCAGGATCTTTGGTTACTGGACTTTCGCAAACTTTTTTTATGTCCCTCACTCCTCCAGTATCCAAAAATAAATTAACAATTCTTCGTACGCTAAAGTAACTAATACTATAATCGGGGAACTTTTCTACTATTCTTTTCGTTGTTTCTCTTAAATTTCGAGCACATTCTCCATAAGTTAAAATAATTTCTTTCTTTACTTCTAAAGTTATCATTTTGGCATTCAAAACTTGGTTTTATAAAAATCTTGCTTTGTTAATTTTTTGATTATAATGTAAAATCAAATTTGACATTTATTGTCATCATATACGACTTTAAAAAATTTAATTTCAAGGCATCCTACTCTTTTGCCATAGCGGGGTCATTCCATTATGCAATTGCCCTTTTTTAAGGTTTTATAAAATTAAGAATTTAAATCGAAAATTATTGTTTTTAGTGAAAAAAACTATCATATGATAAAGAAAAATTGTTACTTTTTTTAATTTTGGCATTTGAAAGTATTGTTATGCTTTTAAAAGTGCATGTGTGGAGCTGTAGCTCAAAACCAAAAAAGAGTAGAAAACTTTTGTTTTGGGTCAATTGAAGATAATTAGGTCCATATTGACTGGTAAAAGTTTCATGTTGATATCTTTGTTAATAACGCCACAGTTTGACTGATTTGTCTACCGTGGGACACCGTCTATATTAAAAACATATATATTAAAAAAATAAATAAATAAAAAAATTACATTTTTTATACATTTTTTTAAAGATCTTTTTTTGAAAAACTAAAAATTATAAAAAAAATAAAGAAAATAATTTTCAAAAAAACAAAAAAAAATTCAAATTTTTCAAAACTTTTTGTTTAAATTTTCCGAGGGGCTGACCGTGAGGAACTCTGGAGGAACTCCGAGCAACTCTGAAGAACTCCGGAGGAACTCCGAAGGAACTCTTAAGAAGTCAGAAAAAATTATTATTTATTACCCATGCGCATTAACGTTTTTATTTTCAAACTAGATGAGCCGTTACAAACACCTTATCAAAACATCCAAATTATAAATATTGGCATATAGCGGGTGAGCCCCCCTGGTATTTTTCACCAGGGACAAAGCTTTTTGCTTAAAGTAAATTTTGGGGCGCCAAGTTTGGTAGTAACCGTCAGGGACAAAGCTTTTTTTCATGAAGTTTTGGTTGAAACCGTCAGGGGCAAAGCTTTTTACGTTGAAGGTAATTTTGGGGCGCCATTTTTTTTGAAGGGGCCCAAGTTTGGTAGTAACTGCTAAGGACAAAGCTTTTTTTCATGAAGGTATTTTTTTTTTGGGCGCCTATTTTTTTTTGTAGTCAAGTTTTGGTTGAAACCGCCAGGGACAAAGCATTTTTTTTTGGGGGTGCCTCCCTGGAGGCTGAGCCCCTCCTTAGATTTTTTTCTGGTTATGGCCCTGTGCCTACAAGATTTCCCTGGCAGAACGACCGACAGATCAACCGACCGACATTTTTTTTTTGCTCAAAATTGATTTAGATTCACATAAAAAACACAAAAATACGGAAAAATTAAATAAAATTTTTTCACACATAAAAGGCTCTTTCTGGAAAGCACTATTTTATTGTATAGCGGTAATTTCTACGGTTTATTTGCCAAAAATTACCCCTTCCAGAGAGGAGCACAGGAGGAACTCCCAAGGAACTCCGTAGAACTCGGAGGAATTCTGGAGGAACTCCGAAGGAACACTGAGGAACTCTTTGCAAAAAGGAACTCTTTTGTACAAATTTCAGACGCGGTCAGCCCATCGAAATTTTCTCAAAATTTTTATTTTGTTTTAAAATTGATATAATTGATCCTTATACAAATAATAAAAGTAATTTTTCATAAAAAAGTTACGTTAATCGGAATTTTCTTCAGCTCTTTTCGATTTTATAAAAGTTTCACCCCCCATAACTTTTTTTGTTTTTGGGGGGTTTATTTTTAAAAGGGATCTTCCCCTCGTAGAACTTGATTTTACCTGAAAATTTCAAGTCGATCGGATTATTCGTTCTTGAGTAATCATGTTTACAAAAATCGTGACATCAGACGGAAAAACAGAAGGATATTTAAAATAAAAGTTGCCTATTTTTTTATGAATTTTTTGTCTACTATTCTAGACGCCGTTTTAATGGCCGTAAAGCCAATAGTTAAAAGCTTAAATTAGTTCTCTCTTTACTAAGCTTGTTTAATAATTTTCCCGCAATCAAGGGGATAAGGTAGTATTTTCTTTTTACCTTTCGATATCAATAAAGGACATTTCTGTCAAATATCGAGATTGTAAAGTAAGAGGTCTCTGAGATACGCACACTTTAAAAATGTCTAATCTTTAAATTATCACAATATTTACACCCTTAGGGGTAGAATATCGAAAATTTCTGAAAAACGTTTCTTTTTGATGTCAATAAAGCACATTTTTGCCAAATATGAAGATTCTAGATTAAGAGGTATCTGCGTATCATCATCATCATCAATAGTTTGTTTGGGTCTTTAAGAGACAGGCGCAGCCTATGGCTCATTTATCTAAAAAAATATTTAATCTGAATTGAAAGTTGGGGCAGTGAGTCTATGCTCACTGATGCGAGTTGCATCTGTCATAATTTGGGGGGAGTGAGTCTCTGCTCACTGATGCGAGTTGCATCTGTCATAATTTGGCGCTGTGGAGTGGGTGGGAGGGGGATGGGGAGGGATGTGATAGGGAGAGGAGGGATGTGCGGGAGGAGTGAGACTATCTCACTGATGCTGGGAATGCATCTGTCCTGTATTAGTGGGTACCATTACTGGTTGAGGACGTTCTTGATCTTTTTGTGAGTGTTGTGTATTTCATGATCGTAATCTAGAAAGTTTGAAATGAGGGGGTTTGGGTGATCTAAATTGTCTTGTATAAAAGACGTGCTGTAGCGGATGATTTCCGTTTTTAGGAGGGGCATTTCGAGATCTCTGTGTATCTGGTTGTTCCTCATGAACCAGGGGGCATCGAGGCATATTCTGAGTGCCTTGTTTTGGAAGGCCTGAAGTTTTGCTGAGAGCGTTTTGTTAAGGGTGATTTTATTCCAGGCTGGGGCTCCGTAAAGAAGTACCGGCTTTAGGGTTTGGTTGTAGAGAAGAAGTTTGTTTTTAATGGATAGGGGACTCTTTCTGCCTATTAAGGGATAGAGTTTGGAGAGGCGGCAATTTGCTATTTGGAGGGTGTTTTTGACGTGCTGATCCCACGTCAAGTTTTTGGAGATTGTAATGCCGAGGTATTTGGCATGGTTTTCCCAGTTAATGGGGTGGCCATTTATCTGAATGGGTTGGGGTGGGCCTCTTCTAATCCTAGAGATTAGGATGCCTTTGGTTTTATTGGCGTTTACTTTGATTTTCCATTTGGAGAACCATTTGATTAGGGCATCCATTTGGCGCTGGAGGGCGATATGGATGCGCTGGGGGTTTCTGGCTTTTGCTAGGATGCCGGTGTCATCGGCGAACAGGGCTAGTTCAGTGCCCTGAGTTTTTGGAATATCTGCCGTAAAGAGGTTGTACAGAAGGGGGGATAGTGGGGAACCTTGTGGAACTCCAGCTCTGATGCGGCGGGTGTTGGACTTACAGTCGCCTATTTTTATCTGAAAATCTCTGCCTTTGAGGAAGGAGGCTATGAGTTTGGTGATGCCTGGGGGGAGGCCGAGAAAGTGGAGTTTGGCTACAAGACCTTTGTGCCAAACCTTATCGAAGGCTTTTGCGATGTCCAGGAGGATCAGTCCCGCGGCTTCGCGCCTATTTAGTCCGTCCGTTACAGAGTCTACCAGGCGAGCTACCTGGTGGACTGTGGAGTGTCTGCTTCGGAAGCCGAATTGCTCATTTGGAAGGAGATTTAGTTCTTCAACTAGAGTTTGAAGTCTGGTTAGTATGACTTTCTCGGCTATTTTGCCTAGGGAGGAAAGGAGGCTTATGGGGCGGTAGCTTTCAGCAAAAGTTGGATTTTGTCCGGGTTTTTTGATTACTATTACGTCTGCGTTTTTCCAGGGCTTTGGAAAGTGGCGCAGTCTGAGCATTGCGTTAACAATGTTAACGATTTCCATAATGGTTTTCCGGGGGAGTATTTTAAGAATTTTATTCGGTATTTGGTCGGGACCGGGGGCTTTCCTTTTTGGGAGATTTTTGATGATGCGTTTGATTTCCTCGGGGGATGTGGGGGTGATAATGTCGTTTTCAACTTGGTTAGTGACTCTATTATAGATGTGGTTTATGTCTCTTTCATGCATGAGTTGCTCGTAGTTCTCGTCGTCCGAGTCGGGCTCGGAGTCGGTCTCTGATTCGGAGTCAGAGTCGGGGGGGATTGGAGGGTTTGGTTGAAATTGTTTCCGCATTGCGTCAGCAAATGCTTCGGCTTTTTCGGGGGTGGAGTAGACGACTCCTCTTTCGCCGTGAATTGGGGGCATGCCTCGTTGGTGGTCGAGGGATAGGGTTTTGGCCATTCTCCAAAGTGATCTATCCTGGGGGTTGAGTGACTTTATTTTTCCCTCCCAGCGGGAATTTGCTAGTACGTTTAGTCGGTCTTTGACTTCCTGGGTAAGTCTGTTTGCTTCGCGTTTGATATGGGGGTCTTGGAGGGTGCGTGCACGACGAAGAAGTCGGTTTTTCTCTCTGATTAAGTCTTTGAGATCTCGGGGGAGGTCCTGTGGGTTTTGGATATCTACTTTTTTGATTAATTTGGCGCTGTCCATTGCGGATTTTATGGTATTGGTGAGGGTGGTTACTGCAATATCTAGTTCTTGGACGGAATTTATTGAATTGATTTTGGTGTTGCTTTCTAGGAGTTCGGATATATAGGAGAAGTTGTAAACGGTTTTTTTGGTGTGGTTTGCGGTTGGTATGCCTCCTGCCGTGATAATGATTGGAAGGTGGTCGGAGCTTAGTTCGTGTCTTAGTTCGATGTTAATGTTTAGTGTCGTGTTTTTATACAAAACGATGTCAAGGATATCAGGAAGGCCGTGGCCATAGTGGGTTGGGGAATCGGGTGCGGTAACCATTATATGGTTACGTTGTAATATTTCGTAAAGCCTACGGCCGTTGGCCGTAGTTGTTCTAGAGTGCCAAAGGGCGTGTTTGCAATTCAAGTCTCCGGCTAGGATTGTTGGATGATTGTCGTTAAAGTAGCCTTCGAAGTCGGCGGGTCTGACCTCCTTATTTGGGGGTTTGTAGAGGGACACGATCCTGAATTTGGAATTGTCGTGCATGTTGACGAATATGGAGGTAGTTTCGACTTGGTCGCTTTGTGTGGGGGGCGCATGAAGAAGATCGTGAGATATGTGTTTTTTGATATAGATTGCTGTGCCTCCTTTGCGGTCCTGGAGTCTATCGTTACGGTAGCAGGAATAGTTGGGTATGGTACCCCTATGATGTGGTTTAAGACCAGTCTCTTGGATGAGGCCTATATCTATTTGATTTTCGTGTAGAAATTCTATGAGTTCCGGTTTTTTTGAATTGAGGCTATCAGCGTTCCAGGTGACTATTTTAAGGGCTCTGGGTTTTGTTTGTCTAGACATTTTGGGGGCCTAGATTGGGTAATTGAAGGGAGCCAAAAGCCTGCATGAAGCTGGCGAATTCTTGCATGAAGGTGTGGATTTTTGAAATTTGGGATTGATCAAAAATATTGGGGGGATTTGCACTGGGACCTGGGGCTGCCTTGGGTTGTTGTGGGGTGGCGGCGTTGGTTGCCTTTTGGGCGTAGGAGATGCCCGGGGTGAATTTTTGGGTTGGGGGTATGACCCTTGTACGGGTTGGAGCGATGTTTGATGGGTGTTTGGGGCATTTATGATAGTTTGCCGTGTGGGGGCCCAGGCAGTTGGCGCATTTTGCGTCCGTGTGACGGGGTTTTTCACACTTTGTTGTGTGGTGGTCTTGTGCGCATTTTACGCATTTGGCCGGGGCGTTGCAATTGGCCTGGGAGTGGCCGAAGAGTTGGCATTTGTGACATTGCCTGAATTTGGGTTTATAGGTCTGGCTTTCGACCTTTATGACTAGGTGTAGAAGCCTAGTCTCTTTAAATATGGGGTGCTGTTGTCCTGTCACCTTGGGAAGGATGACTAGGATCAGGGGCATGGGGGTCTTGTCTTTAGTGCGCGTCATTCTCGCGACTGACGTGGGGAGGTAGCCACGCTCGATAAGAGCGGCTTGGACGTCTGCGACGTCTATCTGGGTGGGGATTCCCCGGATTACGGCGTGGATTGCCTTGTCCTCCGGGAGGGTAAAACTATGGTAGGGAATTTTTTCGGTGTCTAAGTGCCTAGTGACTTTGCGGAAGTCGTCACTGGTCTGGGTGCGAATTTGCACTCCTTCGGAGGTATTTTTCGCGTGGAGGATGTTTACTTTTTGGGAGTTGAAGTGGCGGGACAAGGCTAGCCATTTTTCAGGGGCTCGAATGATGATGGGGGGGATTTTGGGGGTTTTGTGGGCTTCCTGGTCGGGGGGGGTTCCTGGGCCAGTAGCTTGGGTTTTTGGGTTTACAGGGGCCGTAACGGGGGGTTGGGGCCCTGAGCCGGAGGGGTTAGCGACTTCTTCGGAGGCAGTCGCTTTGCCGGGGGTTTTTTGGGTCTTAGCGGGTTTTTCTTCTAGGTCTGAATTTAATTTGTGTTTCCTTCTGCGCCGGTTTAAGCGCTTGCGCGGGGAGGCAAGGGGGGACCGGACTGAGTCCGAATCAGTCTCTACTACGGACATGTCCGTTTCGAAATGATCGGGGGCATCGGAGAGCTCTTGGGTGGGAGTTTGGGTTTTTTGGGATAAGAGTGTCCCTATTTGAGAGGAGAGGCGGGAAATTTCCTCGCGGAGTCCATTGATGGTCTCGTTTGCGGTGGCTAGTTGTGTCTGAAGGAATACGAGCTGATTTTTATGTGATTCAGCCTGGATTTTATAGTGCTCTGTCTGGGCCTTGATTTGATCTTGGAAGTAGTCTGACATTTGTTGGTTCGGGAAGTTTGCCATGGTGGCGTCGATATTTTCAGCCATAGTGGTTTTTGAATTTCGAAGGGAAAAAATAGAAGTAGTGTTCTCGGGGGCCTGGGTGGCCCCGGGCGGGGGGGGGTGTAGTGTTAAGCACTAATTGTTAGTGGTTGGGGTCTCAGGGAACCTTTAACACACCAAACCGCCAGCCTCAGCGGTTCGTGGGAATTGGCTTAAGTCCACAGTGTGAAAAGGGCTGCAACACTTAGCAAGCAAGCTTACAAGTGAGCATATGTTAGTTAGAATAATTATATACCAAAATAATCTTACTCAATGGAAATCTGCTGGGCGACGTCTGACCTCTTCACTGTCACTCACTCGACTATATCTGCGTATCTACGCACACTTTGTAAAAAACTTTCAACCCCCGTTTCACCCCCTTAGGGGTTGAATATCAAAAATTTCTGAAACATGTATCTATTTGATGTCGATACTTTATCGATAAAGCAAATTTTTTCCAATAATAAAGATTGTAGATTAAGAGGTCTCTGAGATACGCACACTTTAAAAAAAAAACCTTTCAACCTCCGTTTCACCCCCTTAGTGGTTGAATATCGAAAATTTCTGAAACACATATCTATTCGATGTCAATGCTTTATCGATAAAGAAAATTTTTGCCAATAATGAAGATTGTAGATTAAGAGGACTGAGACACGCACACTTTTAAAAAAACCTTTCAACCCCCGTTTCACACCCTTAAGGGTTAAATAAAAAAAAATCGCTCTTAGTGGGTGCTTACATCATAAAAGGACACACTTTCCAAATTTCAAGTTTCTAGGTCAAGGGGTTTGGGCTGGGCGTTGATCGGTTGAGGTGAGTTAGTTTGGATTTTATAAATTAAATAATCGTTTCATTACGAGTAAGTTTAACTCAGTAATATTATATACATAATATTATAATACTAACCATGGAGTCATTGAACTGACTTGCATGAAGTAAATTTTTAGATGATTAAAAATGCTTTTTTAATATTTTAGTAGTGAATTTTAATTTGTAGTTTCGATAAAATCCACAGACAAAAAAAATATTTCTTTAAAACAAATTAAATTTCTTTTTCTTCTTTTTTTCTTTATCAGTTGGTTGTTCAGCTTCGTCTACATCTTTGTCCATGTCCACTTTTTTGTGCTTGTCTTTATCAGTGAGCATGTGGAGTTTCTGTTTGATTTTTTCCTTGGAAATTCTATGTTTTTTCTTCTCTTTTTTCTGCTTTTCTGCCGAATTTTCTTTCACGCATTCTTCCCTTTTTAAAGTGTATAAATTTAAATGGTTATTTATGCTGTCGTCTTCTTGCGCTTCACGAAGTCTGTCCATTTCTAGGCACTCTATTATTTCATTCCTTCTTTCCACAATGTCAACTAATCTGCAATTGAAAACAATTAGAGTTAGTCTAGATTTTAAGTGAAACCAAAGAAGCGAGGATTTCTTAAATAACTGATTTTTTCTACTACGACTAATACAAAAAATTCAAGAGAACTTTTTCGACTTATTTGTCAAACTGTCAGCTACACGGTGTATTTAAAATAGGTTCCGAAATTTTAAGGGGTAATTCTACATCATAAAAATATGAAAAAAAGTTCCTATAAACATATGTCTAAAAATGCGTGGTAAGAGAGCTACGCCCTTTGAAAGGCGCTAAAAAATCGGTTTTGAATAACTCAGGAACCCTTTAGGATATAACAACGAGGTTTTTTACGTGAACTTATCTTAATAAGGCCAATCTTTGTATGTTATTTTCATGTAATTATTTTAACCAAGGGTGTGCGAAACGGGGGGGGGCTTATCAGTTTTTTGTACCAAACTTTTGTAACTTTATTGTAATTTTATTTTTGGAATATGACTCCTCAGGTCAAAATACATATAAAAGGTACTCTTGTTATAGTACTGTAGGATTAACCGTTTTCGAGAAAAATTCATTTGAAGGTGAAATTTCACGGTTCGACAAATTATATACTAAAATTTTGAAAACCTAAATTTCAATTATGTGGGGGAATGAACATCAAAAACTAAGAAAAAACCTCAAAGGTATACAGGTACTTCCAAAAATCAATACTAAGGGAGCTATGGTCTCCTGAAAATCCTAAAAATTCACCATTTGTAAAGGGCAATAGTAGTTTTTTTAAAAGCGATTTTTTGACCTACATGTATAGAAACTTTTTTTTTTCTTAGTTTTTGGTACAGAATAACCCTGCAGCATTGAAATTTTGATTTACAACATTTTAGTATTAATTTTGCGTGAAATTTCACCTTAAAATGATTTTTTTTCGAAAACGGTTAATCCTACAGCATTACAACAACAGTACTTTTTTAGTAATTTGACCTAAGGAATCATATTTTAAAAATAAAATTACGAATAAGTTACACAGAAAAAAGTTTGGACTGATAAGCCCCCCCCCCCCCCCCGTTTCGCACAACCCTGGTTAAAATAAGTACATGAAAATAACATACAAAGATGGGCCTTAATAAGATTAGTTTAATGCAAAACCTCGTTACTATATCTAAAAAGGTCCCTCAGTTATTGAATAAAACCGAATTTTTTCCCCCTTTCAAAGGGGCGTAGCTCTCTTACGGCGCATTTTAGACATACCATATGTTTTTCGAAAACCAGATTATATTTTTTTCCTATGGGGTGTATAGATTAGAAATTTTTATGACGTATTTGTGACCACATGCTATTCTTTGCATTAGTCAAGAAGCTGCTCTCACTTCCGGAAGTGCATCAACTTTTGATTTACGTTTTGATATTCGGATAGATATTTTTTTATTTAAATAATGGTGTGTTTAAAAATTCTCTATTATAAAAAGTGGATATTTTATGGCGTATTGAATGTTTGGAGAACTCTGATTGGATCACCAAGTTGGAATAATAAAATTATTATGGCCAAAGGTGGCTGTGAACACAAATAAAAATCTGACGTTTAAAGTTTGTTAATGTCAAATAACGGTTGAAATCGTTAAGTTAATATTATGGTCTGTTTCATCAAGCAAGATAGTAAATTAAAAATCGCACAATGTTTTCAAAACAGATTCGAATACTGGATGTGCGAATATACTGCGTAGTTTATTTTATAAAACATAACTATGGTCTGTTTCATCAAGCAAGAGAGTACATTAAAAATCGCACAGTAATTTTTTTTACAACAGTATATGTTTGTGTTTAAAATATAGTTATGTTTTAAATAAATAAAATAAGCTACGCAGTATATTCGCACATCCAATATTCGAATGTGTTTTGAAAATATTTACTGTGCGATTTTTAATTTACTATCTTGCTTGAAGAAACAGACCATAGTTGCATTAACAATTATCTAATAATGCATCTAAATGTGCATTTGAGTGGTATGCTTGAACTGTATTTCAAAAGTAACAGAAATAGTGCCGAAGAACGTCAAAGGTATGCCGATTGGGCGATTTTAAATAAAAATTTCGTGGACCCTACATTTTTTGGACTAAAACATACCTGATGATATAAGAAATAAATTTCCATTTGAAAGAAAATCGTAAAAGATACACTTTTTTAGATAGACAGATAAAAAAAACGTTTTTTTTTGTGTAATAGGGTGTGTCAAAAAATCCCGATTTCTGAAATCGAAAACGCTCTTTGGCTCAAAAATTGCTCCTTAGTAACAAACGGTGGCCACTCAAAAATGAGCCAAATCGATTAATGTTTAGAGGTAGCTCAAAGTACTCAAACTTTGAAAAAACCTATTTTAGTCCAAAAAATGTAGGGGCCCACGAAATTTTTGTTTAAAATGGCCTAGGTACACCGTGACCAATAGGGAAACCCCATCAAGTTTATAAGGATTTTTAAGAGGTTTGAAAGAACTGGATCAGTTATTAAGCATAGAAGAACGGAATGTCAATTAAATTTGTAATCTGAATTTAATGTTCTTTTATGTGTGCAAAATAATAAAAAAACATAAAACTAAACTCTACAAAACCAACTTAGTGCAGCATTTACATAATAATGATTCTGAATGTCGACTGAACTTTTGTCATATCTTTTTAGAAAGGCAGGCACAAGATCCCGAATTGAAAAATAAAATATTTTATTCGGATAAATGTACCTTTGGCAATAGATATCCTGCCAGATCACCGGATACGAACCCCTGCGATTATTTTTATGGCCCCATTTGAAAGATAGTTTTTATTACTCCTCCAGAGAACTTGAAATACTTAAAAGACCGAATCCAAAACGAAATCGCTAACATTCCAAGAGAAACAATTCTTAAACCAATGCAGTAATTAAAATATTGCATTGAACAAAACGGTGCGCAATTTAAGCCATATTTATGAAGTTATAAGAAAAATTCATAATAATTCTTGTTGTTCCATAATTCAAATAATAAGTACCTACTTAATTGTTTAATTTCGTCTTACGCATGCTACTGATGGTTACCTAATAAAAAATGTATTTTCTCCTATGCTGTCATCTTTATACAAAAAAAAATAAGTACTAGCCCTTTTTTCACGTAAACCCACCTCAAATGTTAGATTTTTATTTCTGGTCTCGGCCATCTTTGCTAATAATTTCGATGCAGTAATCAGAATTCCCCAAAACTCAATTCGCCATAAAATTGCAATTTTTCATCTAGAGAATTTTTAAAAACCATTGTTTAAATAAAAAAAATATACAGCGTGTTCCATTTGAAAATCAAAAGTTGATGTCACTTCCGGAAGTGAGAGCAGCTTCATGACTAATGCGAAGAATATCATAAATACCTCATAAAAATTTCAAATCTATAAATCCCATAGGAAAAAAGTTATAGGCTGGTGCAGTTTTCGAAAAACACACGTTATGTTCATAGGAACTTTTTGCCATATTTTATGATGTAAAATCAGCCCTTTAAATTTCGGACCCTATTTTAAATACACCCTGTATGTCAAAATAATTTTTAAACTATATTTATAACTGATATTTGGAGTTACTAACTTTATAAAGTAGAAAAATATTATATGCACCACATATACAAACTGTCTTACTCAGCAAAAAAAAAACTTCAGTCTCTAACACTAGTGCACTAAATAGATGCATAATATAGCATTTTTAAGGTTGAAAATATATGCACTATGAATGCAAGACCACCATAACTCAAAAACTATGGTATGGTTTGTTTTGTACCTCTGTACTTGATCAATGATAAAATATACAAACTCCAATAATGTTATCATTAAAAAGTATAAAAAGTACAGAGGTACAAAACAAACCATGCCACATAGTGCGATATACCTATTAATTAGTTCATCTTCTCTCACTTTATCGGCATCCGTTTTGTTTGCATCAGGTTGCAACATTAGGCATCTGATTTGATATTCAATGTCTGCATGTTCTTCTTCCAACCTCTGCATTCGTCTCCTGAAATTTCAACAAATATTGCAAAAACACATTTTAAATATGCAGTGTGAACAAAATTCGGTAAGTTTCAAAATAATAATTTTTAGAAAAATTTATAGATCAATTTTTATTTTGAAATTACATAAGCACTATGGGCCAGGAGACCTTTGTTTTTGGCCAAAACTCGGCTTTTAAATTTAAATGGCGGATCCAATATGTCGGCAAAATCTGTTGGATTTTATTGGATTCTGATGAAAATTGATATTCAGGGGTTTTCGAAAAAAAAATCCTAATTCAAAATGGCGTATCCAATATGGCGGCAAATTTTGATCAATGTTGCATTATAAGAAAAAGTTTGTATCTGTGGGGTATTGCGCTCGTTTAAGCCGAATTTGATGTTAAAAGTCCACCCCACTTGAAAACAAAAAAGTTGCATATTTCATGAATTCAAAATACAAAAGTTGCATATTTTACGAAAAGGTGCGGACCTTTTTTTTAGTGATTTTTTTAGTCAACTTTTTTGTTGAAGAAAAAAGTTGAACATTTCATGGATTCAAAATACAAAAGTTGCATATTTCACAAAAGGGTGAAGACCTTCTTTTATTCATTAACTTTTTTGTCAAAGAAAAAAGTTGCATTTTTAGGCTAAAAAAAGTAGTGACTTTTGACCTTCTCTCCCCCCTCACGAAATCTTCTTCGCTACAGCCCTGCGACCAGTGTTTATTACTTTCAAATTGATACAGGGGGGTTCAGAAGTGACGGAAAAAAATTAATAAGTGATTCTACATCTATTTCACATATTTTTGCATATTTTTGATCTAAGACAAGTTGTCCTATCTGCAAAAACTCACTTTTTGAGATAAACACACCATTGTATTGCTTTACACTAGCCCCAGTCCAATCTAAAACTCAAATCCTAAAAATTTACCTGTGTGGAAAATTTTCAATGTTTTCTAAATAAAATTGTCCTAACTAGTCTTTACTAAACGAATAGGTCAGGACTAGGACTAACTTTACAGATCTTATTAATGATAATTGATTTGACTTTTTAGATCATTTTGTCCTAACTTTCCCATATAGAACAAATGCATTTAGTATGACAATTTATTTTTTTGAAAAATATATTTTTTCACGTATTTTTGATTTAAAATAAAGCAGAACCCAACGCCATATTTATTTAAACATGTTTTCAAAAAGTGCAAACAAAAACAAAACTAGTCATATCTCAAAACATCTAATTTGCAGATAGGACAACTTGTCTTAGCAAGGCAGTGTATAATACGTGCTGTAATAAGTGTAGTAATACTTACAGATACATCAACTCTGTCTGTTTTCTAAAAAGCTCATTCTTTTCATTGACAACCTCGAAAAGTTGTAAAATCATATCTTCAACCTCCACAGTCAACGTTTCATCTTGATTCGGATTATTTTCACTTTTGTCTCTTATAATTTGCTCTATCATAACACCCTGTTTTTCAAGCCCCTGCAGCTGAATTTCGATAATTCCAAGCTCCCTTTTGATTTCTCCCATCGGGAGGGGTTTAATGTTTCTCCTTTGGGGGATAGGTCTGTTTGGCGCTTGGTGCTTTCTGCGTTTCCATTTTCCGTAGGTGCTTTTGTTGGGGGCGCTGTTTAGACTACTGCTGTTTTCGCTGGAGGAAGGACTCTGAATGTTGAAATTCAGACTTTGCCTGTTGCGGTTTTGCTCGTCTTTTGCGCTTTTTTCTGGCTCGAGAGATTCGTCCGAAATATTTTTAGCGCATATAATTTCATTATCTGTTTCAAGTCTAGAATGCGGTGTGGAGGCAACAGGGGGCGCTGGGGCGCGTTTGGATTTTCGAACTTTAGGTGTCAGTCTGGGAGAATGGCTCTGAAAGAAATAATGAACATTTAAAAGAAGTTTATGATTATTAAAACTATGAAAAATAAAAAAAAAAACAAAATAAAAAAATAAAGTTTTAATAAACTTTGTATCAGAACGTATTTTTTAAATTTATAAACTTTTATAATATTACATAAGAGTTGTAAATAAGCAATTATGCATGTATGAAAAAGTTACTTTTCCTACTATTGTATTCCAAGGTCATCGATTTTAAGGAAGGGATTAAACTTAAAAAACTTAATATGTTAAAGCTTTTATGAAAGTTTAAAATACAGTTTATTATCCATATTAGTTTAAATATTCATTTCAAGGTAGTAAGAATTCCGTAAATTGAATTTTATTGACCAAGTATGGGAAATATCTTATATTACCCCTAGTAATTTCTTAAATTAAAATAAATTAAAGATAAGGTGGTTTTAAGTATACAAAAAGGTCACTGATACTTAAAAATTGAAATAAAATTGTAAAATCTAAAATTTAAAAAAAATTCCAGCATTTGCAAGACTCAATATTCATTTTTATTATTAGTGAAAAATAGAAAACAAGAAGAGTAAAAAATTAAGGAAAACAAAAAATTAACTTAAAAAAGGATATTTTTTAACAGAAAATAAAATTTGGCCAGTATTACGAAAGCTGTGAGTAATCTCTTGTTTGTAAAACAAAATAGTGCGCCACCAAAGGCATTTACAAAGATCGTCGTAGAAAGAAATGTTATACTCAAACTATTGTAAAGGTCCCTGTGACGAGTATAAATAAATAAATATATAAATATTATAATGCGATAATTATCGCATTATTCTGTTGCCATATGGTTGAAAATATTAAGAAGAAGAAATTTGTACTTACAAGGCTTTGGCTGGGACTAGAAGTAAGAGAGCTGTGGCCAGATTCCTGGGCACCATTTTTAAAAGGCGTGGGTGGTTTTGGCGCCGGATTTTTCTTCCGCAGGGTATTTCCCGAAGTGGAACTGGATAAGGAATTGTTCGATCCATAATTTCCAGTTGTCGCTGAAAGAACACTGCCTGTCCGTTTCTGGTCACTTTGCCTGGTAACACGATATTTTAACATTTTAAAAAGTTACACCAGAGGTTACACCAAAATTCACAAGGTATCTCGTTAAAATGCATGTCTAAGAGTGTTTTTTTGTCATTTGATATTAGCAATGTGACCCTTTAAGTAATTTTTGTGGAAACCTTAGTAAATATGTAAAATTTTCTTTCAAACGGTGTCCCACACGTTATATTTGATGCCATGTGGGTCAAAATATTTAAATTTCAAAGTTGATCATATTTCCGTTTTGTAGAGTAAAAGCACTGATTGCAAGAGAGAGATGCAAACTTTCGACCAATCAGAAAACTTTTACTTTTACGGGTGGAAACACCTGTTATTAAACTCGACCGAAAAATCATTTTTTTTTATTTTCGGATTAAGAATGTCATGAAACGTCGAGAAAATGTGAAAAAAGTGGGTGTTAGAAAATGAATGTGTCTGTCTGTCTGCCGGTCTGTATGTAAACATAACTTTTTAACGGAATGTCCGATTTGAAAAATTCTTTCACCAAACGATTCAGGACCTTTTCTATTTGAAAATATTGTTAACATTAGCGTAGGGCAAGCGGGGCAAAATGGACAAAAATTGTACTTTTTAGCGATATCTCACTTATTATTTATAGTAGCACAATTTTTTTTGCATAAATGAAAATAATGTTTAATTTCCCTACAAAAATATATGTAAATATTTTTATAGTAGGACTATTAGATTCAGAGATATAGGAATTTTAATAAATTTTGATATATTTTTACATTTTTAATTAGATGTCAAATTTTGACACTAGTAAAATTTCAATTATAGGTAAAATTAATTTCAATTAATTTTTCTTTGAATAAATTTCTGATAACGGTGCGACCAGAAATACAATCCGATAAAGCTACGAAAAAAAAAACAAAAGGAAAAGTCCTAAACTTCAGGAAAAGTAAACTCAATTTGATAAATTATTTTATAAACTTCCTCATTTTTCCACCCGTCTAGAAAAGACATCCGTTTCACATTTTTATATTAAATTTTGGCAATTTTTTTTGAACGAAATCATTTTTTTTGTTTATACGCAATGCTGCGTTACAATAGGTTTTTTAACGAAAATTTATACAAATATATTAAAGCTTACTTTTATTTATGGTTTGGATCTTGTTTCCAGTCACATTTATGTTTTATGTGGTACGAGTCCAAAATCACTGTTTTTAAACGAATAAACACAATTTTTCTGAGCTACGAAACTCTGAGCTTCTGTGACACCTAGGTGTACCAGTAATATCAACCAACTTTTCTACTCTGTAATGCTGCAACGTTATTGCTGTATATACGAGACAGAAAGCCAACTATCATTAGGTCATTAGCTGTCATTATAATATATCTGACCAGCAGACCATCAAATTTAAAGTGCGTAACACCATTTTAAAAGATTTTTTACTATGGACCCCAAAAATAAGACTTTTATTTATGATCCCAAAACATAGAATCCACTGAATCCCGACACTTTAAAAGTACCATTTTATAAATGAAACGTTAATGGTTTAATTGCAGTTTAAATTAAAAGACTCGTGTCAGCCATTGTCGCGCCCACATGGGTAGTACCTAGCTGAATAAATTATAAAATATAACTGATGGCAGTCGCATGGAATACTAAAACGGGTCACTGACTTTAATTTTAACATACAAACATAAAAAAACATTCAAAGGGTTGTACTTTTCAATGAACAAGTTTTACCTGTTTGTCTTTTTTCTAACAATCGGAACTTGTATTGTGTATAAAATCTTAACTGTTTATTTTGTAAGTAGTAAAGTGATTAAATGTTAAATTAACCATTTATGACCATTGTATTAATGTAGAATACTGTTTTTTATCTTCTGTTGTGGGAAGTTTTTTTATTACACTCAACGATAATAGTTAATTATGGTACTAGTGGGTAATGTAAGATATTGTCCACGAGAAAATGTTTGACCCACAACGGCCGTAGGCCGAGTGAGTCAATATTCTTGATGGACATTGTCTGTTTACCCACGTGTGTCATACAATATTTTATGGTAATTTGTAATCAAAAGAAAATGCGATTTTTAATAATGCTTTATCCAATACATACAGATAATAAGGCAATTACCAGCTTTATTTTAAATAGATAAACCCAATAATAACCCCCGCGTGGCTTTTACTTTATTGAGTGGATAATTATTTATTTTACCCACCCAACTGTCACTTATCAAATTATTTTCTTGTAAATGTCATTAAAATTTTTAATAAAAATATGAATTCCCAACCTTGTATGGCACTCATGGGTAAACCGATATTGCCCTCTCAAAAATTAACCTGCTTGGCTGACGCCTCGCAGGTTTATTTTCTCATGGGCAATATCTTACTTTACCCACTAGTACCATAAATAACTATTTCTATATACACCAATGTTTTATTTTATTATGGCCGCTCAAACAGTAGTCGCCTACGGTACAAAAAAAAACTATTGCAGGTTTGACAGTTTAAAATCAATATTTATTTTACCGCGGCGCGTCGTTTTCAAATTAACATTGGACTTTGAAGATGAACATAGTGTTTTTGTCCCTGAGGACATTCTGGAAGAAGCAAAAGTGTCTACTTTTAAGACTATCCAATCAAATCAAAAGAAAAATACGTACGCGAGTATACAATTTTTGAAAATTGGAGAAATTTCAATTTTGAGGTTAGAATAGCAAATTTATGGCTTTTAAAATTTAATCATTGTTACTGTTAATTTTAGCTGTTTGGCTCGTAAGATCAATTAAATGGGATATCGGGATAAACCCGCACACCCCAGTCCCTAAAAAGTAAGTATTTTGTGAAAAAAAAAACTGCCTTTCTAAAAGGGTGGGGTAAAAATATTACCTCACGTTGCTAGGCGAGACGTGGGACAATTTATAAACAATGAATAATATGTCAATTTCTTTAGGTAAATTGACGACAGTAATCTAGGTCTTTATATTGATGTATTGCATAAAATAGTATATTACATAACGTTTACGGAAAGTCACTTCTTTCGCGTTAGCGAATATTTAACACGATCCGCGCAGCGTGCAAGAAAGATACTTTACAACAAGTTATGTAACCTATTTTTCCTACGACATCAACAAAATAAAAATTATTTAAAATAAATACTATTTTCTGTAAATTAAGGTAAATAAATTTATTTTTATTTAAAATTCGTGAATTTTAATGCGTCCACCTTGAATACACAGCCACACAAAATTAAATTCATACCGGGTGAGTTTTATTATTGGCCACCTCCAAAATTAAGAGTAATCTCCATTCGATAAAAAAGAAACTTGGGTGAGTTATATAATTTTAGATTGGCTATAAAATGGCGTATTTAATTTTTTTTGTTCAACTTCCGGTTTCGCTCGAAGTGAAAATTCTATGTATAAAAACTGATTTTTTTTTAGTTTGTTTTTTTCGTTCTTGATTCATATATTTAAATACGAGATACACATAATTTACCTTCCTTTGCTTTCCAATTCGTGAAAAAATGTTCAATTTTTTTTTGCGTGTTTTTGCGTTTTGTGACGTTTTATGTCGATATAAATTAATTTCAAGCAAAAAAAATATCGGTCGATTGGTCGTTCTGTCCGGGAAATCTTGTATCCACGATAACTTAAGAACGCTTTAAGCTATAGACTTGAAATTTAGCATACAGGTATGTTACCAAAAGTTCTCGCTAGGGATTGTTGTAAATGTAAACATTGGGGTGGGGTAAGGGTTGCAAATGGGGTAAATACCATCATTTTTCACAAAAATTTGAAAATTGCTATATAGGAGTTTTTGAGGTTGCTGAAATCGAATATGATAATAAACCATTTCTAACTCCACCCCCACGGGGGTGAGGGGGTAAATATTTTTAAATATTTTCAATATTTTCGTCAAAATTGGTATATTTGTTTTTTGGGGATGACGAAACTAAATTTGATAATCCTAATACCTACTACCCCCACTCTAAGGGGTGGGGGGTAGTTTTTGTGAAAGTTGGTAAATAGGTTGCTAAAAGTAAATCTCACAATAAAAAAATTCCAACTTCACCCTCGGAGGGGTGGGGGGTAGTTTTCGTGAAAATTTGTATAGTGGGGTTTTTGAGGTTGCTGAAAGTGAATGTGATAATAAAAAATCCATTTAACGCGCGGAGGCGAACAATGGAAAAGCGATTTTACTGGACATTGTATTTACTTACCTAATCTTCAAAGTAAATCATAAATTTGGTATAAAATAGCGGAAAAATACTCTACAAATAAAGTTTACAGGGCCATACAAAAGTAGGAGTTCAGGGCAAAAAACCGTTTTTTTTTTTAGCTCTAATTCGCCGTCACTGATCCAATTTTTATTTTAATGTTTTATATTTTTTTAAGGTTAAGTAAAATCAAGGTAAATTATGTGTATCTTGTTTTTATAATATAAAAATGAAAACGAAAAAAAAAGTAAAAAAAATCAGTTTTCTGAATTTGAGGTCAAAATAGGAGCTCATACGATTAGTTTTTAAAAAGTCCAAACCTTAAAAAACGTAATTCTTGAGTATGATAATAACTTTTTTGAGGTTATCTCCAAAACCAATCGTATGATGTGCTGTTTTGACTTCAAATTCAGCGTCTCAAAATACATAGGAATACAATGGTCCCCAAAATTTTGACTTTTTTTTAGTTTCTGTGGCCCCACAAGAAAAAGAACAAGAATTTTTTTGGAGACCATTGTATTCCTATGTATTTTGAGGCGCTAATTCAAGGTCAATACAGCACATCATCCCATTAGTTTAAAAGATAACCTCAACAAATGTAATTTTCGAGTATAACGAGTATGAAGTTTTTTGAGGTTATCTCGAAAACTAATCATATGAGATGCTATTTTGACCTCAAATTCGGATGGTTTCAAAAAAGGTATATGACTTTTTTTGTGTGACTGTTATTAAGTTTACCTTAGTCTCTTAAAAAAGTTGAATAATGAGAAAAATATATATCCAGATACATAATCGAAAAAGGCCTAATAAATATTTAAAAAAAAATCATATTATTATTATTATGATAGCTTTGCTTTTCCACACATGTATATTATATCGCGCGCGTATGAAATATGACACTATTTTACTTTCTAAATCGTGCGAAATTTTTCGTTTTTATAGGTGGTCGTAGAAAAAAATAATTAAATATTACTAGGATTAGACATACCACTCCTAATAAACTTCGACCTACTGAATTCAAAGATGATCTTTATATTCTCCCATCAAGAAAAATTTATTAATTATTTATTTAAGCTTAAGATGTTAAGAAAAAAGGCGTATCTCACATTTTGGATAAGATTACTCAAAAAAACTAGATATGTATGATAAAAATTTGAATTACATAATATATTTTACCAATTAAAGTCGTATTAATGGTGCGGGTCGCTTGAAAAACAACTTTATACTACGATATTTCAAGAACGCTTTGACATATCGCCTTGTAAATTATGAAACATCGTATCTGAAAAATGGGAACTTGCCAGAGACTAGAAATTATTCTTTTTTATGGAATTAGTAGGGTAGTAAATTAATAATTGACTAATTTATATGAATAAGAACTTATTCTTGTTTATATGTAATTAATAAAGTTCTAAATAAATATCTTATTAATTGTTTAAAAAAGGATAATTTGTTATACCTGTCAAGTGGTCATTTTTCAGATACGATGTTTCGGAATTTACAAGGCGATATAGATTTGAAATTTTGTCCAAAAGTTTTTTGCCACAATGAAAATCTTTGGTTAAATCTCTGTGTCGAAGCGTTCTTGAAATATCGTAGTGTAAAGTTGTTTTGCAAGCGAGCTGCACCATTAATATGTAAAGAACTAACCTTAATGTCTCTCTCGGTTTGGGGACCGGAAGTTTAACTTGACTGTCCTCATCAAATGGGATCTTACGTCGAACTCGTGGACTAGGAATTGGTTTTGAGGGAATTTCTTCATCAGAGTCATCTCCAAACGGGTTCATGGAGTTGTTGGGAGTTGGTTCTTCATCCGAGTCGTCTCCAAACGGGTTAAGGGAGTTATTTATCTCTTCTTCGTTGTCGCCAAAAGGATTAAGATCATCTGGATAGGACTCCATTTTTTGCAGAGTTTTTTGAGATTTACGTTGTCTTGGTTTTGGCACAACTGGAGGAACTTCTGGAACTTCTTTTTCTTCCACTTCTTCGGGCTCGATTTTTTTCTCAGTTACTTCACCGTTTTCGAATTCCTCCAAAATAATGTCAGGCACATTATTTTTTGAAATTTCATTTTCACCAGTCAGTTGACTATCTTCAAGAGATTTATTTTCGTTGCTGGAAGGCACTGTTTTTTCTGTTGTTAAATCTGATTTTTCTTCGTTACAGTCTACATTAATAATTTTTTCTTCATCAGCACTTGTTTCTAAGGCTTCTTCATTATTATCACTTTTTTCTATATCCACATTATCGAGTTTTTCTTCATCCACAATATCACTTTTCTCCAACAAATTTTCTTCACTACATTCTATATCTAAAGATTTTTCTTCATTAAAAATAACCACATTTCTTTCTTCATCTTCACTATCTATATGCGAAATGTAATCACTAGAAGGACTACTAATTTCTATTCTAGTCGAGTCATCAATACTTAAAACACTATTATCTAAATTTAGGCATTTTTTTTCCGGCTTTAGTTTTTCATATTCCGTTAAAATATTATCTTCACGTTGCTTATCTAACTTATTAAAGTCTGTTACTGAAGGCACATCGATACTACTAGCCTCAAGTGATTCAAATATTTGCATTCGACTTTTTACCAATGAACTACTTGTATCATCTTTGGTAACATTATTTTCCTCATCTAACTTACTAACTAAACTAACACTATTACTAATTGTATTTACACTGTTGTTTATAGGAAAACCACTATCGAAAGAAATATCACTGTTTTCGTTGGAACTAGGCGGGGGTAGTTTGGGCAAATCAGGTGGTTCATCTTGTCCCGAGTCACACTCTATTTGACTGTGAAAGAACTGACTTCTGGCTCTAGTAAACTCGGCACTCTGTTCCGTAGTTAAACTAAAATTACGCTTTAAGCTATCGTCCTTTGGGTGTTCTAGAGCAGTTTCAAACATGGTTTCGTACTCGTCTTCTGCGGTTATCAATTTTTTACTTAATGCTGATTTTTCTTCGTCGCTCATAGAGTGGGAAAGCACGGATCTGACGGGAGAATCCATGATGGAGGTCTCCTCATCAGGGCACGTTTCGCAGCAAAAATCGCCGTTTTCTGTTTCGTAATAATTATCCAGAGTGAGTTGTGACTCGCAGCGCGCGCAACGAAAACATGTTCTGTGGAATAGTTGTTTTCCTACATTTAAACGTTCCGCTAAGAATACTGGTAGGCCACATTTGGCACATGGTTCTCTGCGTATCTTACCAGTGCCATGGAAAGGTACCTAAATAAAACAAAACAAAAACAATTACAATTTTGTTTCATTTACTTATATGTTAAAAATATACAATTAAATAAAAAAAATGCGCCAAGTAAAACACTACATTGGCGCAGTGGGTAGTAAAACCAATTTTTTAGTTTTGTATATTTTAAAGATATTCTACCCTGCAAAAACTATTATGAAATTTAGCGTCAGCAAGCCAGCAAAACTACATCAAAATGAGATATGATGAAAAAAAATAAAAGATGTAAAATGAGTTACCTTCAGCAAAATATTTCGGGCTTATACTGGCCTATAATGTCCAAGCTTTCTTCCTATGAAAAACAAACAGTGTGGGTTAAAACAAAAACATATGACAAATCGACCTAAAATATCTTTATTTTTGTGCAATGCTTTTTATTCACCTACACCTGAAATACTAGTAAAACGAAATGTTCAGTTGCAATAGGAATAATACATTAAACCAAACCAAAGAAAATCTGGTTCTATGAGTCCAAACTTTTATTTTATATAAAAACTTCGTTACCACTACAAAAAGTTTTAAAGGTTATCATAATTACTTAAACCTAGCAAACAATTTAGAAAAGATCAAATTTTGTTATCAATTTTTATAATTTTTTAACATTGTTTCCAAACACCCAAACCTCTTTAATATATTAATTATATTAATAGCTGTTAATTCTAAATGTAAATTCTAATGTAAATTCTAAAGCCTAAAATAATCTTTATTATACGAGTTCAAGTCATTAACCCTAAAAATAATATTAGTATTACAGGTTTTAAATTTTTAAAACCTAGGTGTAGAAAGGGAAGAGTATCGATACATTGATTAAGGAGTAAAGTTATTATTAACACCGAACCTCAAAAAAATATTAAAAATTTATCTCAGACTAGACATAATATGTCTAGTTAGTTATATTATAATTCCTAATAAACTTCGAACTGCTGAATCCAAAAATGACCCATCACGTAGAATTTTTTTGTTAAGGGCAAATTTATAGCTGCAGCTGCCAGTTTCGGATAAATAAATGTATTTTTAAACTATAGTTTTCCTTGCAAAAAAAAGACGCAAAATATAAGTCGATATCTTAATCCCTTCGGGAGTTATTATTTTAATAGAAGTCTAAAAAGTCGTGTTTTTTGAATATTTAGGGGTTCTAGAGACTGGCCCTGAAATATTCCCTTATATGCCATGCTATTTACATTAGACCATGTGCCAAATTTCAAAAAACTAAATATAAAGTTGGCAAACTTATAGGACGTGATAGGACAATATAGATTATATAGATTTTCAGATTATGCAAGTCAAAGTTTATTAGGAATAATATATCCTGGTAACAATTTTTTTTTGTTGTTTAGTGTAATTTATCATAGACAATTTTCTATCAATAATAATGTCTGTATTTTATTATCTAAATTGAATAAAGTTTTAATATATCGTCAGCTGCAATGTATATTCAAAAAAGACAATTGTAAATTTTTGAATAATGTAGATATCGAGGTAGATATTATACTGTTTAAAATAAAGCGTTTAAAATATGCTATACATATGTAAATAAAACTTTTTCTAAATTAAACTGTTAGAAATATACAATAGGTAAAAAAAATATGTATACATATAACCTAGAAAAAAAATATTTACAAATATTGTTTACCGAACCCACACTGTTTATTACAATGATAGTGCAAAAAATGTAAAAACAAGCATAATAAGTGTAAAAGCCCCATGTAGACCTAATATGGCGTTTACTGTTAGGAAAAAGAGTGGAGAAAACAAATCTGGTAAAAATTGTTATTTGTTAGATGGAGCCATGTTTCGATATTAAATATCACAAATTACATAAGCTCACATTTTCAAAGAAAATAGTTTTTAAATGTTGGTATACATCGGGTTCCATTTTTATTTTTTGCATACGCATACTGTAAAAATTTTCATATTAAATAACCCTAACTAGAAGAGAAACTTGGCATATCCGGAAAAGGCCAAAAGCACGATGACGGTTTTGCCATTTCCCTAGATTTTTTTGATGTCCTCACTCTTATCTTTGACAGAAAACGTCACTTAAAGTCACTCTAGCCCTATGTATGCTCGAATATGTTTGGCGAGCATGTTAGTAGAAGCGGTTGGCAATACTAACGTCTACGTCCCACATTCAACTCGGACTTTCGCGCTGTTGCCAAATTGTGAAATTTAATTTTGCTTTGGTTTTTGTTTTTTTGCAAAAAAAACACCAAAAAAAACAAAAGCCAAAGATATATTAAACTGCACAATTTGGCAACAGCGCGAAAGATCGAGTTGAATTTGGGACGTAGACGCTCGTGTTGGTAACTGGCTCAGCAAACATGCTTGAATGTGTATGACGAGCACAGTTAGTGGTTTGGGCGCTCAGTTTGTAGATCACTTCTAACACGAGCTGAGCGTCCAACATTGTTATTAAAAAACGATTAAAATAAAGTAAGGTTCGAGAAATTTATTTGTATAATAATGTTGTAATATCGGTTTGAACGTGTATTGGAAACCGCATGAGCATGTTCGGTTCGGATTTGAGGTGAGCTATTCTGACGAGCCAAGCATGTAAAATGTTTTGTTTTAAACCTGACAAAAAATTTAGACAATTAAACTTCTCTCTGTTCTGTCTCTGTAACCAAAAAAAAAATCCATTAAATTATAAATATATTTTTGTTTTAAAAATTACTAATTACAAATTTATTCAGTAATATAATTATAATTATTACAATCGAATTAAAACATACTGTATACTAAGCTCGGCTCGCAATCCCCATCATCGTCCTAAGAGCAGTACTTTTGGTCCTACAGCAGTATTAAAAAAAACTGACTGCAGTTAATTGTGTTTAACACAACTTGTTTCTGTATATTTTTTATAAAAAAATTTATAACCAAATTAAAAAAAAAATAAGGCTTGATACTTTGCAGGTTTATTTTTTTGTCAGGAATTTTTAGAAATTTTGTAAATAAATGTTAGTAGAAGAATAAGCATTTTTTTTAATTTTATTTGCATTTGTAATTGAAACGAGTGGAAATCTATAGTTGTAATAGCTAAAAATAAAAAATTACAAAATCGTCACGACTTAATTTGTTTTTATATGAATACACCTTAGGTGTTGAATAAATTCCTTTTTATAAATAGGCAAGTTTCTTTTTAGAGAAGTTATCCCTTTAGGTTTTGTTCCCATTTTGTTCCCACATTTACAAGTTAAAGGAAAAAATAATTATAATTTTTCAGAATGTTTCGCTTAAAAATAAATATGATAATCAGCACAGTTATAAATTTTTTCGAATTGTGGGACTTTGCAAAGGGCTGGTTTGGCCACTGTTCTTCGATTTGATTCAAACTTATCTGGTACTTTTTTTTAATGTATCTGCTGTTATGACTTGTATAAATCTTTTGATATTAACAATTATCTTATCTTAAATTATCTGATTTCCAATAGAATTTTTGACATATTTTAAAATCAACTTGACAAAGTACCTAACAATTCGTTTTATTCAGTTTGATACATAGGTAAGTATACCCTATTTCTTTTCATTATTATGGTCTGTTTCATCAAGCAAGATAGTAAATTAAAAATTACACAGTGAATATTTTAAAAACAGATTCGAATATTGGATCTGCGAATATACTGCGTAGTTTATTTTATAAAACATAACTATAATCTATATACAAACATATAGTATTCAAACCTGTTGTAAAAATATTTACTGTGCGATTTTTAATTTACTATCTTGCTTGATGAAACAGACCATAGTAAATTAGTTTTATTTTTAACTTTCTGAATATACTAAACTGACATATTTCTTAACATATTTATGTATTGTGAGTGCGTAAAATAAGATTCTTAATTTTTTACATTTTTTAACTGGTGGTAATTGTTAGTTTGACAAGATTCTTAATTTTTTACATTTTTTAACTGGTGGTAATTGTTAGTTTGACAAGTTGTTTTTAAATTGCGTCAAAAACACTGCTCGAAATCCAAGACCTGTAAAAAAACCAGTACCATCATTTTCATAGAAAACGCTCACATCACAGAACCCTGAGGTACCCCAACATTTTAAATTTTTAGTTGTGGTATATGTACTTTACTAAGATTGACAATGACATTTTCCGTAATAATTAAGTAAGGTTAAAGTACAGTCTATATTATATAGTGCAAGTCCTATAACTGTCTTTAAGCATATATGCTTATAAGCAAAAAGGTTAACAAATTTTATTATAAATGAATTATTTATACAGTATGTCTCCAGATAGAGTTACAAAGAGGAATTTATTTTTTATTTTTGATTTGATCTCAAAAAAAGTCACTCTTTATAACTTGCCCTGCTTGATTTTAAACTCCCAAAACACTAAGCGCTTTTTGTACAACTCTTCATGGGATAATGTTTTTTTCTTCAAAATAGTGTCTTCAAAAATATAAAGAAAAAAAAACATTATCAAGAGTGACTTATTTTAAGATATCAAAAATAAAAAAATCTTTGTAATTCTAACAGTTGGTTTATGTAATTTGGTGTAATTTTTGCGTGCCAAGCCTCAATGATGGCCTGTCGTAATTCTTCAGCATTATGACCCAGGAAAGTTAGTTTCTTCCCTCGCTCTGACTCCGGTATGGAAAGGGTTTTACCGCAGATAATTCATTAATTGCATATCTTCTTCTGCACTACTCATTCTACTTCGACCAGAACCCCGCTTTCTGCTAATCTGTCCAGTTTCCTCAAGTTTTTTCTTTGCTCGCATTATAGTGCTGTTTGCAACATTTAATTCAGTGGCTATTTCACGTACACTTATCCCGTCATTTATTCTTGCTGTTATAATACATTTTTGATAATTTGTAAGCTGCGGCATAACTAATGTGAATTATTTTGACAAGTAATGTCATAATAATATTTGACAAATAAATGTCAAAGAGACCTTGATAAAGTTCAATATAATCTGTAACATTTTTAGGTGTAAGCGTTTATTATGAAAACGATGGTACCTTTCAGTGTGCTACACTTCGCAAAAATACTAAATTTAATATGAATATCACATTCTTAAGAATGAATCAAAATCTGTGGAAAGTTAACAATAAGTCCATGTGAAGTCAAAATAAAACGATAAAAATTACCTTTTTAACTTGGAAACGGCACTGTAAATTAGTCTTTGCACATAGAAAGGAAATAAAAAAACGTAAGGGGAATTTGCGATATAAAAAATCGGATAATTTACATAACAATATAAAAACATGCATAATATATGTATATTTATGGGAACATTTGTATACAAAAAAATATATCAAAAATATAGTTACTTAAAACACCTACACTCTTTTTCTTTAAGTACAGAAAAGGAAAATTTCGAAAACAAATTAAAGTTTAATATTGGCTGTCCCAAAATAGCTCAAAATATTTAAATTTCCCTCGGTGTACAGTTAACTCCACAAAAAATGCAAGTTTTAAATATGCCAAAATGTCAATTTTGTTGATTATTTTATAGTATAAATAGGATTTTAAGATTTAATTAATGCATTTACAATTACTTTATAACTATTATAAATAATTTTAACAAATATTGTTAACATTGACAATCACATTGTTTGTAAACAGTTATTCAATTTATACAATAAATTTTCAATCTTGCTTTTTTTTGGATTCAAGTGTACTTTCAAAAGGAATAAATGTTAAATAGTGAATGTCGTCATTTAAGTTGTTAATAAAACAATTATTACTAATGAATCAATAAAAACCACCAAATTAATGAACCAACAAGGAACTGCAAAACAACAATTAAACAGCAAAAAAGCAACAACAAAAAACAGCAAATTGCACAAAAATAAAAAGACACATAAGGTAATAACGATCTTTTGGGTTATCTTGAAGTCACACAAATCAACTGTAAAATTATATGAATATTTTGTCATCTACATTTAATACCCTGCGAAATTGCACTTAAAACTTTAAACCTATTAATATTTTATTTTGATCCTACAGATCGATCTTTTTTTTGACTGCTAGATCAGATTATGAAAATCTGATAGTAAAATCTGATTGTGACATCGAAATAACCCAAATTAACCATAAATAATAGTTCTACAAAATTCTACAAAAACAATGGATTGACGTTTTTACTCTGAATGTCAGGCTCAATAATTACACAGGCCCACAAAAAATTTAAAAAAATTCACTCTTAACCATTTTTAGACCCTGAAAACGAATTTAATAGTGAAAAAGCCTTCAGACACCAAAACTTTAAAAAAAAAAAGACGAAATGCAACCGCACTCACCCCTAAAATGCAAGATAGCGGACACCCCTTACTCAAATCACCCGGTGCAAAACTAACAGGAGTGATCTCTTACCATCCACTCAAGGGCGTAGATGTTTTGCTTCTATGGGGGGGGGGGTACAAACCAAAAAACTTGGCGCCCCTACAAAAAAAAATTGGCCCCCAAAAAAAATACCCTCAAGAAAAAAGCTTTGTCACCGACAGTTTCTACCAAACTTGCTTGGCGCCCCTGCAAAAAAATACCCTTCAAGAAAAAAGCTTTCTCCCTGACGGTTTCTACGAAACTTGGCGCCTATGCAAAAAAAAAAATTGGCGCCAAAAAAATAAAAATGCCCTTCGAGAAAGAAGCTTTGTCCCTGACGGTTTCTACAAAACTTGGCGCCCAAAAAAACAAAAAAATTCCCTTCAAGAAAAAAGCTTTGTCCCTAACGATTTCTATCAAACTTGGCGACCCTGCAAAAAAAATTTGGCGCCCTTAAAAATACCCTCAAGAAAAAAGCTTTGTCCCTAACGGTTTCTATCAAACTTGGCGCCTCTGTAAAAAAATTGGCGCCCAACCCTATGGGGGGAGTGATTACCCCCATTAGCCCCCCTCATCTACGCCCTTGCATCCACTACTAAAATATAAGCCCGTGTACATTAACTGCAATTTCAACATAGGAATTCCTCGTTATTTGACTGGACTATAAGAAGGAAGCAAGGTCGTGCGCCCAAAAATACATATGATCTGCACTGACAAACAGGATTTATTTGAATATGGCCAATTAAATTATTTGGTCGTGAGTAACAAATTTTATTTAAGTCAAATAAATATTTAGTTCATGTAAACAAATATTTTAATTTCAAATATGATTTATTAATGGGAACCAAATAGTTTGACAGAAATAAAATTTATTTGTCACAACCAAATAATTTATTTGGCCATATCCAACCAAATATTTAGTTGACACAAATAAACTGTTTTATGAGTGTGGTAATTGCTTATTTTTTTGTAGGCCGGTGTTATTTTTTGAGAATATAAAAACTCCCATTGAATCTTCGTCGTTGGGATAAAAGAGCTTGGCAGGATAAGACGGTAAAAAGTGCCCCCGCTCCAAATGAAGTAAATTTATGCACATTAAATGCCTTTTGTGTAAAGAAACGATTTCCCACAATTTTAGCCCCCCACCACCTCTTGGGAGGTAGCAATAAATTTTTAACCCTTAATAGTTATTTTAGTATCAAGGGCAGTAAGTGCATTTTACCGGTTAAGGATTATTTTGGAGATTGAGACGAAGTCGAAATCTCCAATACTATCCGAAACCGGTAAAGCACTTAATGGCCGTGATGCTTATTACGGTTTTTGCACGATCCAACAAAATAAACATCAATAAGATTTAAAAAAGTGAAATTAAAAGGTAAAATTGATTTTATTGTAAATATCAAGTCATTACCTACCTTTGATAAAATTTAACCCTAACAACGGGTTGCTACGTATAATAACAATGGTAAATTCCTAATTTTGTTTGATGTTTGTCCTGTGTGCCAATTAATATCTTTTTTTGTAAAAAATGCATCAAGATGGCAATTTTGATCTTTAAGGTGCGTGGAGTATAAGATTTTTTTGCAATTATACCCGAAAAATCCAAAGATCATATCGTCGGCTTACAAGTAAAAGGCACTAAGTCACTTTTTTGCAAAAATGGGATTTTAATAGCACTGTAGTTTTTTTATGATCTATGTATAGGTAAACCGAACTAACTTCTAGGTGGACCTAGACCCCCTATACAAAACGCACCAATTTGATTTTGATTAAAATTTTATCTGGCAATAGGCACTAAGTCACTTAGTGCGTTTTACTTGTAGATTATTTCAAATGTTTCTGCACTAAAAGACTTTCTAAAAAGAGTCAATTTATAAAATTATGATTGCTTGAATCATTTATATGATACAATATCGCGTTATTTATTGTACTGACAAACGCATTCAAATTTTAACTGATAGATTATTTTAATTTTGCTCTTAAATCCTTGGTTACTACATAAATAACAAGAATATATATATATAGAATATATATATATATATATATATATATATATATATATATATATATATATATATATATATATATAGAATATAAGAAAAAAACCAAAGTTCGCGGCAAGTTCGGAAAACAGCCCTTAGAATTGCACCGTGAAGTGTTTTATCATTAATAATGATTCATTATAATTATTGACTTTAGGAGATGCTTCTTTGCCGGCACAGCCGATGGCCTCTGAAAACTGTCTTAGTTCTGGCATAGTAAGCATATAATTAATATTAATTAATTTTATTAAAGTCCAAAATGGAAACTTTCTTTAAACAATCAAAAAGTCCAAACCCTTCTTTTAAAAATCTAGTTTTTGAAAAGGTATGTAAACATCTTGTTTTCTACTTTATAGTTATACATTACGTTTAATTAATAGAAGGGTTTTAATTTTAAATAGTTGTTTTTTATATTATTTTATTGACTTAGTGCTCTTTACTTGTAAGCCGACGTCGTGGGCCTACAAGTAAAAGGCACTAAGTCCATGTCTTTTTTCAAATTTAGTTGAATTAAACTACTTCAATTTTTCTTTATTTAACT
>OY294044.1:80771663-81012771 GCA_958510825.1 Brachypterus glaber
CTTGTAAGCCGACGTCGTGGGCCTACAAGTAAAAGGCACTAAGTCCATGTCTTTTTTCAAATTTAGTTGAATTAAACTACTTCAATTTTTCTTTATTTAACTGCAAATGGGACATCATTATGTTCAAACATGTCATTGCAATTTGCGGTAGTTTTTTTCCAAAAACAATTATTATAAAAATTAAAAAACAACAATGAAAGTTAAATTTGTCAATATCTCAAAACCATGTTTTTGGACTTAGTGCTCTTTACTTGTAAGCCGACGATATGAAAATAGTTGAAAAAAAAAATCAAAACATGGTGCTGTGAAAAAAATATGTGAAAACATAGAAAATTTACTATTGGCTTATTAATAAATAATTATTTCGTTCGAAGAAGAAACCTAAATAGTCCAATAGCGTTTAACAGTTATTGTTCCAATTGTAATTTTATATTTAACTTTAATAAAAACTAATTTAAAGATTTAAAAATTAAAAATCAGATCAGCAATTTGTAAACATAACCTACTGCTGTCATAATTAGGCATAAACACGTCAAATTACCCGATATTGCAAAAAATTAATATTTTTTATTTTGGCTTCTATTAGACCGATTGATTTGAAACTTGGGTGACTTAATATTGGTACTTAGGCCAACTTATTAAAAAACAAACTTTCTGCGATCATTTAACCCATGAAAAAAGGGCCGAAAAGGTAACTTTTTGGCCGAACACAATCGCCATTTTTTTATGTTATGTATTTATAAATGAACTAAATTCTATAAAAAATTCAATTTTTTAAAAGTCATGGAACTGGTTCAAAATAATTTACATCTATACTCATGCATGATACGAAATTATGGATCAGATCAGATTCTATGATTTTATTAGTATTAAAACAGTTATATTTTAACACTATAGTTACTGAAAACGATATCTCCTCCCCTTTTCATAATGTGCCACAATCTGTCAACCCCTTCCCCTCTACCATGTCACGTGACATAGGTAAAAATTAGCAACAAGGTAAAAATTACCAAAAAAAAAAACACGTTACTTGAATTGTAAATTTCGAAAGGGGCTTATCTCCGAAAATTAAAATTATTCAGGAGACACAAAAAACTGAATTTCTGTTGAACTATTTTATTTATTTCAGCAGTTTTTTTTCTAAAATTACCGACCGCTGTGTACGATTTTGGGAAATCATTGCTTTACACAAAAGGAATTTAATGTGCATAAATTCAGTTCATTTGGAGCGGGGACACTTTTTACCGTTTTATCCTGCTAAGCTCTTTATAACAGTAATAAACCTCGAGATTTTTTTCATAAATCTTTAGTTTTAAAGTTACTTTTAGTCCAAGAGCTGGCGTAAAAAATGTGCAATAGTTTTCTGAAGGCTAATATTTTTAGTTTAGGTTACATTTTAGTGACGGAACCTTATTGTAGAGTCAGCACTAAAATGTAACCTAATCTGAAAATATTAGCCTTCAGAAAACTCTTGCACATTTTCGACGCCAGCTCTCCGACTATATACTGCTGTACAGTTAAATTAAATTATAAATGCAAGTAATATAAAAATTTGTAAAACTATTTAAACCAGCAAAGAAATAAAAAAAAGTTACCTTTGTGGGGGGACTGCTGGACGCAGGGGACACAATTCCGTGATCTGTTGTGGATTGAGGCCTTTTTGCAGGAATTCTCGTGGTTGCACTACTGCCTGCAAAGAAAACGACATAGATTGTAGAGGATACAACATAACCAAACTTAAAATAGTATAAAAAACGTAAACGAATGCGTACAGGAAGTTGGCTTGTGTTCAACATATCGTCGGCTATAAGGCAATAATGAAGAATTTATTATAGAACTTAATTATTTTTTTTTAACTAAATAAAAATGTTTCAGTTGGTCTCCCCCTAAATACAACATTACAATTTTATATAGCACCTAGATTTCAGATGTTTTACATTTCATTTTTTGAGATAGAAAGGGTTTGGAAGCAAAAGAAAACAAAGAAAGATAAGTTTCAAGCCCTACCAAAAACATTCACTGTGTGAAATTGAATGTACACTAAAAATTCGTTACCGTAGTAAATACTGGACGTTTTTGCCTAATTGGAACCCCAGGCAACATTTCGACAATAAGAAATTACTTTAGCGCATTATTTTTATCGTGGTCGTCTAAAAAACGCTGTGCGCGCCTCGGCCAAAATTATTTTTTTTCCATACTTGCCTCGTACGAGGCTCACAAAGGCGTGTTTCAAAGTGAACGTGAAATAATACATAGAGAGAAAAACCTTTTCTTAATGTATTATTGTTATTAAGAAGTTAATTAATAGCGTCCCTTATTAAACGAAGGAAGTTTTTCGAGCATAACTGTTAAATTAACTATCGCCACTTACAGCGCAACATTTTTATGTTCGAACGAAACTTTTAAGAAAAATTAATTTGAAAAGAAAAACACACTGAAAATTCGTTATAGTAATAAATACTAAACGTTTTTGCCTATTTGGAACCCCAGGCAGCATTTGTTATTAATTACAAGTTTTTACTGTAACAACTTGTAATAAATAACAAATCGACTGTAAATTCCGGAACCTCGTATCTCAAAAAATCAATTTTTGGTTGCTTCTACTAATATGTACATGACGACTAGTAACATATCGTCGGCTTACAAGTAAAGAGCACTAAGTCCAAAAACATGGTTCTGAGATATTGACAAATTTAACTTTCACTGCTGTTTTTTAATTTTTGTAATAATTGTTACAAAAATGCACGTTTCGCCAAACAAACTCTAAGTCGCTTAGTGCAGAAATATTTCAAATAATCTACAAGTAAAACGCACTAAGTGGACTAAGTGACTTAGTGCCTATTGCCAGATAAAATTTTATTCAAAATCAAACTGATGCGTTTTGTATAGTGGGTAACTCTCTTGGCAGTCCACCTAGGAGTTCGGTTTACCTGTACATAGATCATCAAAAATTTATTACAGTACCATAAAAATCCCATTTTTGCAAAAAAGTGACTTAGTGCCTTTTACTTGTAAGCCGACGATATACAAACTCCAATTGACTTTTTCAATTACTTTAAAAGTCACGTTATATGCGAGTAATAAATTGGAGTTTGTATGTGTTACCAGTCATCAGGTACAGAGTTGATTAGTACAAGAAACCGAAAATTGATTTTTTGAGATAGGAGCTTTCGAAATTTACAGTCGATTTGTTATTTATTACAATTTGTTACAGTAAAATCTTGTAATTAATAACAAATGAATTCTCAGTGTATTTTTCTTTGCAAATTCATTTTTCATAAAATTTTCTTTCGAACATAAAAATGTTGCGCTGTAAGTGGCGATAGTTAATTTAACAGTTATGCTCGAAAAACTTCCTTCTTTTAATTAGGGACGCTATCGTTATTAATTAACTTCTTAATAACAATAATACATTAAGAAAAGTTTTTTCTCTCTATGTATTATTTCACGTTCACTTTGAAACACGCCTTTGCGTACGAGGCAAGTACAGAAAAAAAAATACAGCCCAGTAAAATCGCTTTCCCATGTTTCACCTCCGCGCGTTAAATAGATTTTTTATTATCAGATTCACTTTCAGCAACCTCAAAAACCCCAATATACAAATTTTCACTAAAACTTCCCCCACCCCTCAGGGGGTGGAGTTGGAATTTTTTAATTTTCAGATGTACTTACTTTCAGCAACCTCAAAAACCTCTATATACCAATTTTCACAAAAACTATTAAAAATATTTACCCCCTTACACCCGTGGGGGTTGAGTTAGAATTTATTTATTATCATATTTAATTCCAGAATCCCCAAAAACCCCTATATAGCAATTTTCTAATTTTTGTGACAAATTATTGTATTTACCCCATTTGCCCCACCCCAGTGTTGACCAAAAACAATCCGGAGCGGTAACCCCAGTGGTAACATACCTGTATGCCAAATTTTAAGTCTATAGCTCAAAGCGTTCTTAAGTTATTGTGGATACAAGATTTCTCGGGCAACGACCAATCGACAAAATTATCTTTTTGCTCGAAATTGATTTATATCGACATAAAACGTCACAAAACGCAAAAATACTCAAAAAAAAAATAATTTAAACATTTTTGCACGAACACAAAGCTTTCCGAAATTTTGAATATTTTCAAAATGGGAAAGCAATAGTTTTAGCCGTGGCGCGCACAATGTTTTTTAGACGACCACGATAAAAATAATGCGCTACAATAATTTCTTAGTGTCATTGGCGTTACCTTATTACGTCAAGCCTTTAAACAAAATATAAATTAAATATAAAATGGCCTACCCCTGATTGATCGAAGGTATAATGGTCTTATGACAAAAAAAAATTACATATCTGGAAAAATAAATATTTTATAGAGCCAGTTGAAAAGAAGGGCTTAGATATCTTAGCTTAGCTTAGTAAGAGCGCCGGCGATATTTATTACAATAATTTGCAAAAAGTGCGGGAAGTTTATTTAAATAGATAAAGCCTTCATAAATAAAAAAAAAAAATATGAATTTGTAAAACAAGCACAATATTAGCGCCGGACGCGCAAAATTTTAATTCTTTGCAAATACAAAATAATACATAAATTCATTAAAAAAAAAAACACGAAATAAGAGCCGCAGGCGAAAATTTTAAAAATTATATGTATATGTAAAATATTAGATAAAGGTTGTGCATTTTTATGCTGCTCAGCAATAATCTGAAAGAAAATTTGACCTGACATTTTTTTTTAATTATCGACAAAAAATTAAAATAACGGGTTTCGTTTTTATTTTTTTTTGAGCGAAAACCGACAAAGCTATACGTTTTTAATTCAAACATTGTTAAGGTACTTTTTTGCAAGAAATCTAAATCTGTTATTATATTTTCCATGGCATTTCAGATGCAAGAGTTACAACACTTCGTTTTTTTTATGGGCGGTACTTTGGATTTTTACATTTTTGAATGCACTTTTTTTTCTGATTACGATAATGTATCACACGAGATGATCAAGTCTTAAATTTTGAGCGTAATTAAAAAAATCATTTTTGCGCCGAGTGTCTTTGGAAACAACGAACCAATTAAATTAATGGAGGTTAGGTTTGAAACCGTAAATATTGTTAGATTATTGCTCGGAATAAAAATGAACAACTTTTTCCTAATTTAACCAATCTTTTACAACTTATGATAACCGAGATACCCATGCTTGAGGTCGAAAAACGGGCACCCTGTATAAGCACGTCTTTCTTTAGACCCTTTGGTTAAACATGATGACTCTACAATTTGGCACACCTATAGAACATCGTGATTTATAAATTCTCGCCTGGCCCACCCGATTTTAACTTTCCTTTTTCGATAAGTAAACAAATCTTTTTAGGAGATAAAAGAGATGACAAGTGAAAGTGCGGTATAATTATACACTTGACACTTGTGTAGTACTTATTTGTTTCTTTTTCATTCAAAGCCGCCCAGGTAGAAATGTTTTTTAGTAGATGTGTTGACTACTTATACTTTTAAATAGATTTTTTTTATCTTTGCGGCTTTGCGTTACGTTTTCACGAGTTCAAGAAATTTCTTTGAACGCCCAGTTTTTTATTACACAATAACACAATTTTTAAGATATAATTTTTGAGGAGTAGGGAATACGTGAAGTTTCCTGTTAAACGGTGTCTCACTCTTTCCGGACTAATGGACCCAAATACCTTTAATACAAAAAAAATCGCTGGAGTTTTGAAATTTCAAGATATATTACACACGACCTCAACCATCTGACAAAACATTAACGTGATTTAGTTAGTTTATTATTTTTTAAGAAACAAGAACAAAAATATTATTTTATGATCTACATTCTAGGTCACGGAATAAATTACAACAAGATATACAATTGCATTTATCTATTTTTGTTAATTTAATTTTTATTGTATCTTATGTATGTATGTATTTATTTATTTATTTGCGACTTGTCCTATATTATTACACTATTCACAGCGCTTGCGCTAGAATAGTATAATACGGTAGTTTCGAATTTCCCAAAATCGCTAAAAAAATCCCAGACAAAAAAATTCCGGATACAAATGTGTATCATGAAAAAATAAGAAACTTTGAAAATCATTTTCAGAAAATGTACGTCTGTCTGTGTGATGTCACGTTTTTTGTAGACACCATAACTCAAGAACGAATAATCCGAACGACTCCAAATCTTTAGAAAAAATCAAGTTCTATGTGGGGAAGATCCCTTTGTTTTTCAAAGTAATCCACCAAGAACAAAAAAGTTATTGGGGTTAAACTTTTTTAAAAAACAAAAAAACTATAACTTGCAACATTTTTTTTTCAAAAATTTGTTGTTTTTCGCAAAAAGAAAATAAAAAAAATTAAAAATTTTGAATTATTTTTTTAGTTTTTTTCGAAATATTTTTTTTTCTAGGGTAGATACCCCAGTTATAGCCACCTTAAGAAAAATTCTGCTTTTATTTCTTTTTATTATGTTCCATTATAATGTTAAGGTTGCAAGTTTTGGTTTTTCTGAAACTTACAATATAACTCTACTATAAAATAAATGTTTAAACAATATAACTTCAGCTGATATGTTATAAAATAAAAAAACAAACAAAATAATACTAATTCTCTAGTTTTAGCCACCCAAGCACCGGTTTTAGCCATAAAAATTCACCAGATATAGCCACCATTAAAAAAAAACTAAAAAGATGTTAAAAATAAATTATTTATATTTTTGTAACAGTTTTAGAACATTTAAAATTTATAGTTTTTTAAAAATATATACTTCTTAATCAATATTTAAAATGATTTCGTTTTTTATTACATTTTTTCTTACATACATCTTTTCTTGGATAATTATCCGATAATTATAAATATTTATTAATTTTATTTATTTTTTATTTATTTGTTTAGAGTCTTTTTGGGATCTGAACCAGCTGGTAGTTTATACCATATTCGACACTATAAGTTTTACAAAAAACTTTACATGTATGTTACAATTTCACATTGTGACATGTTTAGTTTTCAGCTTCAGTCTTGAATCATTTGAGTCATTTTGATGGCCAGTTCTCGACTATATTTTGTATAATACTCCTCCTTTTTTTAATTTAAATGTATTATTGGCTAATATTTAAAGGTGGTTTCCGCTAAAATCTTTATTATTTGTACAGTAATTTTGACATATTGATATTTTTTGACATTGGCTATAACTGGTACTACTTAGGTTCCAGTTTTAGCCAATTCTGTGGATAGAGCTAGAAAGAGAAGCATATTAGTGTCCCAGTTATCGCCATGCAAATTTAAGAATAATTTCTGCAAAATATGTATTAAAATAAAATAAAGTAACTGTTTAATGACTTACCTTTAATTTGATATAAATGTTTTACGAATTTAATTTTACCTGAATTAGATATTTAAAATTATTTTTCTGGCGGTTTATTAAGAAAAATCATAAGGAATTACATTTTTTTCAAAATTAAAATTTTAAATAGGCGCTGTATTCCCTACACTTAAAACTTATTTAACATATTTGTTGTCCCAACTTTTATCATTCAAATCGGATTTAAACGATAATTTTGATCTAAAGTCTCCTATTTCTTAGCTATACCCAAAAAACTACTCTGACTGGCTAAATCCGGTGCAGTGGCTAAAACCGGTGATCCTACCCTATTTTTTTTATTTTTCATTAAAAAAAATCATTTCAATAAAAAATATTTTTTTAATAAGTAGTATATTATGATCCAAGGACGAGAAATAACGTTTCTCGGTCGCATGCGGAGTGAATCGAGGCGTGAGCCGAGATTCACAATCGCGAAAGATCGAGATATATCTCGTCCGTGTATCATACGCTATTTTTTATTCGCTTGTAAATATATTTTTAACAAAAAAAGGAAAAAATAATAAGTAAAATTAGTTTTAATTTGGTTATGTCAGTTATCTGACAATTTTCCATAAGGGACCGCAAAAGTAAAACAAAAGACGAACACAACCACCATGCAATTTTTTATAAGGGACCGAAAAAGTACTTTGGCGGGCTGCAGCCCGCTAAAATAAAACAAAAGAGAAACAAAAGTGTCACTTTTAACTTAACATTTCTAACCGAAAAGTGTCACTTTGGACTTTTTTTTAAGTATTTGGGAAAATACCATTTGGGAACGTTCAAGTATACGTAACGCAAATTTTGATCATTTTCCTATACCATTAACATGGGCGTAACACTCCACCCCCCCCCCCCCTAGGAGCGTTACGTATTACTTGAACGTTCCCTTTACTGTGAATAGTATATAATGGAATGCGTAGCATTACATATCTTCACGGCTTGTTTTGTGATCTTGTGGACCAATAAATTACTTTACAAGGCTTCCCATTCTATACTCCTCGTGGTTGCAAGTAGCTTTTTCCTGGTGAAGTTTTAAACTTAACTAAATGGTATTGGGATATTTTTAATTTTTAAGTGGCGCTCCCTATAACTTTTTTGTTTTTAAATTGATTTTTTTCAAATTTGCTCTTTAAATGAAGGTATTTTTTTTCAAAAAAATTAGGTTGATAACGCGTTTTCTTCAATTTGACGATTTTTTAAGGGGTATTTCTTTCAAAGTGATCCTTTCGATAAAAGTAATTTTTCCTGAAAATTTAAAGTCGATCGAATTATAATTCGATCGACAATAATTATTGTTTCTTGAGTTATCGGGAACAAGAAAAGGTGACATACGTACAGACAGATGAAACTTTTAAAAACTTATTTGGAAGTGTATATAACGCAAATAAGCGCACTATGGTAAAAAAATTGTTGACTTTAAAAAGTTTTTTTTTCGGGGTCCGAAGTAAAAGTATAATACATTTCTGCTGTAAAAATAATAAATAGTAATTTTTTTCCGGGTTAGGGTTACTCCATTCGGCGGCAGATAAGCAAGCAATATCTAGTAGAAACAGAAAAATAGTCATGGAAGGCGATCGGTAATAAAACCTGTTGAAACTAAATTAATGATCGACTTGAGTATAAATTATTTATTTATCAAAAACAAAATGTATAAAAAAAACTACCGTTTTAATGAGGTTTTGACCAAACTAAAATGCAAATAAAATTTAACTATATTAGTAGGTCTAATAAGAAACTCAAAAAATCATATAAAATCATCTAATACCGTGTGAAGTTTTCAGGCAAATAATTTACCTAATTTTCGTAGCATCAACGCAAAAAACATTGCTGGAAAGTAAGAATTACAAGGGCATTTAGAAATACTAAGAGTGTCGATTGGCAGTTCAAAATTTTTTACCATGTTTTTGGATTTCTCGACGTTTTAGATATTCTTTCATCAGTAAAAAAAATAGAGTCCGTCTGTATGTAAACTACATTTCTAGAAAAGAAATTGACAAGCGGTTTTTCGCATCTTGTTTATCAAATTTCTAAGAGCTGATTCGATTTTGGGTGTAAACGTTTGGGGGTTAGGGGATAAGAATGGGGTAAAACAATTTTTAGTATTTTTTGATTAAAATTTAGTTAATTATTATTTGACTTTATTAATTTAGCGCAAATCGTTTTTTTTAAGCCCTATATAAAATATAACGTTTTGGAGATATAGACTTTCAAACATTTATAAATTATACAACACGCAGGTGTTTTATTGGTGGCCTAATCACAAATTCCCTTTCGGAAAGGACTTTTCCATAACGTTTTAAATTAGCTAGTGCCGATGTTTTGATAAGATCCTTGATCTAGTTTTGTTGTATTTAACATAATTTAAGCATAAACAAGCTTCGCATTCTATCTAAAACCGTTATTATAAGGCAAATATTTAAAAAAATAACAACTTCTGTAAGTATTGTAGCAAAAAGATCAGATAAATGTGTCGAAATTACACAAATGATAGTAACACATTTGCGGCATGAATCAAAGTAACGCAAGATTAGTATCTCCAAGATTAAATTGTTTTATTTTATGCGTATCTTCGAGATCATGTGATCATTTTAGTTCAAGCAAATTAGACGAAAAGATGACGTGACCTCATGACGATTTTCTGCATTTTTATCGCAAACCGTTACTCCGGCGAGAAAATGTTAAAGGACTTATTATATTCTCCATTAAATTCTGCATAAAATTTGTCCCATAAAGTCTTCGTGTATCTTCCACTCAAGGCTTAAAAATGACGTTGGAAAATAAGCATATTTCTCAGCGCGAAGACAAAAACACTATCCCACAAACTGAAATTTTTGAAGAATACCGAGAAGCATACCGAGAAGCATACTTTTTTTCTGACATAACCTATCTTAAATTATTTTTCTCCTGAGTCTAAATATTTTTTCAGATTTGACCCCACAGTTTTTATTTTAGTTTTAGAAAAAAAAACACATTTTTTTAAATTACTGTAGAATTTGCATTTAAGAATATTTTTTAATTAAATTCGGGTCACTTATGAAAAAGAATGTACTTTAAAGACCTTGGAAGATTTTTTTAAATATCGACCTCCATTTTTTTTACAGTGAAAAAAACAATTTTTTTTTGCTGTCAAATTTTCAAAAGATTGATTTTTTAAGAACTCTTCGGATCTGTATTTGGGTTTCTACTGGGAGTTCACAACCAAAATTTCAAAACTTTATAAATTATTTCTTCTAAAAAGTCTAATTTGCTTCAACTAATTTTTAGTGTTAGGAAACTGTTTTACTATTAATATATGTATTGCTGTATTATTTAAATTTAGATCGATTTCATTGATAGAGAAAATACAAGATCAATTCTAAATGCATTCTAGAGAAGGTCGGGTGTTTGAATTGAATTGTTTAATTATAAAAGGATTAACAATAACACAGGGGCGCAGATTTTTTACATCGGCACTTAGTACTACTAAGAGTGTCTGATTTTTGTTGTAATTATTATTGGAATAATTTAGCGCTTAAATAAAAGAGCCTTTTAAATAAAAAATTAAAAAAAAAATTCCTAATTGTTTTCGAGATATTTGAGCTTAAAGCAGTAAAATGTTTTTAACACAATTCACTTTAATTTAGTTTAAAAGATTAATACTTTAAATGAAAGTTATTATTCAGCCCCGTAAAAAATGTTTTTTGATGACTTTCAAAATTAATAAATTATGCAACACGTACTTGGGCGTTTTAATGGTTGTATATTCCAATAACTTCCATTTTCAAGACGTTTAAAATTATTGCCGATTTTTTGACAAGCTTGCAACTTTCTATCTAGTTTAAAGTTGCAGGGGAGATAATAGCTGTTTTTAACTAATTTCGACATGCTGATTCCGAACTTGCTTTCAGATAGTCCGGGAGCCCACGCCCAGTAGTTTTTTTTATTACCCCACCGTTGAGACTAACCCAACATGGTAAAATTATGACGTCATAACATTTAGCACCTCACAGCTTATTTTTTCAGGATAGTTTAATAAAGAAAATTAAAATCAAGTGGTAACCTTGTCTGACAAAAATGTTCTGGCAATACCGTTGTCGGACGCCATAAAGGTAGGTCCCTAAAAAACGCCACTGCGAATTTTATTATGTAAGAAGTTGTTGACTGGACATAAAGAACACATATACAAAGTCTCAACGGTGAAGTAATAAAAAAATCTACTGGGGGGCGTGGGCTCCCGGACTAAGATTTTTTAATCACTTTTTGAGATACAGCGTTTAATTGTGGTGTTAAAAAATTTCGAAAAATATGAGGTTTTTTCTTACCTACTGTCTATAAACAAGTTAAATTAAATAGAAATGCTAAACAAATGTATATTTCTTTAATAAAAATGCTACCTCGAATGCCATTATAAGGGTTTTTTATGAAAAATCTCATTTTTTAAGTGTTTTTAACAAAATAAAACAAAACTTAATTTTGACTAAAAAACTACTATGTACTGTATTTTAAAAACTATGTCTTATAAAAAAACCTGAAAGCAAATTCGGAATCAGCAGGTCAAAATTAGTTAACAGCTATTTCAACTTTAAAAAACAAATTCTGTGCCCCTGTGTATGCAAGAAAAATTAATTTAAAGCAAAATTAAAAGGCCTTAAAAATGCAATAAAACTTAATTTTGCCGATTTGATTTGTTTATAAAAAAAAGGATGTACAATTCACATTTATATTATACCAAAGTTTTGTTTTTTTAAAACAATGTGATGCAATTTTCACTTTAATTAAATTCATAGTTACAAACATTTCTGGTCTACTTATTTTTAAGAATTTATTAAAAATGTAGTACCATAATTATGTTTTTATTAAACCATTAGGTTTCAATTAGAAATTTAGAATACTGCAATCAACACTTTTATTTTTTTAAACGAATTTATTTTAGAACAAATCCTTTGCTATATCAAAGCGGTATTTTAGGATGATCTTTTTGAAACTTACAAATTAAAAGCATGTATCCCTTAAATAATAAAAATAATTACACAGGCCCAAAAAAGTACCCTGATCTTTTGACGAGACAGGTCTATTCTTATGTATTTTTTATCGCTGAATCCAAATACAAAGTCAGATTAAGGGGTCCCGCAGTGATTTTTCGATAAAAATGCAAGTCTTCAACTTGCAACCATTCAAAGTCTCCAGACTAGGAGAGGTATGAGTAGTTGTATACATCTAACAATAGATGGCGCAGAAGTCTACATCAATCTAATGGCTATAATATATATTATTCCTTTTGCGAATAATGTCTAAAACCGTTTTCTTAATCGGCGTGCAGAGTTGACTCTTGGTACTGAAGAGGACCAGCAGCCCGAAACTGTCAGTCTACCAATATCACTCTGTACGATGATTAAAAAATAGATTCGATGGAATAATAAATTAATATTTTTATAATTTTGTTTAAAATTAAAAATTTCTGTCCTATACATATGCTTTTAGCGTTTAGACCCTAATTAACTAAAAACAAAACCAATGCATTTTTTAACGCAGAATAGTCTAGTTATTGTTTTTTAGACGATTTTATGTTCTATTTATCAAATTCGTTTTTCCTTTTTGGATGCCAAAACAGGGCTTTTTGGTTTTTGCATTTTTTTCGAAAAATCACTGCGGAACCCCTTAATCTGACTTCGGATTTGGATTCAGCGATGAAAATATGTACATAAGAATAGACCTGTCTCGTCAAAAGATCAGGGTACTGTTTTCATTTTATGATCCTGTGTTATTATTATAATTATCATTATTATTACTAATTTAACAAATGCATTCAATTATATTCCTGAATCTTAAGCTTTACAAAGTAAAATTGCAATAAGGCATAACTCTTAACATGCCGTTCTCTACAATAAGATTTATAGGATTTTAAAATGGTACATTGTTAGAAACGCGGCTTGTTTTGTATTGAACAATCACTTATACTTTGTATTTTAAACCGTTTTAAATCTCTATTGTACACATGTTACTAGTTATATAATAAACGCACATACGTATAGAATGTATTTGTTTTTGATTGTGATAAAGAAATATATTGCATAGTGTTACAAAATAACAAATATACATTCTTGATACAAAGTTTTTTTTTTCTTTATATATATGCTTACACATTCTATATTGAGTAAACACATACAGGGTGTATTTGAAATAGGGTAGGAAATTTTAACAGGTGATTCTACATGATAAAATATGACAAAAAGTTCCTATAAACATATGTCTAAAAATGCGTCATAAGGGAGCTACGCCCCTTTGAAATTGGCTAAAAAAATCGGTTTTTATTTAATAACTCAGGAACCCTTTGATATATATTAACGAGGTTTTGCACGTGAATTAATCCTAATAAGGCCCATCTTTGTATGTCATTTTCACGTACTTATTTAAACCAGGGGTGTGCGAAACGGGGGGGCCTTATTAGTTTTTTGTCCCAAACTTTTTTCTGTGTAACTTTTTTTTAATTTTATTTTTGAAATGATTCCTCAGGTCGAAATACATAAAAAAGGTACTCTTGTTGTAATACTGTAGGATTAACCGTTTTCGAGAAAAGTTTATTTGAAGGTGAAATTTCACGGTTCGAGGACGAAAAATTAAATACTAAAATGTCGAAAACCAAAATTTTAATGATACAATGTTATTCTACATCAAAAACTAAGAAAAAAAGTTTCCATACATGTAGATCGAAAAAACGCTTTTAAAGCTACCATAGCTCTTTAAAAATGGTGCATATTTAGGAGACCATAGCTCCATTAGGATTGATTTTTGGAAGTACCTGTATATGAGGTTTTTTTCTTAGTTTTTAATGCACATTCGCCCTGCATCATTAAAATTTTGGTTTTCAACATTTCAGTATTTAATTTTTCGTCCTCGAACCGTGGAATTTCACCTTCAAATGAATTTTTCTCGAAAACGGCTAATCCTACAGTATTACAACAAGAGTACCTTTTTTATGTATTTTGACCTGAGGAATCATATTTCAAAAATAAAATTGCAAAAAAGTTACACAGAAAAAAGTTTGGGACAAAAAACTGATAAGCCCCTCCCGTTTCGCACACCCCTGGTTGAAATAAGTACATGAAAATAACAAATAAAAACGGGCCTTGGTAGGATTAGTTGACTTGCAAAACCTCGTTGATATATCTCAAAGGTTTCCTGAGTTATTAAATAAAAACCGATTTTTTTAGCCACTTTCAAAGGGGCGTAGCTCCCTTATGACGCATTTTTAGACATATGTTTATAGGAACTTTTTGTCATATTTTATGATGTAGAATCATCTGTTAAAATTCCCTACGCTATTTCAAATACACCGTGTATAATAGGATTTATAAACCAAAACAGATCAGTTTTCTTTTGTGCAAATATACCTTTTATTCGTAAATCTAAATTAAAAATTAATGAAAATTACGTAAAGACAAAGCACCCTAAGTACCAAAAGTTCTTAATGACAGTATTAAATAAAAAATTTCTGGGCTCTAATGGGCCAACGCAAAATACTTATGTATTTAAAAACTGATGAATATAAAAATGATCGTATGTATTAGTACTACTTAGTCCTTTTTAATTTTAATTATTTTTTTTAATTTCAAATGTTTTTACTTAAAACCAATAGCTTTCTTATTTAAAAATATCGTCAACCCATGAAATTACGATATTTCAACAATAAGAATAATATCTTTATCTTTTTGTTTAAATACAAAAACATATTACGTAACTTAAAGTATTGTATAGCAAGTTGTATATCGTATATATTTATTTTTATTTTAACTAACAAAAGCCAGTTGGAAATGAAAGTATGTAACATAAAAACAAGTTTGTCTTCGTCTTCATAATACAATATATTACGTTTAAAATTTAAAAGAGGAAGCGAACATTAAATTATGTAACAATATTCTCACGCTAATTTGCTACCTAACTATCTAGAAATACTAAGTATAATAGAGCAAAAATACATAATTTGCAGGATTTAATGATATTGACATTTCTATACAAAATGCTGGGAATACGAGATAATAGACTACCCACAGTTTCAGCTTAAAAGCTCTTGAATATGAGAGCTTTTCAGGCTTTATAAATCAGAATATGTCAAAACACAACAATGCTCATTTTTCGGATGGACGTAGAAAGAAAATTAGTTGTGTATATTTTGTTTTCCTTGCTTTAGATCTATTTTATATCGCGTTTTATAAAAATAAGAATACGTAATATATTTTTCCCTTTACGAAAATTATTTGAAACTTCTAAGAATTAGAATATAATTATTTTTACAATTTTACACAAATATTTCATTAAAATTACATCACGTCATAATACAGTTTTAAAATTGTCAAATTAAAACACTGTTTTTCTTCAAGCGTACTAAAATGTTCATATTTTAAAACTGAACACACAAGATAGAAGTGATCTATTTTTTTACGGTAAAAAATGAGTTCAACACGCCGTAAAAAAAAGTTAGTTAGCAAACCGCCACTGGCGTCAGCACTCTTTGATTTTGATGACAGCCATACTTCACAGTTGTTTGTTTATTATGTACACAGGTCATGACTGGAGATTCTGTGCAAAACGTTTTTACAATCCATATATTTTTCTTCAATCATTTTTAATCAATTTCACTCAACTTTTTTGACAAAAACGTTGTGTGAAATTGATTAAGAATGATTGAAGAAAAATATATGGATTGTACACCTACAAATCTCTCCGATATTGCAAATGCTACATTAGACAAGTTACCATCAAAATCTCGAAAAGTGTACGATTTAACCTAAGAAACATTTTTTAAATGGGCTGAGAAAGGTTTAAGTTTATTCCGAAAGTGTTTTATTGGCCTATTTTAATAAGAAAACTTTATTATTTAATAAATTAAATGCAAAAATTAATATAAAAAATAATATTTAGGACGCTTGAAGAAAAAATAATATGTTTCACTCGGAGGAAATTTTTTTTTACTCGTCTGTAGTTTCCGAACTCCGCTTCGCGTCGACCGTAAATTCTACAGACTAGCAAAAAAAAGCTTCACTTTTCCTCTTAGTAAAACAAAACTATTGTGCATCCACAGAAGACAAACTAAAAGCCAAACTTAATTCTCTTTTACAGGGTTAATGTTTAAAAATTACAACTCATTTATTTATTAATATTTAAAAATTACAACTAGGTACATAATCATAAACTTTATACACGGCCGTGATTAATAGGTCTGTAAAAATAAACCGTTTAAAACCCAAAACGGTCGTGGATAAAGTATAGTATTCTACTCGCGTATAATATCTATTAATCATTCGGGTGATTAGGCCACTCACCTGTCGGCTCTTGTCCCAAATTTCACCCTCACAGATTAATATCAATTATTATACGCTCGTCGAATAATATACTATTATTAGGAAAGTTTGAAAATAACAAACATTTAAAAAAATAATATATTTGTGTATTTCGGTATATTTAAAAAAATTAATATAAGTAGCCAAGCGCTTTCATCTCGTCGCTCAAGACATCATCAGGGCCAGCCCTGAAAGTAAGTACTTGGGTTAATTTGTGGTGCTTTTGGGGCCCAATTTGAGGTTAGGTTTTGAAAATAATTATATTTTATTACTTACTTGTCAGGGCGAGCTTACAGGGTCAACAGCAGATTCACAATATATCAAAACCTAACCTCAAATTGGGCCCCAGAAGCACCAAAATTAACCCAAGTACTTACTTTCAGGGCTGGTCCTGATGATGTCTCGAGCGACGAGATGAAAGCGCTTGGCTACTTATATTATTTTTTTTAAATATACCGAAATACACAAATAGGTTCTTTTTTAATTACTCTACACGGTATACAAGTCAAATACCCAACTTTTAACAAACGTTTTGGTCTCTTTAGCATTACATACGTGACTTGTGCGAAGCAAAAATCTCAGCCGGCATTTCCTATCGATATAGCTATAATAAATAAGCCTACGATAGTGTATTACTCTGTTATTATTACACGGGATACGAAATCTACTTACAGGATCTCTTCTACCGACACGTATATTACTTTATTATACTCTTCCAACTCTCCCAGATTAAAGAGTATCTGTTTTTGTCAAAGGAAATAATTTCTTAAAATCGCCCATAACTAAAATATTACATTTAGGCATTCGTATGTTGAATTACACCGAATCACAAAAAAAATAATTAGTATTCTGAAAACAAAATTGATAATAAAAAAGGACCACGCTCCCTTTATATTAGTATAGTATATTACATAACTAGTGTGGAAAGTGACGCGAGTGGGAAGGTTTACGAACGAGCCGTCAGGCGAGTGAGGAAACCCCACGAGTGTAAGAAATATACTTTACAACGAGTTATGTACACTATTTTTCCTGCGATCCCGAAAAAATATAAAGTTTAAACTTTAAGAGTTTTTAATTTAATATTTTCTAATTTTTATTACTTATTCCGAGAATTTTTGAGAAAATCAAGACACAAAATAGCATACAAATTTATATATGTATGTTTTTTTATTTACCTTTAGTTTTCTTGGTTTTATATTTAATACAACATATTATTATGGAAGCTCAACACTGTTTAATGGGTTGTCTAACCGCAAGCATCTTTTAAATCAAGGAAAATTTGACAGTTTACTAATTAAATTTGATTTTTTGTGGATATGCTACCATATAAGACTGTAAAATTCTACAATGTTTTACATTTCATGGGGAAATATTGATGTTTTTTATAAAATGTAGTCATATTAAGTTATATTGACCTGGACCAAAATAGTAAGGTTATAACTATTGAAAAACATAAAAGACATAAAAAAAGTCTGTAATGAAAGGTGGAAAATATCATATAAAACGAGGTTAAATTTTCGCATTTTAAGAAGCACCCTAATACGGGGATTTTGCTTAATAAGAAAAAGCGCTCGATAGTTTTTTTTTTTTTTTGGTGAAAATCATCCTTAAGTCTCATAGAATCGACGCGACATATAGAAACAGAAATGAGTTAATTTAAAGTCGATTTAAATTGTCCTACCAATATTATTTTCTGCAGTTTTTAAGACATTTTGCAGTTTAGGACATTTTTAGTTTGGTGACGTGACATTTGGTTAACATTGGGGTAGGGTAAGGGAGGGAAAAAAGGCAAAAACTAATATTTTTTGGCGAACCCGCTTATTATTTATGGTAGGACTAAAATTCTAGTATAGTTTGGTCTAGTAGGACTATTATATTCCGAGATATAAAAATTTAAAGACTTTGCCACAAAGTCTTGCTACAAACCTGAATTTGACAAAATTTCCTAGACTTATGGATCTTGTTTTAAAATTTTAGTCTAAGTTGAGGAGTACAACTAGTATGGCTCAAAACCCAACAATGCTTGATTTGAAAAGAAAATAAGTGATTTTCTTTTTGACATAACACCATCACGTTTGAGTGTATGGCAGTTACTTTAAATGTCTGGTGCCAGAAGTATACTACAAAGTCCAAAGCATCACATATCGCAGAAGTAGCTGGTTTCAATGTATAATTGATCATTCTAAGGCAAAGATTACAGACGTATAGGAAGCAATTTCGCGAAAGGCAGAAACTAGTCGTAAAGATATGTAATGCTACGCATTCCATAATATACTATTAACACTGGATACTACATTGAATTTTTCCAAATACCTAAACGCAAGTTAATAGTATATAATGTAATGAGCGTATAACAAAACTGCAATAGCAATTTTGCTATTAATAAATGAGCCTTTAGGCGAGTGGCGTAATTACCCGAATGATTAATAACTATTATACGCGAGTAGAATACTATACTTTATCCACGGCCGTTTTAAAGTTTAAACTGTTTATTTTTACAGACCCGTGATTAATAGGCCTATTAATCACGGCCGTTGATAAAATTATTTAAAACGCTAAATAAAATATTTCTGTTGACAAAAGAATACAAGTTCCCGGGGACTGGTAAGTAACGTTTTTGGCATGCGGCAGTCAAATATGGAAAATATCACTTGACCCGTAATTTTTTAAGTTTTTTTATATATTTTAAGTTTCCATGTTTTAAGTTGGGTATGTTTTAACTAATATTAAGTCGCCGAATCTAAATTTGTCCTTGGAATATTTTTTCTCCCATGATTTTAGAACAAAAGAGGGATAAAATAATGATTTTTTTACATTTTTATCTTATTTTTCTCAGAAAATTTAGGTAATAGAAATATTCTGGGGCCAGATTCGGTTTCAGCGACCCTAAATTAGTTAAAAAACATATGACTCCAATCAGGGCAAGAAACCGTGTTGCCTAGTCTAATTAGTTAAAAAAAATGAACAAGTCCCCATGGACATGATCCGCACACAAGTAATACAAGAAATATGAAAACAATCGAAATATGTGTCCGCAGTCAACGTGTTAACCTCCAATAATTTGTCTGTTTTTATGAAAATAGAATAGAACTTAATTTTTTCCAAAAATTTCGAGTAGATCTGATAATTATAAACGAATTGTAATTCGTTCTTGAGTTATCGTGCACACAAAAAAACGTGACATCGGATGGAGGGTTTCTTATTAATCCATAAAACATTAGTACCGAAATTTTTTTTGTCTTTGACGTATTTTAGCGATTTGGAAAATTTGAAACTACCGTATAATACTATTCTAGCGCTTACGCGCTGTGAATAGTATAATAAATAAAGTGTTAGTCTTCCGCGTAGTCGGACAACCCACGAAGTTGGCCTAGCGCATCTTTCCTACATGATTACGCAATTAATATATTGCGGTTGAAAATTACGGCCCTGGAATTGAACTAAAGTGAGCGATTTTATCACGAAGAATAGAACGAGGCGGAGGTTATTTAATCAGAGTAAAGTAGGATTGAATTATAACTTAATTTCAATAAGTGGTTTTTCTATTTTTATGATTTCTAGATCTAAATCACATTTTTCCAATAACATACAGTGCGGTTCAAAAGACACTCCCCCCTTTTAACTTTTGAAGCAGTTGAGATATCGACATCAAAGTTGGAACACTTAAAAAAAAGACAACTATATTCGATATTTGTAGTTTTTAAAATGGGGTCAGTGGGGCAAAGCTTTGCAAAGGAAAGGGGGTTATAATAATACTAATAATTATTTATTTGTCCTCTGAGAATCAAAAATCTATAGACACGTCAAAATACGAAATATAAAAAAATACAATTAATAAATTATTAAATTGCATATAAAAGTACAAATTACAATTAAAAAATATATAAATATAAAATGTTAAAATTCAGTCGAAATATTAATATTGCTATTCAGGTACTCATTACAAGAATAAAAAGGATTATTTGTAAAATAATCCTTTAAAATATGTTTAAACTTATTAAAATTACTAACTGCTTTTAAACTGGCAGGCAAGTGACTGTACACTTCCTGTGCCATGTACTGCGTACCCCTTTTAAAAGATGATGTTCGATGCCAAGGAATAGACAATTCATTCCCATGTCGAGTTTGAATACCTGGATTAAATTCAGCATTTTTAGTAAAAAAAGAAGTATTCTGCTTTACGAATAGGCAAAGTTTGTATATGTACAAGGAGTAGACTGTCATTATTCCGCACCTTTTGAAAAGCGGAGCACAATGTTCGTCATATCTCTTATTACACATGGTTCTTACGACTTTTTTTTGTAAGACAAACAGACGTTCAACATCTGAAGATCCACCCCAAAATGGCAAGGAATAATACAGTCTACTCTGAACATAAGCATAATAAAAGAGTAAAAGAGACTCAAAACTTACAATGTCTCTAAGATGGTAGAGAGCGAAATTCGAACTAGATTTTTTTTAAACACAGTATCAATGTGCATGCCCCATGAGCAATTCTCCGCGATGTGAGTTCCAAGGAATTTTACATCACTACCCTGACCAATGCTTTTGCCACCCATTCTCACAAGCAAGCTGGAAGGACGTTGATTGGACAGTTTAAAGTGAATCAATTGTGCTTTAGATTTGTTTAAAAGTAGTTGTGTGATACATAATTTTAAAGCAAATAACATTCTCTATTCGACCATATATTTTTTTATTTTTTAAACATTTTTTTGAAGGTTTTCATTTTTCATTTTTTTTACTAAACAATTACCATTTTTTAAGATATTTTACGTAAAATTATATTTATATCATATAAAAAGATTTGTTTTAATACTGTTTTGAAAACGATGTCAGTTTAACAAAGTTTTAAAATACCTAGGTACCTATTACGTAAAAATACTATATTATAATTGCTTATATTTTTGCCTAAACTTGGTACTCCGAATTTTAAATATATACGTCTGGGTCTGAAGAGGTTAAAAATTAACGTATTTGCATCATGAAATAAACCAGTTTTCAAAAATTGTTTGATTTTGTTAAAGAAATTTTTACGAAAACTCCCATTTTTAACCCTATTTTAAACCCCCAGAAATTGTGTCTTAAAAATAAAATATTTGGTCAAATAGAGAATTTCAATTATTTTTAATATATGTATTAATATATAAATCAAAATAAAAACTCAGATAAGTAACAAAATTTACAATAAGCATTATACTAAATATTATTTAAACAAAGATAATCTTATTCACAAGGACACAGAAATGTCTCAAAAAAATCTAAAAAAAGTGGAATCGTTCCAAAACTCTATTTCTCCTGCCATAGTATCCCAGTATACAATAATTTCCTCTCAAACGACCCCCCTTTCCATTTAAAACTTTAAAATTGCCCCCCATGCACACATTATAAAAGCTAAAAATATCAAAAAAGTCCAAAAAGATATTTTAAGTTGTCTTATTTAAGAGTTATAAAGTCGATATCTAAACTCGTTCAAAAGTTAAGATGGGGGGTGACTTTTAGACCGCACAGTACATTATTTTAAGTAGCTGCGCTCCCTATTGATTTCGGAAATTAAAATTGATTTTTTTTTGGCACAGTGGTTCCTTACTCCAGCCTGGGGAGCGGAGACAAAAATTGCTCCGCTCAACCGAAAGCTTTTTACGTTCTTATAAGTGTAGCATAATAAGAAAGTTGTCTTGATTCTTCCTAATTTATAAGAGAACTGCCTACCCTAGTTTATTAGCATTAATTATACTTCTAGACAGTTTTTGCAATGTCAATGTACCCAGAAGCATTCTATACTCTACAAAAAATTTACCCGTATATTAAAAATAATTTTATTTTGCAACGAAAAAAATTATAAAATTATTAATTTTTTCTCTCTTTCATTTCAAAAATGTTGTTACATTTTTGTTAAAACCCATTGTGCATATGAAGAACAAAAACGAATACAAAACTAAAAAATATCTACTTGCTCACAAATTACGTGTGGTAATCAACAAAACAATTTTTAAAATTTATTAGAACTCAAAAGCTCGTTTATATGATGATGATGTTTATATTACATGAACAAAACCAACACACTACATAAAAAAAATCGATTTCAGCTAATTTTCAAAGTGCGTGACAAAATTAGCTTTTTAAATATTTACCGGCAATATCAGATACTGCCATCTTTCAACAGTATTCCAACTTGAAGACCAGTCTTCCCAAGTGAAAACTAGGTGACCATAAAGTTTATATTTTGATTATTAAAGAATTCGGGGGTCTTAATGCAAGTGTTCCCAAGGTGCAATATAGGGTTAATAGAGTAGAACATTTTAAGGGACGATTCCACATAAAAAATCCTAAACATACTTCCTAAATTATAGTAGAGAAAAAGTCGCTTGCAAAACAACTTTACACTACGATATTTCAAGTAATCTTTGACATAGAGACTTGAAATTTGGAACAAATGTTGTTTACTACTTAGAAAATCTTCCAAATTTTAAGTCACTGGGTCAAAGCGTCTTCGAAATATCGTAGTGAAAACTTGTTTTGAAAGCGACTTGCATCTTTTTCTCTTCTATAGTCCTATTTAAATAAACAAGCGCCTAAATGCAGCTCTCTGTGCAGGAATTTGTTTTGGTTTTATCTTGGTTTGGATTTTTTTTTTAATGAGGGGGCCTTGGTTTACGTTAACGTTGGTTTGGCGTCTGTTTGGTGTTCTTTTTTTGTAAAAAAATGTTTTTTATTTAAAATAACATATTGAAAAACGGTCAGTGCATGCGCGTGCGGATGCGCAGTTTATCAAAACGCTGCATAAAGAGCTGCACATAGGCGCTCCTTTAAATAAGAAACGACTGCCGCTAAGATAACTTTTTTATAACCTTTTACTTTTACGTTTGTAAGTACTTAATTTTTGATGATTCGTAATATTTTTGTAAAAATCGTGCCCTTCGTAATATTTTTCTAAAAATCATCGTGCAATTACAGCCAACTTTAACGAATGCGAAACATTGCAAATCTTCAGGACTTGTTTCTTAAACTTCAGTCTAGCTGTCACCTAGGTAATCAACGCTGGAAATTTCTCCTTAATTGACGAGTTATATCACTATAATTTGCATTTGATTAAAACTAGACTACTAAAACCGCAAAAAAAATAAAAGTTTTATATTTTGCTTTCCCATTTTGAAAATTTTTTAAATTTTCGGGAGTCCTGTATTCGTGCAAATATTTTTTTGCGTATTTTTGCGTTTTATGACGTTTTATAATATGTCGATATAAGTCAATTTCAAGCAAAAAAAAAACTGTCGCTCGGTATATTGGTCGCTCTATCCGGGAAATCTTGTATCCACTATAACTTAAGAATGCTTTAAGCTAGAGACTTTAAATTTGGCATACATGTTATCAAAAGTTCTCGCTCGGGATTGTTTTTGGTGAACATTGGGGTGCGCGCACGTGCTGGGCAAATGGGGAAAAATATGTTTTTTTTTACAAAAAATGCTATATAGGGGTTTTTGAGGTTGCTGAAATTAAATCTGATAATAAACTCCACCCCCTTGGGGGTGAAGGGGTAAATATTTTGAAATATTTTTAATACTTTCGTCAAAATTGGTACGTAGGGGTTTTTGGGGTCTAAATATGATAATATTCGCCCTGAGGGGCGCGGGGTAGTTTTTGTGAAAATTGGTATATTGAGGTTTTTGAGGTTGCTGAAAGTGGATCTGATAATAAAAAAATTCTAACTCCACCCCCTTAGAGGCAAGGGGTAGTTTTCGTGAAAATTGGTGTATTGGGGTTTTTGAGGCTGCTGAAAGTGAATCTAATAATAAAAAATCTAACTCCCTCAGAGGCGAGGGGTAGTTTTCGTGAAAATTTCTATATTGGGTTTTTTTAATTTGCTGAAATTGATAATAAAAAATTCTAACTTTCCCCCTGGGCAGGGGGTAGTTTTCTTGAAAATTGATTTATTTGTTTTTTATGCCGCTAAAACTGAATCTTAAAATATCTTTTTTTTTCAAATCCACCCCCTGAGGGGCGGGGGTAGTTTTCGTGAAAATTGGTATATTGGGGGTTTTTAACGTTGCTGAAAGTGAATCTGATAATAAAAAATCCATTTCATACGTGTTATGGACTATACTTTTATTTCGACTGCAAATATGAGACACTGGATGACTTTAAAGTGCGGAGTATACCTATAGGTTGAAGAAAATGTTCCTTGTCCAATATCCAGTAAATGCAACACTTACATTAGTATCACAATGGACGTTTTTGAAAAATTTAGTTTATATTTTGTTGGAGCAATTTTCTAATGAGACCAATACACCCATCGAAAAATACAAAGACAATCGTGTAAAAGTAAAAGCTTTGTAAACCAGTGTAATTATTGCAAAATCTCGAATAATCTCGCAAATAATGACTGTTTATTGATAATTTTGTAATTAAATAATGTTAGATTGTTTTTAAGCAATACCGTAAGTAAATTACTATCATAAATACGTTTTAAAATAATTAGTAATATTTTGAAATATGGTTTTAGGTGTGTTTATGATTTTGACATTATATTATCAAGATTTTGCTTAACCATAGTACTTTTAGAAAATATATTTTTGACACACACTTAATTTTATAAAGATCGATATTAAAGAATTTTTGTTAATTTTACACTACAATGCATATTGTAGCACACAAGCTACATACCATTAAATCGTTCATATTTGATATAATAAAACTGATACATAATTCATGTTTTAAACCATAATTTTTAGATAAATCCTTTGATTAAGATTTAAAATTAATTTTTAAATCTTATATTGTATGTAAAAAATTAAGATTAATTGGTACGCCATAAAAACATTGTTTATGTAAATAATTCAAGTATATTAACTTAGGATTTTTTATGGTCCTTGCAACCCTTTTTACAAATGATTTTAAATTTTATTTTTAAGTCTGAAAAATCATGTATTGTAGGGTTAACTGTGTGTTCATTAACATAAGTTTATTAGATTTTAGGATGTTTTATTTATAAATTTAATTCAAAAATGTTGGTAAAGCCGGCTCTACCATGTTCATAACTTTGCGCCTTAGCCAATTTTCAAAAATATTTTTTTTTATATTATCTAATTAATAGATAATATAATTAAAAAATAAAATGTAGAATTAATATTTTTTGCAATAAAACAAACATTTGCCTATCAAATTGGTTTTCTAACTGACAAGTAGAATAATTGTATAATTATTATAATTAAATATTACAGCCGTTATTTCAATAGATATTAACCATTAACACTAAATTCTTCAATTGATCGATTTTTTTAGGTTAGTAATATAAATATGGGCTGTAAAATTTACAAACAAGAGTTTTTGGACACTCTGTAAATTCGCAAAAAAACTATTACTATTTTAAATTAATGTGGTTCTTAATAGATCACTTTCACTTAATGCACGATTTTTTCGCGATAAATCATTCGATTTTCGAGGAACAGTTAATTTAAGACAAAAGCGTGGTCTCCACACCTTGTTTTATTAACGGCTATCTAGATTATTGCCTAATAAATTTTTAAACAATTAAACGCAGTAATTTGTTAAATATAGCTCTTTACCCGACTACAGCAAAGCGAAAGTTAAGTTATATTTTTAATGTGTTTTTTGTGTTTTATATACAAACACATTAAAAATATAACTTACCTTTCGCGTTGCTGTAGTCGGGTAAAGAGCAATATGTATGTGTTTGTTTTATTCTGCAGGAGCCTAAACTACTAGGCCGGTTTTAACGACCAAAGCGTCAAATCAATCATGCGAGCTATGTAAAATTCTGTTTTGATAATATTGATCGTTATCATCAGGAACTTACGGAAAATCAGAGAAATGATTTTTATTATGAATTCGGTATTAATAATAATAATATTTATTGCATAAAAGTTCATGAAAAATACATATAACATTGGCAATATGCACATTTTACACTTAAGTATAGCTAGACATTTGTATGTGTACTAAAAATAATTTATTATAATAGTATATTAAAGTACTAGTTTTATAACACCCATTCTTAGCGCACGATTACGAGTTTTATAAAGTACTAGTGCGCTAAAAACCTGTTATGAAACGAGTGCTTTATACAATTTTTTCTATTTTGCTCTAAAATTACACATTTAAACTGATGACCGATTTAGAGATTTTTGTTTTGGGTTGGCATTACAATTTTCGCAATGTTTGAAATTCAAAGTCCAAACGATATTTTTATATCTTTTATAGTCAGATCTTCTCTTTTTCACTGCAAGTAACCATAATTTGAACACGTGAAAATTAACTTAAAACACAATTTCGTAGAAAACTAAACTTAAACGCGATGTCGACAGGATTCTGTTGCCAACTCAAAAGAAAAAAAAGTACTTACCTCTTATGGTCCTATAATGACACGCAAAATGCGTGTGATTATGAGCTTATAACAATCACAAATGGAAGAAAATAGCTTTTTTATATTTTGCGACTCTTATAAGCTCATAATCACACGCATTTTACGTGTTCTTATAGGCCCATAAGAGGTCTCTACTTTTTTTTCTTTTGGGTTGGCAACAGACAAAAACCTATCGCTTGTCGTTTTCCGTGCCAATGTGAACGTCGCTTTAAAGTTTAATTTTCTACAAAATGTTGTGTTAAGGTTTTACTTTATTAAAATTGTGGCTTGGTAACTTGTAGTGAAAAAGAGAAGACATGACTATAAAATATATCAAAAACATCATTTTTTCTTAGAATTTTCAACATGGCGAAAACTGTAATGCTAACCCGAAACAAAAATCCCTATATCAGTCATCAATTTAAATGTAAGTTTTTTTAAATTTTAGAGCAAAATAGAAAAAATTGTAGAAAGCACTCGTTTCATAACACGTTTTTAGCGCATTTAGCGTATTTTATGAAACTAGTACTTTAATATACTAGTAAATCGCCAACGTTTTAGCTTTTTATTTTCTTTGTCGGATTTTATAATTTTCATTTATCCCAACCACAGTTCGCCTATTTTATTGTCATACGCATATAAATAAGGAGCAGGTAAAGTGAATTTTTTCGTAGTTGGTTTTTTTAGCAATAATTGGGTTCAGCATTTTTCGTAGTTGGTTTTTTGGAAATAACTGGGTTAAGGATACTGCGTTTAACTGTTCTTTGAGTATTTTATTCGCAACTTTTATTTATTATGCTGTTGCACTGCAGCATTGTTGTAGCTTGTAATACATTAAAACATGATGTCTAATTGGCACTGCCCAGAATTGGAGAGTTTTATCATTTATTTTACGTCTACCAATATAACAAGGAAACGTTTTATAGTTTGAATGCCTTTTCTTTCTTTGTATGAATAGTGTAATACCCCATTGTAAATATAATGACAAAGATAAGCATTCGCAATTATCTCGCCTTGAACGTATCCGCCTGTTTAAGAGAATAAAAAAACTAAAAAAATATATTAACTTTTAACCTCTCTAAATGAGATCAACTTTTCACAACACGTTTGTTTTAATTAAAGTTAGGGTAAGACAAGCAATATTTATAAAGATGGGGATCTTTAGCCATTATATGAACTTGAAATGTTTATTATTCATACAGGGTGATCAATAACTGCCATGCCAAAATTTAAGAGGTGATTCTGCATCCAAAAATATCAAAAAAAGTTCCTATAAAAGTTGGTCCGCAAATGAGCCCTACGGGAGCTACGGCCCTTTAAAATTGTAATAAAAATAAGGTTTTTAATTAATAACTCTGGTACCCTTTAAGCTAGAGCGACGAGCTTTTGCATGTATACTAGTAGTAATAAGGGCAATAAGTTTATGTTAATTTATTTTTTTGAATTTATCCAGAGGCGTCCCTAGACGGAGAAATGTATTAGGCTTAACACACTTTTGCCCCAAACTTTTTTATGTGTACTTTTTTTTAATTTTTTGTAAAATATATGGATTCCTTAAGTAAAAATACATCAAAAATGTCCTATAGAGTAACACTGTAGGAGCAACCGTTTTAAAAAAATGCAGTTAAGAGGAAGTAACATTTTGTGCCACCAAAAACGTTACTTTTTAAAAGGCTATTACTCCTTTAATATTAAATTTAGGTGTTTTGGCGAAGAATCTTTTTTGGTCAGTTTTAAATGAGCAGCATTAAAATTTTATTGTTGATGGTTTTTTTCCCATTCAATGTCATCTTCGAAGGGCCGTAGCTCCCTTAGGGCTCATTTCCGGACCAACCTTTATAGAAACTTTTTTTTTCATATTTTTGAATGTAAAATCACCTCTTAAATTTGGGCATTGAAAATCTATTTTCCTTCATCTTTTTTTTCAAATTATAGATTTCTATACAAAACAAATAAATGCACTTCTGTACAGACAGTTATTTTATGGCATGATCTCTAAAAAGTAAATTTGCCACCCCTGATGGCAATAAAAAGAGCCATTACATAAAAATATCTACCGTTGCAAAATTAAGATTTATGATCCTCTTCTTTGTCAATCATAGTAAAGCGAAATGGGTGTCAGTCAACCTAGTCGCACATAAATATATGAAAAAATTGAAAAATAGTGATCAAGATATTCTGTAAATTTTAATTTACCCTAACATAACATAGGAAAATCTTGCCTCAGTAAAAAATTAAAAAGCTGATTGCTTGAAATACACATTTTAACATTTTTCTGTTAAAATATTTTTTATTATCCTCTAAAACGTAAACTACCTTTTGAGTAGTCGCCTCATTGAAGCGACCTCGGTAGTCACACTTTGTATTTACTTTTAGCAACCTTAAAAACCCTAATATACAAATTTTCACGAAAATCGCCCTCGTCCCCCAGGGGGTTGATTTGGAAAAAATTTATTTTAAGATTCAGTTTTAGCGACCTCAAAACCCCCATACCGGGTGGGTTTTATGTCCACCCCCAAAATTAAGAGTAATCTTCATTCGATAAAAACTTTTTTATTTATATAATTTTAAACTGGCTATAAAATGGCGGATTTTTGTTTTGTTTCCGGAAGTGAAACTACGCCGGAAGTGGCATAAATATTTTTTTTTTTAATGGAACACCCTGTAATTTTTTACATTTTTGAATTTAACATTTAATTCTATGTATAAAACCTAGGGTCACTTCATCTGTAGTTGGTCCGTTTATGCTCTGGTTTTCGTTTTTTTCTTCCTAGGTGAAAAGCTAAGTCCAAAAACCGAAAACTAACGAAAGAGAACGAAAGAACAAAGTAAGCTAAGATGAAGTGACTCTAATAAAACCTGATTGTTTTTTTTTACTTTTTTTTTTCGTTTTTATTTTTATCGTATGAAAACGAAATACACATAATTTACCTTGTTTTTAGCTTAAAAAATATATAAAACCAATATTAAAATAAAAATTTGATCAGCCAAATAAAAGCTAAAAAACAGTTTTTTGTCCTGAACTCTTATTTTTTTATGTCCCTGTAAAACTTAATTTGTAGAATATTTCCCGAATATTGAAAATTTTCAAAATGGGAAAGCAACACATGAGGGCATCAATTTTTATCTAGTTGTGTCCTAAAATTTACATTTGGAGTTACTGCTTCATAATCACCAAGGGCGTAGATAAGGGGGGTAATGGGGCTAATTACGCGTGGGCGCCAATTTTGTTTGCAGGGCGCCAAGTTTGGTAGAAACCGTTAGGGACAAAGCTTTTGTCTTAGGGTATTTCAATGGGCGCCGTCATTTTTTTTGTAGGGGCGCCACGTTTGGTAGAAACCGTCAGGGACAAAGCTTTTTTTCTTGATGGCATTTTTTGGGGGGCAATTTTTTTTTGTAGGCGCACAAAGCTTTATTTTATGGTGTTTTTTCTTTTGCTAGGGGCGCCAAATTTGAGGCTTGAAAGGCCGGGTATTACCCCCCCCCCCCCACAGAAGAAGAAAAAACTACGACCTTGATAATTACCAAAATAAATTTAAACTGATATGAAAAAACCAAACAACCCAAATCTTAAAACTTTTTCGTGAAAATGTAGGTGTCGTGGAACCGTACCATTTTCAGATTATTTCTTAATACAGGGAATGTTCCGCTATCTATCGGTAGGTAATACAGACACACAAATAGGCAGACTGTCTGTGTAAAAAAAATGTGCGGCCGGAAAGAGAGACGTGCGAAATCGGTGTTAATTCGATCCCATTACGACACACTCGTTCCAAATAAGCTTGTTTTCGATTGTTACATAACTCAAAGGATGCTTATCTTAATTTGATTACTGTAGACTAAGTGAAATTCGATGTGCAATAAAGAATGAGTCTAAAATCTAGACGAAATTTAATTTAAACAATCCGTGAAGATACGTCAGGCCAAAGCTGATAATAATTATAATTATTATCTGCGACTTTCAGCTTCATGATTAATAATTATAATTGATAATTAATATAACTTACAATATAGCAGTATATGTATGGGAGAACTTGCGAGCGGGTTAATGCGTCTAATTCAAATACTTTATACGCCGGCGAGCGTGAATTCGATTTTCACCTGCGCCGATTGCCTTTTTCAGTTAATTAATAATTGAAATTTAGAAATTTAGAAAATCAGTTAAAGCCGGCTTTAAAACTAGCCCACACAAGTCCAGGACTAGAATAGTACTAGAGAGTACAAACATGTGATGTAATGTAATGATAAAAGGGCAAAAAATACTGGTTATTCGCAACTGTGTATATAATACATACATTACATGTATTAATAAAAGTATATGATTTCTTAACGCACTGTTTTCCACTCCTGGAACTGACCTGTAATGAGTATGGAGACCAGTAATATTAGTATATTACGCACCGAGTAGGCGAACCTACTTTTTAGTGCACGAGATGTGTATACTATTTTTCCTACGACCTTACACCTAAACATCCAAAAAACGCAAAATTTATCTTAAAATTAGTTTGTCAATTTGAGGTTATTTGTTTGACGTTTACTAATTTTCTGAAAGCGAATATGTAAAATCAGCTGATTTTCAGTTTCCCACCGTTGTCATAGGCAACGGGTGGGAAATAGACACTAACTACTAACTAGGTCGTAGGAAAATAATATTACTGGTCTGCATTTAAATCAATAATTTCCGCTAGATGGTGCCAACGATTAGAATATCATTGGCTGAACTGCGGTTTCATGATAAACACGAATATAATGTATGGTAATGGTAAAAGACTTAAATGGTAAAGTTTTAGTCAATGTTTTTTTTTACTTTTGGAACTGAGAAGGATAATAAATGTTATAAACGATGCCTTGTGAGCTATCAACAAATGTTTTTTGTGGTTGTTTTTTTTTTGAATTACGCGTATGTGAAACTTCAGTTTTATATGATTGTGCTTGTCTTGTAAAAGGCAGGAAAAATGATTCGTGGTAAATATGAAAAGAACTAAAAAACAAGGTATTATATTATTATTTTCTCCATTTGAATTTAAATATCTTCAAAAAAATCAGTAGAGTACTTTATTTTTAAATAAAAACAGTTTCGAATAAAATGTTATACAGGTCTCCCGAAAAATGGTACTTTACCTCGACCTATAAATGGCCTCGACACTTCGTGCCTCGAGCATTTATATAGGTCTCAGAAAAGCACTATTTTCTGAGTCGACATGTAATTACGTAATCTACTATTTTAGTGTGATTATGGCAAGCGTAATCTCCCTAAAAATAGTTGACGGTTAAGTTCAAATGTCAATCGTTTCAATATCAGTCAACTAATCAACGTCGAGTATTTTACTTTTTACCCTAGATTTTTTCTCAGTGTTAACAAGAATATGTTCACCAAACTATATTACATTACATACCAGATTTACACGGTTTCACTAAACAAAAAAAAAAAGTCGTCATGGTCTAAAAAAACTTCATTAAAGTAACCCAAATTACTTACAGCAATCCCCGCACATTTGGCTATTTGCAAACAAATAATTTGTAACACATTAGCATAACACACACATTACAATACTTTAAGATAATCGTTATAATAATTTTATTTTAAACCTTTAACCCATTCTTGAGGAAATATTAAAAGCAATATTAAAACTGTCTCTGTTGCGGCAAACTAAAAGAAATGAAGAATGTATTTTAATAACATTTCATCCTAGACCTATGTATAGTGGCGTGGAAAAACTGTTTCTTAGGAAAACAATATATTGTTTAAACAATTAAATCAGTTTTAAAAATCTAAGCATATTACATAATTAATTCTTATTAAGATGCGTGGAATTAATTGTATATTGCTTTCCCATTTTGAAAATTTTAAAAATTTCGGAGAGCCTTGTATTCGTGCAAAAAATTTCAATTTTTTTTTGCGCTTTATGACGTTTTATGTCGATATAAATCCATTTCAAGCAAAAAAAAATTGTCGGTCGATTGGTCGTTCTGTCCGGGAAATCTTTTATCCACGATAACTTAAGAACGCTTTAATCTAGAGACTTGAAATTTGGCATACAGGTATGTTACCAAAAGTTCTCGCTCGGGATTGTTTTTGGTAAACATTGGGGTGGGGAAAGGCAAGGCAAATGGGGTAAATACAATAAATTTTCACAAAAAAATTAAAAATTGCTATATAGGGGTGTTTGAGGTTGCTGAAATTGAATATGGTAATACAAAAATTCTAACTTCACCCCCATGGGGGTGCGGGAGTAAATATTTTTAATATTTTCGTCAAAATTGGTATATAGGGGTTTTTGGGGACGACGAAACTAAATTTGATAATAAAATTTTTCCAATTCCACCCCCTAAGGGTGGGGGTAGTTTTTGTGAAAGTTGGTATAAAGGGGTTTTTGCGGTTACTAAAAGTAAATCTGATAATAAAAAAAATTCCAACTTCGCCCCCTGAGGGAAAAAGTTCACTAAATTATTGTCATCTTACAATGTTGTTACATTATTGCATGGGAGAATTAGCTCAGCGGTCTAAGGCATCGATATAGCATTGACACTGAGCTAATGATCGTGAGTTCAAACCTCACTGGCGCCGATTGCCTTTTTCAGTTAATTAATAATTGAAATTTGGCGAAGGCGTACTCCCTAGATATGTTGGTTCGAAAGTCAATTAAAGCCGGTGGTTCCCTCTACTACTAGCCCACACAAGTCCTGGACTTAGAGGATGCTTAATTAAGTAGAATAGTACGAGGTTAAAAACAAACAAACATATATTTATACATTAACTTTAAAATAAATAGTTTATAAAAGGTCGAAAATTAAGTAATATATTTTATTTTTAAGAATATTAAGTAATAGATTTTTTTTTAATTGTATGTATTTTAGATCATAAAATTATATAGAGTATCCTAGAGAAAGACGATAAAATGAGTCGTCAACATCATTCTGCACGGTTTGTTCTTGACGCCTTCGCCAAAATTGCAAATTACTGGTGAAACACCAGTATTTTTTTTTCTCTCGCATGCGCCAGGTGCAAGAGAATTTTAAAAATATTTCAAAAGCGACACTTTTCTTGGGACAAGATAAATACTTTTGTTTGAAGATGCACATCTTTTAAGCTAAAAGAATAACTACCAAGAGTTTTGACTACTTTGAGCCAAGAACGTCATTTTTTTCAGTGTGACGAATTCCTGAAAAATAAAAACAGGAAAATTGCTGATAGAATAATACTATTATGATTAGATCCTTAGTTTTTTTTTTTAACTCAAACAGAACAGAGGAAAGAAACGTTCTCATTTTTCCACCCGTCTAGAAAAGGCACCCATTTTAAATTTTTCAAATTATTTTAACTTCGTTTTTAACAGTTTAGAACTAATGTATCTACTGAAGCTACAAGAAAATTAATAAAATATATTATTTGTAAGAAGTAATTATATACCCACCTCAAAAAAGATATTGTTTTTCTAATAACGGAAAATTTTAATTTGTCAAAGATTAGTTATTACTTCACTAAGCTTACACATAAGTGTTACAACTTTGGTATGATATTTTTTGTTAACATTTACAGTCGGTCAAGTAAGAGCGTGTCGCATGTAACGTGTAGTCGGTAAGAGAGCCCTACTTTTTTTTTTCGGGGATATACTTTATTTCCTGACCGACGTACATAGATACTTTTTCTGAACCTTATTTTTAGTGACTAAGCACGTTTTAAAACATGAGTGCTGGATACGCATCATGGTTCGAGGCTGTCTTTCTGTGTTTGCACCCGAAAGGTCCGAAAATGACGCCTACAGCGGCTGAAAAGTATATGTAAAAGTGAATTACATTCGTCAACAGGAAACTTGTCGGCTAAGCACGAAAAAATGATTTTAAACATGTTTTCGCAGAATTCCCTATTAACCCTGCGCCAAGGGGCAAAAAAGGAAAGAAATGTTTGGATATATCACATGAAACAATTCTTACTCATCTCCAGGCTCACGACTTAAAGTGGCGAAGTACAATAAACGAACCTTTGTTGAGTAAAACACAGAGAGAAAAACGACTCGCGTGGGTCAAGGGAAACATCGATCGAGACTGGAGCAAGGTTATTTTTACCGATGAAGCTTCCTTTTGTGCTTACATTATCACCCCCCGGACATCCTCCACCAACCGATTGGTTCAGCGAACCGCGAAAGACCCTGTAAAGATTCATGTTTGGGGGTGTCTCTCGGAAAAAGGTTTTGGATTTTTCTTCTTCTTTACGTACAACTAGAACGTTGAAAAAATGGTCGAGATTTACAAAAAAACTCTTATACCGACTGCCAAACGTTGGTATGGCGATAAAAATTAAGAGTGGATCCTCCAAGAGGACAACGACCCCAAACATCGAATCAAATTGTGTATCCAGTGGAAGAGGACATCCGACATCATCACGCTGGATTGGCCGTCCCAATCGCCCGACGCAAATCCCACTGAGAATGTTCATTAAACACAAGCTTCGCGGGAAAAAGGTATACACATTAATGCAGCTATCAGAAATTCGGACAATATGAAGGTTTATTATTCCATCAATCTATTTTCTAATCATCGTACAGAGTGATATTGGTAGACTGACAGTTTCGGGCTGCTGGCCCTCTTCAGTACCAAGAGTCAACTCTGCACGCTGATTAAGAAAACGTTTTTAGACTTTACTCGCAAAAGGAATATAGCCATTAGATTGATGTAGACTTGTGCGCCATCTATTTTTGGATGTAGACAACTACTCATACCTCTCCTTATCTGGAGACTTTGAATGGTAGCAAGTTGAAGACTTGTGTGTCTCAAGCACATAGTACCACTAACGGGTGGTTAGGCGTAAAATTAGTAAGGACAGAAATTTTTAATTTTAAACAAAATTATAAAAATATTAATTTATTATTCCATCAATCTATTTTCTAATCATCGTACAGAGTGATATTGGTAGACTGACAGTTTCGGGCTGCTGGCCCTCTTCAGTACCAAGAGTCAACTCTGCACGCTGATTAAGAAAACGTTTTTAGACTTTACTCGCAAAAGGAATATAGCCATTAGATTGATGCAGACTTGTGCGCCATCTATTTCTAGATGTAGACAACTACTCATACCTCTCCTTATCTGGAGACTTTGAATGGTAGCAAGTTGAAGACTTGTGTGTCTCAAGCACATAGTACCACTAACGGGTGGTTAGACGTAAAATTAGTAAGGACAGAAATTTTTAATTTTAAACAAAATTATAAAAATATTAATTTATTATTCCATCAATCTATTTTCTAATCATCGTACAGAGTGATATTGGTAGACTGACAGTTTCGGGATGCTGGCCCTCTTCAGTACCAAGAGTCAACTCTGCACGCTGATTAAGAAAACGTCTTTAGACTTTACTCGCAAAAGGAATATAGCCATTAGATTGATGCAGACTTGTGCGCCATCTATTTCTAGATGTAGACAACTACTCATACCTCTCCTTATCTGGAGACTTTGAATGGTAGCAAGTTGAAGACTTGTGTGTCTCAAGCACATAGTACCACTAACGGGTGGTTAGACGTAAAATTAGTAAGGACAGAAATTTTTAATTTTAAACAAAATTATAAAAATATTAATTTATTATTCCATCAATCTATTTTCTAATCATCGTACAGAGTGATATTGGTAGACTGACAGTTTCGGGCTGCTGGCCCTCTTCAGTACCAAGAGTCAACTCTGCACGCTGATTAAGAAAACGTTTTTAGACTTTACTCGCAAAAGGAATATAGCCATTAGATTGATGCAGACTTGTGCGCCATCTATTTCTAGATGTAGACAACTACTCATACCTCTCCTTATCTGGAGACTTTGAATGGTAGCAAGCTGAAGACTTGTGTGTCTCAAGCACATAGTACCACTAACGGGTGGTTAGACGTAAAATTAGTAAGGACAGAAATTTTTAATTTTAAACAAAATTATAAAAATATTAATTTATTATTCCATCAATCTATTTTCTAATCATCGTACAGAGTGATATTGGTAGACTGACAGTTTCGGGCTGCTGGCCCTCTTCAGTACCAAGAGTCAACTCTGCACGCTGATTAAGAAAACGTCTTTAGACTTTACTCGCAAAAGGAATATAGCCATTAGATTGATGCAGACTTGTGCGCCATCTATTTCTAGATGTAGACAACTACTCATACCTCTCCTTATCTGGAGACTTTGAATGGTAGCAAGTTGAAGACTTGTGTGTCTCAAGCACATAGTACCACTAACGGGTGGTTAGACGTAAAATTAGTAAGGACAGAAATTTTTAATTTTAAACAAAATTATAAAAATATTAATTTATTATTCCATCAATCTATTTTCTAATCATCGTACAGAGTGATATTGGTAGACTGACAGTTTCGGGCTGCTGGCCCTCTTCAGTACCAAGAGTCAACTCTGCACGCTGATTAAGAAAAAAAAAGTCTAAAAACGTTTTCTTAATCAGCGTGCAGAGTTGACTCTTGGTACTGAAGAGGGCCAGCAGCCCGAAACTGTCAGTCTACCAATATCACTCTGTACGATGATTAGAAAATAGATTGATGGAATAATAAATTAATATTTTTATAATTTTGTTTAAAATTAAAAATTTCTGTCCTTACTAATATGAAGGTTTTTGCCGAAGGAATATGCAAAAAATCTCGTTCAAAGTATGCTCCGACGATGCCAGGCGATCACTGACGCAAATGGAGACTGGACAAGTTACTAAATTATTTGCATTGATCTATCATTCATTAACTGTAATTAAATTTAAAAGAAAATATTATAAATATATTCTTAAATAAACAATGCGAGACACGCTCTTACTTGACCGACTGTATGTATATGTAGATAACTGTATATGCATCTATTTACAGGTAAACTCAAACTAATTAAAATTAATTTATACAAATCTTTAAAAATTATCGTTTTTATTAAGACAGTAGTTGGACAGTAGTATGTTTCTTGTACTCTTTACAGCGCACATGCATTATTATATATATATACAGTCCAAAAGTCACCCCCCCCCTCTTAACTTTTGAACGAGTTGAGATATCGACGTCAAATTTAGAACTCTTAAATAAGACAACTTAAACTATCTTTAAGCATATATTTGATATTTTCAGCTCTTAAAATGTGGGCAGGGGGGCATGGAGGGACATTTTTTTAAATGGAAAGAGGGGTCGTGTGATACATCATTTTAAATCTTATAAAATTTTCTATTTAAACTAATATTTTTAAATTTTTTAAAAATGTTTTTTAAGGTTGATTTTTCAATTTTTTGTGCTAAAACATTCGATTTTTTTTATAAATTTTTATTTATGTCAACTAAAATTAGTTTAAAAGTATAATTAACATTTTTTTATGATGAAATTAGGCATTTTTAAAAAATTATTTGTTTTTTTTTGAGGCATTTTGACATTAATACCCATTTTCAACCTCATTTTAAACCCAATTTTTATTTTTTTTTAATTTAAAAATATGGAGTTAAATGGAGAATTTTATAAGCTTTAAAATGATGTATTACACGACCCCCCTTTCCATTTAAAAAAATGTGCCCCCATGCCCACATTTTAAGAGCTGAAAGTATTAAATATATGCTAAAAGATAGTTTAAGTTGTCTTATTTAAAAGTTCCAAATTTGAAGACGATATCTCAACTGGTTCAAAAGTTAAGAGGGGGGGGGGGTGACTTTTGGACCGCTCTGTATAATCTTCTAGTGCATGTGCGCTAACTAACCTATAGGTTAGTTTCGAATTTTCCAAAATCGCCGAAAAAAATCTTGGATAAAAATGTTTTTCATGAAAAAATAAGTAATTTTTAAAATGTCCGTCTCTTCGTATGATGTCAAATTTTTTGTAAACACGATGGACTCGAAACTTTCAGGAAACCCGAAGTTTTATAATAGAAAGATCTCTATTGTTTTTAAAAATAATTTCCTCAAAAACAAGAAAGTAATGGGGGGTTAAACATTAAAAAAAATAATCGAAAACAGCTGAAGGAAAAGTCGGATTGAAGTAAGCTTTTCATGAAAAATTACTTTCTTACAAGAAACAATCCTACGTATTTTGAAAAAGAATCCATTCAAAAAAAAATTAACGAAAAATTAATGTTTACTACAATCTACTAGGGGACATATTGAATGGGACTTTTTGAACTATGCTTTATAATTTTTGGTTTTTGTTACGATGATTAGATCGACCTAGATGTGCAGTTAAAAAATAATAAAAAATGTCAAAGTTTAGGCAGCTGGGTTTGTGAAAAATTTAATAAGTCATTTTTACCAAGTCAAAAGTATTTTTTTTTAATAATTTTAAAAGATATTTTATTGACGAAAGGCAAAAGGAAACTGTTTGAATTTGGTTTATGTAATAGTCTAGAACAACACGAAACATATACCAAATAGTCGAATATTCCCATTTTGAAAATTTTCAATTTCGGAAAGCCTTGTATTCGTGCAAAAATGTTCAATTTTTTTTTGCGTATTTTTGCGTTTTATTACGTTTTATGTCGATATAAATCCAATTCAAGCAAAAAAAAATTATCGGTCGATTGGTCGTTCTGTCCGGGAAATGTTGTATCCACGATAACTTAAGAACGCTTTAAGCTAGAAACTTGAAATTTGACATACAGGTATTTTACCAAAAGTTCTGGCTCGTGATTGTTTTTGGTAAACATTGGGGTGGGGCAAGGGGGGCAAATGGGGTAAATACAATAATTTTTCACAAAAAATTTAAAATTGCTATATAGGGGTTTTTGAGGTTAAAAAAATTTAACTCCACCCCCACGTGGGGAGGGGGTAAATGTTTTTAAATATTTTCAATATTTTCGTCAAAATTAGTATATAGAGGTTTTTGGGGATGACGAAACTGAATTTGATAATAGAATTTTTCCAGTTCTACCCCCTAAGGGGTGGGGGGTAGTTTTCGTGAAAAATGGTGTATAGGGGTTTTTGAGGTTGCTGAAAGTAAATCTGATAATAAAAAAATCCAACTCCACCACCAGGGGGTAGTAGTCGTGAAAATTGGTATATAGGGGTTTTTGAGGTAGTTAAAAGTTAATCTAATAATTAAAAAAATCTGGAGGGTGGAGGGTAGTTTTAGTGAAAATTTGTATATTGGGGTTTTTGAGGTTGCTAAAAGTGAATCTGATAATAAAACATCCATTTATTAAATGGGAAAGCGATTTTACTTCATAACATAGGTGCGTATCTTCTATATATTAACACGGTTGATACGCCCCTATGTTATGAAGCCCTCAATATAATAACAAATGATGTTAGTTGCAGATATTAAGATTTATTAACATAATACCTACTTAAAAAATACACTTACCTAAACTATATCTTTTACTCACTTATCTTTAATTTGACACATTCGAGTAAAATTCTTTTTCCGTATATTTTTGAGTTTAAGAACCGCAGCAGTAATAATTTTAACTGGACATAAGTGAATGAAGAAAAAAAAACTGATGTTGATTAGGTGAACCTTTCTAGACTATTAGTGATAATCGGTGGTAATAAATGTATCAGAAAATTGACGGGACTGAGGAAAGTTTTTAATGGGTTTAATTATCGTTTAAACTCATTAGAGTCTAATGATTAGACTAATTATATACATATAGAGGCTGTACAAATAATTTTTGAAAAATGAGATAGTATCAAAATTTTTTTTGAGACCCCAATCACAAAAATTTTTTTAATCCCCTGATGAAGCCATTTTACAGGCAAAACGTAGGCAATACACTTGTTACTTTTTATTAATTTCAGGAGAATTTTTGATTTTCATTTTATAAATATATCACAGATTTCACCACATTTTAATCGTACCTACACTGTAGGTCCTAGAGGTTTAATTTTCTTGATCTTGAAAAGATATGCTAGCTAAGTATATATTATGTAAGTCCTTTCTATGCAATAATGATATTGAATTTAATTTTACGATGATACAAGCACAGTAAAATGGTTAGTATCACATTATGTGGTTGAAATTAGTAATAACATTTCCTCATTTAACTTGCAACATTTTTATTGAGAATTTTGTGAAATTTTCAATTTAAAGGCGTAAGTCAATTTAGTTTTTTAATTCATTTAGTAAAATTTAGAAAACAGAATTTTTGTAGCAAACCTACACGCATAAAAATAAAGATTATTAGTTATAACTAAGTTAAGAGAATGCCGAGGAGAATGCCTTTCTTTGTAATAATATTTTGAGAACTATGGTTCCTACAAACGGTTTATAATAATCCAAGTATGAAAAACACTTTCTTTTCAAGTAAGTTTTCTACGAAGGTTGCGAAAGGGAAAACAATTGTTTTATTAAAATTGTTATTATTTTTTTAATAATGTTACATACCCTGAAAGACTTGATAGAACTGCGACAAATAGGTCAAAATTGACAAGCGATCTGGCTTGGTGCATTCCACCATATCCTCGGGTTCCAAAAGTGCAGGGATGCCCAAGTGGTGTTCGGCCACTCTGAATGCCAGCTCGTTGTTGTGGTAGATGTCGTCTTTGTTCAACTTTGAAAATTCACTGTAAAGAAAAAAAAATTATATAGTTAAATAATAATAGTTTAAAGTGGCCACACTTTAATTTGGTCGCTTAAAATTCAATAGTATATTTAATGGTATATCCGACAAATGTTTGGAAGCAAGATGGTTTTAAAGTCATCTTGGTTGAAATTAAGCAAGAAAGAATATCCCAACAAAATGGTTACAGTGTTGGAGGAAAACCTCAGGACAGCACCATTTCGACCTCATTTATTTCCAAAGAGAAAAACGTCGCTAACGAAAAGTTGTGTAACTTTTTACAAAATACTTTCTGTAGATTTTCATATCAAATTATGTAAAATAAAATTTTACAGAATGTATGGGGCTCGGTATGGGGTAAATTTCCGCAAAAAAATTATGTAACATACTTTCTAATAACACTATTTTGGGTTCATCGCTAGGTGTACCTAAAAGAAAAAGTGTTTTATTGAATAGTTTTGGGTCGCTGAAAACAAAAAAGACACATATTTTTTTTCCAAAGAAGCATTATCTAGATACACGCAGAAAACGTGTTTTGTGGCTCTTTTTTTTATTTCCTGGCAAAAATCTCGGGAGCCGTTGATCCAACTAATGTGAATTGTATATTGTTCGAAAGGTATACCCTTCTTCTTTCCGATGATGTACTGTTTGTGTAAATCAGATTAAAATTTATTGAGTTGCAGGTGATGAAAGTCGAAAAAAAGTAGATTTTCTAACCTTTTTTGAAAATCACTCATATTCAGTTGTTCCATGAAGATAAAAAAAAATTATTTTACATTCTTTTAAGATTGCAGGTGAAAAATAATTCTACAACAAAAATGTAAAGCATAAGGCATATCCACAGTCTCGCATAACACGCATAGTAGATAAGAATTCGATACCGTGATTGGCTTATAAGATACATGACGGCACATCAAGCCAATCATGACATCGCATTCGTATGTACTATGCGTGTTATGCGATGCAATTTCAGTTTTTTACATATTCATACTTTTGGGCGAAAATATATGTTTTTACTCAAACTTCTCCGTTTATGTTGCGTTGAATCTTTGCGACGTTGCACTCATCATGCCTTGATCCCAAAAGCCCTCATACCGCTTTTCAATTGTTGCGAGTCCTGGTGAAATCTCTCGCCTTGTTCATCGCTCTGAGTTCCCAAATTCGGAGGAAAAGAGTCCAAATATGTAAAAATATGTAAAAGACGGAAATTGCTATAATTAAGTGAAGGCAGACAATTTTAGTTTTTTAAACCCAAAATTAGTTTACAAAACACGTTTACTTATAGGTACATTTTTCGTGTAATATATTGTTTAAAATTTTTACAGAATTTTACACTGGAAACAAAATTATTGTGTAAACAGAGCGTGAGAATAAAATTAATTATATAAAATTATTACATTTTCGCAAATTACATTATGAATTATGTGAATAATGCATATGTATTTTTACAATAGGTTCTGTAATATTTACAGAGATTTTTCTTAGTGTATAACGTATTGATATAAATCTGTTCAACTGTATGTACTATCGGCACTTGGTACTACTAAGAGTGACGATGTATTGAAATCATTTGGTTGTTTGGTTTGGATGTTTGTATTATTTATTCCGGGGTTCGTATATTACCAAATTTTATCACATTACAAAATAAAATAATCTCTTAAAATAAAGCAAGTATCATTTGTTTAAAAGTTTCCTGTTTCGGAATTTCTATTGTATTAATTTATCTAAATCAACATTTTATATAATTATATAATAATGAATCCAGTTAATGGTCTCGAAATATGCTCTAATTAACAGAAAACTGACCTTGAATTTAAATAATAGTGTGTGTATAAAATTAAGTTTAGTTTATTTAAATTACAAATTCAACCAATGAAATGTCAGATTTATTTAAAAAGTTCCTATAAACATATGTCTAAAAATGCGTCATAAGGGAGCTACGCCCCTTTGAAATTGGCTAAAAAAATAGGTTTTTATTTAATAACTCAGGAACCCTTTGAGATATATTGACGAGGTTTTGCACGTGATTCCTCAGGTCAAAATACATAAAAAAGGTACTCTTGTTGTAATACTGTAGGATTAACCGTTTTCGAGAAAAGTTCATTTGAAGGTGAAATTTCACGGTTCGAGGACGAAAAATTAAATACTAAAATGTCGAAAACCTAAATTTTAATGATGCAATGTTATTCTACATCAAAAACTAAGAAAAAAAGTTTCCATACATGTAGGTCGAAAAAACGCTTTTAAAGCTACCATTAAAAATAGTGCATATTTAGGAGACCATAGCTCCATTAGGATTGATTTTTGGAAGTACCTGTATATGAGGTTTTTTTCTTACTTTTTAATGTACATTCGCCCTGCATCATTAAAATTTTGGTTTTCAACATTTTAGTATTTAATTTTTTGTCCTCGAACCGTGGAATTTCACCTTCAAATGAATTTTTCTCGAAAACGGTTAATCCTACAGTATTACAACAAGAGTACCTTTTTTATGTATTTTGACCTGAGGAATCATATTTCAAAAATAAAATTGCAAAAAAGTTACACAGAAAAAAGTTTGGGACAAAAAACTGATAAGCCCCCCCCGTTTCGCACACCCCTGGTTGAAATAAGTACATGAAAATAACACATAAAAACGGGCCTTGGTAGGATTAGTTGACGTGCAAAACCTCGTTGATATATCTCAAAGGGTTCCTGAGTTATTAAATAAAAACCGATTTTTTTAGCCACTTTCAAAGGGGCGTAGCTCCCTTATGACGCATTTTTAGACATATATTTAAGGAAGTTTTTGTCATATTTTATCATGTAGAATCACCTGTTAAAATTTCCTACGCTATTTCAAATACACCGTGCATATAAAAACCGAATGTCGTTTTTTTCTTTGAAAAACACCGATATATGTATATATAGTTAATATGTATAGTTAATATTATTGTGGGTAACAAATTAATTGTCAAATGTTTCGATTTATAAAAATTTCCCTCATAATTCGGCAAAATTATTCCGTAAGCCTATGTTTCTGTGTTTATTTTCAACGTTGATGAGTCATAACGGAGTTTACGCCGAATACTGTATATCAGAGTCTATAAATAAACTTGTGAGAGACCCGACACTGCGCGAAATTTTGTAAAAAGAAAAAAGAATTCCCATTTCAAAATTAGGTACTGTATTATATATTTTTTTCAAAATACATTCATTCACTTATTTGAATAAGCAAGATAAGCCCATACCATTATTAATTTAGAATGACCTAATAATCTTAACATCATTCATCATATTTAACGATCTAAACATCATTAGAACCATATTTTATATTTGCATACGTTACATACAGTATTATTATAAAGCTACATATGTTTTAGCCTTATTCTAATGTGCTCTAAGCAGCCATCTTCAGGTAGTCATTAAAAAACTAAATTACTCTTTACTTAATAATTGTTTTTTTATTATGTTTTTATCGACTGCCTAAATATGGCATAGGCTGTTGATAGCACCTTATAAGAAAAATATGTTGTAGTATAATAATAAATATACCGGGTGTTAAAAGAAGTATTGCCTACGAATTATCCGTATCCGTGTCCGTAACTAAAAAAGATAACTTTTTAAAATTTACAGAGCTTGTATGAACCGTAAATACCCCCATTTTGGCATGGTCATTATAAAAAATATCACTTCCGGTCTAAGCGGAAGTGATACCAACTTTTGATTTTTTAATGGAACCCTTTATATTGGTTTAAATTTTTAGATTCGCCTTTAAATTCTCTTTTCATTGATATATCACAAGCCTATATTTGCATTAAAGATGGCGCCACAGGAGCCATTTTTCATAAAAAACAACATGGCGGTCCTATGACGTCCATATTGGAATATTTCTTTTCAAATGTTTGAGTAGTAAGTTAGTAAGAATTTAATTTTTATGTGAAACTGATTTTCTTTTGTTTTTATGAAAATGGCGTAATTTTATTTTTTTTTTAAATCATCAACTTTAAAGCCATTGTGCTAAATTTTCAAATGGAACGATCTATTTTTGATTCCGTTAGATTAAAAACTGGGGTATACTTTAAAAGAAAACCGTACAAAAATCCTAATTGGGTTCGCCCTTTTCGGGGAAAATGGCCATATCAAACTTGAAGAAATATGGTTATTTTTCTCAAAAAGGGCCAATCCAATTAGGGTGTTGGTCCGTTTTTCTTGTAAAGTTTACCTGAGTTTTTAATTTAACGAAATCAAAAATAGGTCATTCCATTTGAAAATTTAGATCATAATGGCTTTAAAGTTGATGATTTAAAAGAAAAACTTTAAAATTACGCCATTTTCATAAAAACAAAAGAAAATCAGTTTCGCATAAACAGTAAATTCTTAGCCTACTACTAAAAGATTTGAAATGTCAAGTTCCAGAAATATTCCAATATGGACGTCATAAGACAAAAAGATGAAAAATGGCTCCTGTGGCGCCATCTTTAATGCAAATATCGACTTGTGATATATCAATGAAAAGAGAATTTAAAGTCGAATCCAAAAATATTAGGGTTCCATTTAAAAATCAAAAGTTGGTATCACTTCCGCTTAGACCGGAAGTGATATTTTTTATAATGAACAGGCCAACATGGGGGTATTTACGGTTCATACAATCTATGTAAATTTTAAAAAGTTATTTTTTATAGTTACGGAGATATTTCGGCAATACTTCTTTTGACACCCGGTATAAATAATAAAACAAATATTTTGGAGAAGAAATAAAGAGATTATTTAATTTATCACTAAATTAAGGATATAGATCTCGATCTCCGTAATCATATATTAATATGATTGACACTCAAAACTGGTAACATGTTTCATAGTACAAAAATAGTAAATGTGCATTATTTTTCAGAAGAAAAAAGATAATGAAACAATTTTTTAGATTGCTTTGATATTAATCTAGTTTTAAAATCAAACTGCTTAGTAAAGTTATTTGAGTGAAGAAATATTAAAAACTCATGTTACTGTTTTTTCCCTTTATTTGAATTATATTAAAAAACTGTTATTCTTTGGACATAATTAGTTTTAACTTTTAAATGCAACACAGGAAATGAACATTTTAAACCACGTTTTAATCATTCGAGAGGTTAATTACAGGATATTGCAAATCTGTAGTGATTTTTTAATTTTCCCATGCTGTGCCAAACGCAAAAATATATTTATTTGCAGTCACTTTAATAAATTGTAATTACTTTATTTCAGTAATAAAGTACCGTTAGTTTTAGAGGGTCACAAAGTGTGCGTTATTATTTTGAAAATAATCGTCAAAAAAAAAAAGTTATGGGGGGTTAAACCTTTAAAAAAATCGAAAAAGGCTCAAAGAAAATTCCGATTAAGGTAATTTTTTCAAGAAAAATTACTTTTATTATAAGGATCAAATAAATAAAATAAAAAAATTGAAAAATTTAGAATTTTTTTTTCGAGTTTTTTTGTATATTTTTTTTTTTGATTTTTCGTTTTCGCAAAAAGAAAATTTAATATTTAATTTTTAAAAAGTTGTTTTGGAAACTTTTTGTTGATTTTTTTTTTCAATAATTTTTCTTTTTTTTTAAAAAAATTTTTTTTATTTATTTTTTTTTTTGTTATTTTTTTGCAAATTATTTGTTTCAAGTATTTGGTAAATACACTATTTACTGTGAATAATATATAATGGCATGCGTAGCATTACATATCTTACTTATCTTATAATACTGAAGAAAGAAACAAATCGAAAGTTATTTTTGAACAACTATACTTTTATTCTGAAGAAAGCGGTTGCATTTCTTTCTTTATCCCATTAATATTATAAAATTGATATAATTATAATTATTATAAAATAAATAATTTAATAAGTTTTAATAGTATAATTTTAGAAAAAGTGCGTGTAATATTAGTAGGTCACGGTGGATTTTTACAAATTTTAACTTTTTGTTTCCGACCCCTGATTTTTTTTTATAAATTAATTAAACACACCATAAGAAGCAATTTTAGGCAAATATAAAAAAAATCGACCGGATCGATCGTTTTTTTTTACGGTTTTTCTAATTTATTGTACTATGTTCATAGGACGTGCTTATAGAGCAGTAAATAGAAATATATATTTTATATATATATAGTAGTAAAATTATTATTTATAGTCACTACATTACAAAAAGCCGTAACTCCAACGCCAAAGGTTGTATATTTTTTTTTCTAATGAATTATTTTTAGGGTGAAGTCGAGCAAAATTTCAAAATATTTTTTTTTTTGCATTTTTGGATTTGAAATGGTCATGAAACGTCGAGAAAATGTGAAATAGGTAGGTGTTAAAAAATATCGGTCTGTCTGTTTTCTGTCTTTAAACCTTGTAACTTTTAAACTAAATGTCCGATTTAAAAAAATTCTTTCAATAAATACCGTATTTTGACAATAAACCGGGATTTACTCGATTACAAGCTTTAAAGACAGAAAATAGACAGACCGATATTTTTTTAACACTTTTTTCACATTTTCTCGACGTTTTTTTTTGTCATGACATTAAAAATCCAAAAATGATTTTTTTTTATTTCTCTCGACTTCACCCTAAAACAATAATTCATTAGAAAAAATATATATCACCTTTGACGTTGGAAATACAGCTTTTTGTAATATAGTGACTATAAATAATAATTTTACTACTATATATAAAATATATATTTCTATTTACTGCTCTACAGGCACGTCCTATGAACATAGTACAATAATTTAATAATAAAAACGTAAAAAAAACGATCGATCCGGTCGATTTTTTTATATTTACCTAAATTGCTTCTTATGGTGAGTGTGTTTAATCAATTTATGAAAAAAAAATCAGGGGTCGGAAACAAAAAGTTAAAATTTGCAAAAAACCACCGCGTAGGTATTCCTAAATTCTTTGAAACATCGGCCGTTTTAGCAGTTTAATAGAAATGTTTCTTGAAAACACACGTCGGCCCTTGTCGCTTAAAGTCTACATTTATCTAACAAGCACTGACATTGACTTTTTAGGTTATATAGATCTGAAAAAAATTAGTTCGTCAGTATAATTCAAAATACGGAAAAAGTGACATTGGCCCTTTTAAAAAAGTCACAGAATTAATTTCATATAAAGGGTTCAATCAAAAAAACATCTCGATTACTATTTTTGCCGAATGTTCGCTATGTCCAAATTACGCACCGAGTAAGCGAACCTAGTTTTTAGTGCACTCGATGAGCACTGAAATGGTTTGCGTCTAGGTGCGTATACTATTTTTCCTACAATCTAACACCTAAACATCAAAAAAAAGGCAAAAATTATCTTAAAATTAGTTTCTCAATTTGAGGTTATGTGTTTGACTTTTACTAATTTTCTGACAGCAGGTATGTAAAATCAGCTGATTGTCACTTTATAACCGTTGTCATAGGCAACGGATGGGAAATACGCACTTAATACTAACTAGGTCGTAGGAAAAATAAAATGTAGAATCTTCTTAATAGAACAATAACAATATATAAATGAATTAAAACAATATATTTCCTCTAAAGTTTCAAGTTTGTTAAATTTTCTTTATGAAGAAATAAAAAAACATTAAAACATTGTAGACATATGATATTTGAAAACTTTACTAACATAAGGAACGAGAGAAAATAGAGGCAATTGTAAAATTGTACCAGTCTAAAACTGAGGTATCGTTATACAATTATGCTGATAGCCGACATTAAAGCTATGACACCAGACCGTTTAAGGCATATCCACAAGCTCGAATAACAACATAGTACCTACATAAGAATGCGGTACCGTGATTGGCTTACAAGATACATGGCGGCTCTTCAAGCCAATCAAGGCATCGCATTCTTATGTACTATGTTGTTATGCGAGCCTGTGGATATGCTCTTACGTAACAAATATGGTACCGCACTGGTTAAGGGTTAATAAAAACATAAAATCTTGCATTGCTTTTATAAATATTTATTTGTCGTTTACACATAGTGCACATTTTAATCGCACACTTAAGTATCTTCACATGCATTTAGTGTTTGTAATTCAAAGCAATAACCTACTTTACAGACTACTGATAAAAAACGCTCACGCGTACACGCACACTGAATTTATTACGCATTTTAATTAGTAAAAAGTACAAATTGGATTTTATTTTGTTTTCAATTGTTATCCGAAACAAAGGCGATATTATCAAGCGTTCCAAAATGTGTGAACTTTTACATTGTTGGTATACAAGCAACTATTAAGAAACTTAAATGAGAGATGGCAAGTAGTCAAATAAATGTAAATTGCAATAAATGTACATGGGCTGATATTTTAAAGGTTAATAGAACACTCCTTTTAATTTTTCACCGGGTGATTTGCGTCAGGGGTGTCCGCTATCTTGAATTTTAGGGGTGAGTTGCTTAATATGCATCTTACGATAAAAATGCATATAACCAATTTTGTTAAGGAGGAAATTTCCAGCAATTTTGTTTGGATCATTTTTTTAATATATTAATAACAACCGAGTTAATTTAAAAATAGCCATGTTGGAGGTGACTTCAGGGTTTTCCATTTTTCAGCCAAATTATTAATCGGACAATAAAAGTGGTTATGAGCAAACTTGTAGCTCTTGAAATTCTCTATAAGTTTCATATATCATAAATTTTCATAGGTAGTTGGTACGGTTACAGAGGACGCAACTCGAAGTTCAGCGCCCACTGTAACCGTAACAAAATACATAAAAATGCATAATATATCAAACTTATAGAGAATTTCTAGAGCTACAAGTTTGTACATAACCACTTTTATCCTCCGATAAATAATTTGTCTGAAAAATCGAAAAACCAATTTCATCCCCAACATGGAATTTCTCGTTATTTGACTGGACTATATACCAAGCATTTAAAATTCTAAAAATAGTTACTAAGTAATACTACTAATTTCTTGTAAATAAGAACTGGAAACAATTTATTGATTTTGTTAAAATTTTTTATATATGTTTATGTATATCAAGTATTTTTATACCTGCAAAGTATCTAACACAAGTATCACTAATTAGAAAAAGTTATAATCACGAGTATCTATTATAGTCATATTAAACACTGTGCACCGGTCCCCCCTCTAGAACAGAGTAGCGCCAGTGTATCTATAAAAAAAGCTAAAAACATGAAAAAAGATGAGTAATAGCTCGAAATCGCCCGAGGTATGATTATAGTAGATACTTAGCACCCCTGGTCGTTATCAAGACATTTTTTTTGTCGTGCGGTTTATTGTAACATTTCTAGTAGGCAGAAAACAGATAGGTGGACTAGGCAAAACCAAAAATGAAACCCAAGGAAAAAATGGGGAGGTCACAAATAAGAAAAATCAATAGATGAACGAGTAGATGACATTAAAATAGGTGGCATAAGATGAATGGAACAGAGTGGAAACAGATCAGAGATTTACGAGACTCTTGGTCTTGTCTTGGGCGTAGCTTTTATCCTTGATCATTTTTCTATTTCGAAACAGAAACAAGAGACAAAAAAGTCTTAATCTTTTCTACAAAAGATACAAGGAACATGAAATAACACTAAACTCAAGAGGAAAAAAAAATATGTATAATATATTATTATACATTAATATACATTTTTCTATTTTGCGACTCTTATAAGCTCATAATCACACGCATTTTACGTGTTCTTATAGGCCCATAAGAGGTCTCAACTTTTTTTCTGTTGGGTTGGCAACGTACAAAAGCCTATCTCTTGACTTTTTGCGTGTAAATGTCAATGTCGATTTAAAGTTTAATTATTTACAATATTTTGTGTTTGGGTTATTTTTTACCGTGTTAAAATTGTGGACTCGTTAATTGCAGTGAAAAAAGAAGAGATGACTGTAAAATATATCAAAATATTATTTGTTCTTAGAATTTTAAACTTAGTGTAAACTGTAATGCCAACCCAAAACAAAAATCCCTAAATCAGTCATCAATTTAAATGTAAGTTTTTTAAATTTTGGAGCAAAATAGAAAAAATTGTATAAAGCACTCGTTTCATAACACGTTTTTAGAGCACTAGTACTTTATAAAACTCGCCGCAAGCGGCTCGTTTTCTAAACTTGTACTCGTGCGCTAAAAACGTATGTTATGAAACTAGTACTTTAATATACTATTATTATCAATAATATTATAACATACTATGTCGTACTGGTTACTGAATTCTTTATGTTTCTTATTGTTTTCTAGTGCTTAGCAAAAACTAACCAATAAACAAAGAAAATAAAATAGAAGACTTAAATCTTTAAACGCATAAATGACTCTTAAATCATTATTAATAGCAAAAACCTATTAACACATGAATAGCTCAGAAAAACATATTGTTGATAATACGGCCTACATTAGCTACAATGTTTACATGAAATGCGATATAAAACTATTATATTCATATAAATAATATTATGGGTTGTTCTTTATTTTACGTTTTGAAGTGATATAAGCCGATATTCTTACCCCAATTTGTACTGCAAATGAGAACAAGAAGAACAAATTTTATATTTTCTATTCTCAGTAACGAACTTATAACCTAAAGATCAAATTCGTTTACCGAACACATTTTAGTACCCCTGGCGAATATGGCTCAAGAAGCCAACGCCAATTATTAGGAAGAAGAAGAAGAACACATTTTTGGAAACAAATTGTTATTTGGCAAAGAAGAGATATTTAAGGTTAGGATTTTTGACATGCCAGCAATTTCTGCATATAAAGAACTTTTGACATTTTAAATGGATAATCGAATAAATCAGATATGCTATAAGAAATCTTGCAAAAAGGAGATTATATTTATCAATCAATCTCTCTACTTATAGATTTAATAAAAATGAAAATATTTATTTAGTGATCAGGTTGGCCGTGAAATCAACCTAGCATGTATCGCCACGTTTTATTAATTAATTCCTGTTTTTCTTTTGTTTTTAAACGCAACAGGTGACTCGTAATTAGCAAATGCTATTTTTAGATCTTTTCTTATATGGAAAACAAAAACATTTTTCTTAGAAAATTCTTTGAATATAAGATTATAGTAATCAGTATAAATTCATAAGAAATAATATATTTTTTTTTAAATTTTTTAACGTTTTTATCAACCAATCCATTAACAATATTTCTGACCACGTGTTTATTTCTGTCCAATTATATTACAGTTATATCGGGAATTTTCTACTGTAAAAAATTCTAGTGAGAATCGCTGTAGTATTTTGTTTTTCAGTATTTCTCTTTTACAACAAGATTTCATACCTAAAACTAATTAATAATTTAATATGAATATATTACTATTTATAATTATTGTTATTACTTTATTATTTACCAAAAAATACCACACAATATTTTTTTTTATAAAATATAATGACAGTTTTTATAGGTTGACTTTAATGAACAAGCCTTGCGCAGTACCGCGCTAGTCAGTACTATTGAGAGAACCATAATTTAAAAATGGACAAAAACAAGTTTTAGTTTAGCAATTGAGAATGGAATTAAATTAACCAAATTAAAGAATATGCCTGTAAAAATATTAAGGTAAGTAATAAAACAATTTATACCATTTTGCAATGAAAACTATAAAAGTAGATTTGACATATTATAAATCGTTAAAAACTAACTTTCGAATCGCACATGATTCGAATTATCGGGAAAAAAATTTGCTGTCAAAGGAGTTTCGTAATTATTTCCCTACAGCAAATTTTTATGAAAACTGCGAATTTTTCCCGCATAATTCTCAGCCTTTGTGTAATTATATATCAGAATATGAAATTAAACTTTTGTTGCTAAATAGCAATGCTTGCTAGTTAGCAAAAATTTTCTCAGTTTGTATATCATATCATATGTAAATATTTGTATTGCCTTCTTTGAATAAATGTAGTTATTATTATCGACATTACTATTTAAGGCAAAAATAATGATATTGCCATAACGTATGGGAATTTTATTTTCCAGAAATTATATCTACTCTTCACAGTACAAGAGATTTCCAATATTATTCCATCCAACAAATAGCTTATTTTAAATTTAGGATTAAATTAATTAAAAAAAAACACTATGCCTTCAAAATTAAGGAGCGCCTATGTGCAGATCTTTATGCAACATTTTGATAAACTGCGCATGCGCTGACCGTTTTTCAATATGTTATTTTAAATAAAAAACATTTTTGTACAGAAAAAAAACCACCATCACCATCACAGACGCCAAACCAACGTTAACGTAAACCAAGGCCCCCTCATTAAAAAAAAAAGACCAAACAAGAAAAAACCAAAACAAAATCCTGCATAGAGAGCTGCATTTAGGCGCTTGTCAAAATTATACATTGACCTCAAATGGGAAGTCTCAATGATACCCAAGAAATGTAAAGGAAACAGGAATAAGAAACAGCAATAAAACTGCTAAAAAAAAACAAAAAACAAGGCTTACTACTCGAAAACTTATCAGTTTATGTTTCTGTTATTAGCATACCTCGGTGATAGGCAAGTTGTTCTTTCGTTTATGAGCGTATATATATATATTTTATTTTATACAGTACGGTCCAAAAGTCACCCCCCTCTTAACTTTTGAACAAGTTTAAATATCCACTTCAAAGGAACTCTTAAATCGTTGAACGAGTTGAGATATCGACTTCAAATTTGGAATTCTTAAATAAGACAACTTAAACTATCTTTTAGATACTTTCAGCTCTCAAAATGTGGGGGTGTTTTTTAATGGAAAGGGGGTCGTGTGATACATAATTTTAAAGCAAATAAAATTCTCTATTGGAATATATTTTTTCATTTTTTAAACATTTGTTTTAGGGTGTTGATTTTTCAATTTTTTGTGCTAAAAAATGCGATTTTTATGTTTTTTTTTTGTAAATTTTTATTTATATTAAATAAAATTAGTTTAAAAGTATAATTTAAATATTTATTATTATTTATTTATTTCATCATGAAATTAGTAATTTTTAAAAATTGTTTGATTTTTTTAGAGAAATATTGATGAAAATACCCATTTTCAACCCTATTTTAAACCCAAAAAAAATGTTTGAAAAAATTAAAGAATATATATGTAAATAGAGATTTTTTTAAGCTTTAAAATGATGTATCACACGAACACCCTTCCCATTTAAAAAAATGTCCCCCCATACCCCTCCGTCTACATTTTAAGAGCTGAAAATATTAAATACATACGAAAAAATAGTTTGGGTTTTCTCATTTGCGTGTTTCAAAATTGAAGTCCATATCTCAACTCGTTTAAAAGTTAAGAGGAGGGGGGGTAACTTTTGGACCGCTCTGTATATTATAGCATAAATTCAACTCTGATTAGAATCGAAGGCAAGACGGCCTGTCCCCACTCTACTACAACACAACGCAACGCCAGTGTATCTATGATAAAAGCTTAAAAGGGTAACAAAAGATGAGCAACAACTCGCAACTCCCGGGTTCTGGTTATAAGGTAAAATAGTTATGATACAAGAACGAAAATCATCATTTTTAATTATAGAAAAAGAACGCAATTGCAAATCTTCTCGGTTTGTTAATAACATTAAAGATGGTTGCCTCATAACAGCTACCTCACGATTCCACAATTATTTTGCCTTGAGTTGTCATGAAAAACTACCGGAGAATCTCTAGTAGAGATTGTCTATATTTTCAGATGTCCCCATCGAGATCAATAATATTAATTTAATAATTCAAAAGCTTTTTTTATTTCATACATCTTATCTAGAAACCTTTCCTAACCGGGAAATAATTTGATTATAAAATTTTTTAACGTGGTAAACCTACATATTTTAGGCAAAAATAACATTTCAAATCATACCTACTTTAAATCACATGAAGGTAATATATTTGTTTTTATTTGATTGATTCTAAAAGCAATATTTTTTGTTCATGTTTTGCGGGCGAAAAGTTGGACTTTGTGGCCCTCTAACTAAAACTTGTTATTATAAACCTTTTTTTAAATAAGATTCTTTACCTTTACTGTAATATTTATAAAGGAATATGTATGACCTCTTGTTCACTTATGGTCTTAAAATATATTTTCTTTTTGACAAGATACAAGTATTATTGTCATTTTATATAAATAAAACTTTCTTCTATAACATAACCTCAAAACATTGTTAACTGAATTTATCCAATAAAATAAACCACAAATACAAAATTTCAATAGTAAAATCTATTTCAATGTTTTATTATTAATATTTAATTATAAAAACGGTTTCAGAAGTATTAATATGTTCGTAACAAACACATTTTAAAACAAATTAATCGAAACACTAAGCTAATTTGAAAATAAAACCGCAAATAGAAGAAACGATTTAATTGTTTTTTTTTAGGGATTTGATTGGATAGCAGTTTGTCATGGGTAACTATATAGGTAATTATAAAGCAAAAAGAAATATTTTTTACAATTTAAAATTAATTATATTTTAATAAAAAAATTATAATTAGTAACAATCGAATAAAAAACATTGTATAATACACGGGCGAAAAGTTAAATTTTGATTTCGTAGGTTTATTACCCTTCTAAAAACTATAACTATTTTTCAATGTTTATAACACATAACTATGTGTACAGTAGCCCATAAGTTTCCTATTATGACCTACTGTTAGATTTGACAGCCATAATATAATCTGCCGTGCTAAGCTGGAAGGTCCTATCTACATAGGTTTAACATACACAGATAGGACCTTTCAGCTTAGGAAGGCAGTAATAGACCGTCGTTTTTGTGTTTAGTGAGCTGTTTTTAATAATTTTGCATATAATTCCCTGTTGCACTGTGATAAAATCCAAAAATATTATTTTTAGGGAATTTGTTTTTTGGGCTGGTATTGGAGACACAAATTTATGTTGCCTAAAGTATTGCACTGGTGACCATTTAACTTAAATCAAACCTTATTCAAAGACAGAAACTTACATGAGATCAGGTCTGAAGTGATGTATGATGGCACAAAAAGCGAGTCCGTCTCTCCACGACGTGGTCATATTTTCTATTTTGACGCCAGGATAGCCTTCTGTTAGCCTGCGGCACCATACTTCCAGAGCTTTTGTACCCCGACATTCGCCCATTTTCGAATTTGGCGGTGAAGATATCTGTCAAATCTGAAACAAAAAATAAATTTTAATTAACGTTTAATGACTTAACAAAATTGGAACCTTGTCACTTTTGTAGGGTCCATAGTGCGTTACAACAAACATATAAAATTGTTAAATAGGTAGGTAGTTAGGAGCTGTCCATAAATTACGCAATGCAATTTTTCGAAATTTTTGACCCCCCCCCCCCAGGGTCACTAAAACTGAAGTTATAATTCTAGTACAACAATATGCATAATTTCGTCAATTTTTGTGTAAAAAAGGAAATTATGTCTTAACTATAAAAAATGTTCCGTAAATATTTAGTTCCGTTACCTAGACCCTGTCCCTTCCCTTGTCTTAAACTTTGACATTTTCTGTGTACCCTTCCACCTTAGGCGCGTTACAGCCTTTTGTAAAAAATGAAAACCGAGCAGATAGAAGTTTTTTTGCCGAAGTAGCGAAGATTTGGTTCTCACGTGCACAGCATGCTGTGATCTTTTATGCATCTTCGATGACCCCAAATTAATTTCCAGTTAAAATGTTGTGTAACTTCAATGTGACTTGCACTTTTTTAATTCGCGTGAGATCAACCAATAAAATAAATTTTTATAGGAGATCTAATGAGATTTAAGCTTAAATATCTCGCCAACACAACTGTCATATTTCGACATTTGCAAATAGAGAATAGAAAGAGGTAGGTAGCGTCCTACAATTTGATGCTCATTTGTTTCTTGTTTTATGATTAGCAAATTAAAAATAAATTTAATTCTTTATATAAGGTTAATTATCTTTATTTAAAATTAATTGACAATGAAAACATTGTTATAACATTTAAGAAAAAACAAATACTTTTTAAAAAGCAGATTCTTGCTTTCTTCTAGAGAATTGTAGAAAGAACAAGAAAGCATCTATCTACAAATGTTTTGCTAAAATGAAGTCACATAAAGCAATGCTCAATAAAAGTTTCATAAACGCAAACGATGCGGCATTTTTTTTTTAAATTAATACTGGTCCATAATTTTATTTTATTTAGTGGCTATAATGACCAAACTAAGGAAATCACAGTTTCATCTTCCCAGCTGTATATAATTAGTAATAAGTATTACTTTTCATGATCACCGTTTATGTTTTCTTAGCGAATAAATTAAACACAAGCAATAATGTCTCATGTTTATTTATAAACTATTTATAAACTATAACTATGCGGAATATTTCCTTTTAGAAACATAATTTAATTATTTTTGCACGCAGTCCACTTCCGCGCGTAAACTATTTCTTCTTCCACAGATTTTTTAAAACATTAACTTATAAAATGATCGGATAGAGTTACAAACTATAGCATATTGGAGATAAAAGCTGGTTTTGAAGCATCAAATGGTGGGACGCATTCTAGATTACTTTTATCAGTTAGATATTTTAGAGAGCGAGCTGAAATTTGGAAAAAACAGGCTGGATTTTTAATTTCCAGCTGGCATGGCCTGAAATCGAATAGTGCTCACAAATAAAAAAGACGTCGGGTGGGGAGCTTTTAGGAAAATAAAAAATTGGATAGAACACTAGCCTTGAATACATTTCAAGTTAAGATTGGCAACGCTCAATGGCACCGGAAATCATGAGAATATAAAACATTATAAAACCATCAACAGTAAAATCGAAAAGTATGTGCGACAAAAGTCGATGGTAAAAGTTTTTTGCCGATGAAATAAAAAATGACCATAGTTTATTATTTTTTTAGCTGTTTGGTAAGATGATTCTAGTAGAATTTTGCCCGTGGAATTCAAATACGTAAACAGAAATTCTCTATCACATTCAGTAATTCATATAATGCGTTTAAAAAAAATTACTTATTCGGTTTTTATCTTATCAAACTAAGCATGACCATCTACAAAGAACTTTTACTAACAATTTTTGACGTACATACTTTTCGATTTTGACCGTTAAAACTTTTATTATGTCTGGACCCTATTCTAATGATTTTCAGATATTAAGCGTTGCCAATCTCACTTAATTTAAAATGTATTTAGGACTACTGTGAGCTGCATTGATGATGATGCACTGTGGGCAGAGAAAAAAAAAGATAGATTTTTTTCTCAGCCCACAGTGTGATGATGTGAAGATGATGCCTTCATGGAGGGTGCACCCTGAAGACGATCTATAGAGATGTTGTAACCTGTCAATTCCAAGGTTCACCAGGCCGTTTTTCTTTGTACGACCCACTGACATTTACGAAGTAAACATATTATTGTTACGATAACAATACAGACGTTTTCTGCAGATTGCCTCATTTATTATACTCTTCACAGCTCTCAAACAGGAAGAGTATTATACGATAGTTTTTACGGTTGGAAACACCCGTTTGGACTTTTTTATTAAAAGCAAACCTAAACAAAAAACTTCTTACACTTTATTTACACTTTATTAATTGGTAAAAAAATTAAACTTTATGTCAAAAATATTTTGACGTTGCCCAACTTTTTGTTTCTGCTTCTGTATGTGTTCTTCGAGAATGTGAATGTTCACATGTCCCCCCTAAAGGAGAACACAATACCCTCGAGGGTATGTGTATTTAACAGAAAACCAATAAAAATTCTTTTAAAGCGAAAGAAAATACCACCTTAAACAGTAAACCAATGATCTAAATTGTTTCCGCCAAAAATTGGCGGCCAAATACCCAAACATGTATAGCATGCTGTCAATTGTCAAAACAATTCTGTTTAAAAATTCTCACTCGGGAGTGAGAATTTCGGTTTATAAAATCCAAATTCCAATTCAAAATTCTGGAATTCTTACCAAAACGTACTTTCATACCAATTTTAAAATCAATCAGAAACAGAAAAGTCATAGGAGGCGCAACACTATTAAGTGCGCACATCAGATCAAAGAAATTATAGTTTGGAAAGTACGTACATCGAGAAAAACGCAATATCCTGGACCACTGTGAAGAGTATGCTTCGGAATGCACAGCATTTAACATCTTCACAGCTTGTTTATTTAAAACAGCAAACAGATTAGATCATGGTCACCTTGACACCTGTTTATAATGCGTCCGCATGGTACGTTCACCCAGATATGGATAGGTTATTTTAACAGCTGATTCAATAATGATATTTGGCTGGTATTTATTTGAATAAGTTGGTGACTAACTTTGGAATTAATTTGTTGAATTTTTATAATATCTTACGGCCAAATTGTATTAATGAAAAATAAATTTAATGACTAGATTTTAAGTTATTTGCATTTAATTTTAAAAGCCGCTTTACACTAAACCGTTCTCAGACAATGCATTGCAGTTTGCATTGCAATAAAAGTCGATAAATTTGTTTTTAATCCTTTTACATTATGCAATTCGCGTGCAATTTTTAGACAATTTCTATTTTATATGTTACAACTACTAACTTCAGAAGACATATACAAAGTTTTACATTTCGCTAATTTCACCCTAATTTTCTTATTGTTAGCTATACTGCCCTACTACGCTAGAAAGCAGTAACTCCATCTGTCGCATAGCAGCGTTTTTAAAATATTATATCAGAGTTGACGTAAAAACGTTGCTATGCGACAAATGGAGTTACTGCTTTCTAGCGTAGTAGGGCAGTATATTACTTTTATTTATCTTTTATTGGTTTTCTGTGATTTAAAATGTTAGTAAACAAAAAATATATAACTAAAATGACTAGGATTGCTTACGAATTACCTAAAAATAGAATTTAAAGCGACATTGACATTTGTACGGAAAAACGTCAAGCGATAGGCCAGGTCTGTTGCCAACCCAAAAGAACAAAAAGTACAGACCTCTTATGGGCCCATAAGAACACGCAAAATGCGTGTGATTATGAGCTTATAAGAATCGCAAAATAGAAAAACAGTTAAAAATTATCTTTATTCTTAATGTTTTTATAGTAGCCGTAAAAAAAAAATTGTGCAAAATGTGCACAAACTATTTCTCTGCTAAATTTGCCTTTATTCGAGCCTCGTACTCACAAACCAGGCCCGTCCAGAAAAAAACAATATTTCTGACCTTGGCACACAAATCGATAAATAATGCGAAAAGATTTAGGACAATTAGGTAACTAAATGAAAAGAATTATTTGTTAATTGCTGTGAATATTAGTTTCATGTCTATTTTAATTATAATAATTATTTTATTATTATAGTTATTATAATAATTGTAATAAAATTACACCAAAGTAATTTATAGCTTTAATATATTCATTAAATTAAAGGTTATTGAAATCAATACTTAAAAATTATTTTAAACAATGCCTTAACGATAAAACGTTGGTAAGTAATGGTAATAATAATAATTATAATAAATTTGCAAAAATTATTGTCCTTGTAACGTAGATTTGTAATGCTTTCAATTTATTGGTATACTCAGCACTAAAAATTAGCAGATTCAAATTATATGAAATGTAAATAAAATAAAAAGAATTGAGTAAACTAAAGAAAAAGAAGGGGCTCAAAATACTAGGTACCTTGTAAATAAAAAATATTAACCAATGTATTGTCCATTCTTTAAGTGGAGTAAAATATTTCAAAAAATAAAACAAAACTTAAAGTCTACTCCACAATGTTTTAAATAATTATATTTCTATTTCGACTGGCTACATATGTTTCATCCCTAAACATGATTTTACGACGGATATTACAATTTGCTGACGGTTTTTGAGTATGTGGCCTGAAGATGTCCCATATTGTTTAGGGATGAAACATATGTAGCCAGTCGAAATAGAAATATAATTATTTAAAACATTGTGGAGAAGACTTTAAGTTTTGTTTTATTTTTTGAAATATTAACCTTAAATTATCTTTTAGATAAAATCTACTTAAATTTCACATCATATTCCAACATTAAATGCTATTACTTCATAACTTTTTAAGGGTGAACGGTAAACCGTATCGAAGGCACTATTTAAATGAAAGCATATAGCTATAACAAAATTTCTCACATTTAAAGCATTCGGCTGAGCGGTCATTCCCCAAAAGCGTTTCATAACACTGATAAAATTGATAAAATTGTACAATTGTTTAGCAATTACTTTAAAGCCTTTTTAAACAATTTTGATAAAAAAGTAGGAGCAAGTAAGAGTGAAGAGCATTTTTTTCACGAATTACATGTAAAACCGCTTACTTCTAGAGGATCTGAAAAAATCGGTGTGTGGGTTCCAACTATTACTTTTTGTGAATTAGTGCAAAATCCAAACCAAAGTAGTATATTCTATAACTAGTATGGAATAGACAATATTCCGCGCGAGCGGAAAGTTTGTCATACGAGCCGGCAGGCGAGTATGACGGTCCCGCGAGCGCGGAATGACTATTCCATACGTGTTGTAAACTATACTTTTTCTTCGACTGCAAATATGGTTTTAAACTGCGTACAAGGTTAAAAACCACGTTTTTTGTGACTCGACATTGTAAATGCAATAAAACACATATTTTTAAATAAAGCAATTAATTTTATTTAATAATTTTATCAAATCAGTACTTAAAAAAGATTTTTGTTTAATTTTAGCACATATTTACAAATTATAATGTAAAAATTGAAGGTTATGTCAGATTGATGTGACAGATATTAGGTTTAAATATTTAAAAATAGATGGAGCAGTTTTAATTTTTTGAACTAATTTGATAAAAAACTGGTCAAATATTAAATAAAACTAATAATGTAATATGTAATTTTTACGCAAAACTTTAAATTGCATTAAATTTCAATTCAATATTTTAAGGTAAAATATATATATTTTTGCTAATTTTGCTACAGTTTTCTTTACTTTTATAAACAAGAAATGGCACTACATGTGCTTATTCTAACACTTGATACGGAATATTCATACCGTATCTAGAGCTAGAATGGATTCATTCTGTGTTTGAAAAGTGTGTGTATTTGTTTACATTCTAAAGCAGTCGTAGAAAAAAACTCTTCTACCTGTAAAAGTACGAAGAGAATTATAACATCTAAGAGTGAATCACTTCACTTGAATGATTTTGAAATATTTAATACTAGAAAAAGTATTGTCCTAATTATTAGCTATATTATTTTACTTCTATCAAGTCATGCTCCACAGAAGTTGATATTTTATTTTGTTTTGCGTGTTTTTTAAATCATAGAATTGTGCAGGTCACTTAACAAGTGTGCCTTTACTTAAGGTGTTGGTACAAAAAGTAATCCTATCCCATTTTGCCTTTCCCATCTAAACTGAGTTAATGATAAGTTTCCATCTGCTATCTTAGCGAACTCTTCAATTTCAATAAGATTTGTGCACCCTACCTCCTTTGTCAGTTGCGAGCAGTATTTTAGGTCCACCTTTCTTCTAACTCAGAGCTCGCTCTCCAAAATATTTTAGTATATATGGTATTTTAGTTAAAACTTCAGGGCCGATTGCTCAAAAACTAGGAGATAATTTAGATCTATAAAACGCATAGTTAGTATATATAAGTATAATGTTTGACTATATTTTGTCATAAACTAGACCCCGCAATGTCCCATGACATAGGCGTCGAAAAAATATTTTAAAGTGTCGCGACGCCTATAAGGCTTTTCGTTTTAGTTACTAAAGTTTTGGTCATACGTTTGTTGAACCAATTGGTAGTAAAATCTGTCACCGTGCTTTGTGAGTGGTTATAGCGTTTTGGTTATTATCACTATCCGTGACAGAAAAAAGTAGAAATCAGTTTTTTTAATGTAATATAGTTTATTTCTTCTTCTACTTTTAATAATAAATAAGCTGTATGCAATAGCAGTTTTTATTGGTTTTTGCAATAGGCAACGTCGATTGTCAATAAATGACGGTTCTTATACATAACCTCAAATAATATGCCCTGTCATATAATGAGCAACTCACCGTCAAGATGTTATGTATATCTAAGACAGGATAGCCTTATTTTTTCTTTGCATGAAAATTACTGTCAAACATGACGTAACCCAATATTAAGAGTCCAATTTAAATTTAATTTTAAATTTCTTCTATAGCACCACATCTCAAAGGACTCATTTTTTTGCTTAATTAAAACTACATATCCATCAAATTGATACCCTTCTCTTTTTAGAAGTCGTTTCGTTAAAAATTAACGTAGTGCATTCAGGCCGTAGCTATGGGGGGGAGCCACCCCCCCCCACCTATCTTCAAATCTAAAAAGTTGCATATTTCATGGATTCAAAATACAAAAGTTGCATATTTCACGACAAAAAAGTTGCATATTTTATGTATCCAAATAAAAATTTGCATATTTCACCAAAGGGTGGGACCTTTTTTTTAGTCATTAACTTTTTGTATCAAAGAAAAAAGGAAAAAAGTTGCATATTTCATAGATTCATACAAAAGTTGCATAATTCACTTTCACTAAAGGGTGGGACCTTTTTTTTTAATCATTAACTTTTTGTTTTGTCGGAGAAAAAAGTTACATTTTTAGGCTAAAAAAAGTTGAAATTTTTGACCTCCCCCCCCCCCAAAAAAAAATATTCTTCGCTACGGTGCATTGCTGATACAAAATTGTGTTTGGATTGTCATAATACGACGAATATTGTTTAACATAATTTTAAATAATATTTTCATAAAAATCCAATAACCTTATTAAATGTCATTAGTGTGTGTCAATAACATTAAAAACACAAGAAAACATCGTGCTTGACGAAATATAAAGAAGGCTATGTGAATCGGCACTAAACGAACGACCTCAAGCACTCAGCTGTTTTCCTTTCCAAGGCACTCTGGTGATACGTGAACTGGTCACGGCGTATCTATAAACAACAGTTTTGCCCACGTGGTTATTCTATCTCCTTATACGATTAGTAATGGTTTTTTAAACACTTTAAAGGTATTTGATTACAAACAAATATTCTACTTTGTTAGATATACCACGTGTTTTTCCGACAGCAAAGCAGATTAGTATTTAAGATACTTATATCGTAGGTAAGAAACAATTCGGATCATGCATTTGTTTGCAGTATTTAACACGTTAAGCGCCAAGCGATACCGGTGTCTGCCATTGCCCTGTAAAGGGCATTTGATGCAGACACCGGTGTCTGCTGTGGCGCTTAACGTGTTAAAAAGTAATGAAAATCATATTTTAGACGGCCATACTAAATACTTGTATTTAATGGAGCTCATATGAAGATTAATTTGCATGTACCAAAAGTAAAACTAAAGATATTTCCATCCCAAAAAAATCAAATTCTAATGACTGTCATTCAGTTTATTTAATAATTTAAAAAGTTTGATTGTCCAACTTTATGTAATAATAAAACTTTATAAGATGATGTTTTTAAAACTCTTTTAAACTATTTATCAAAGTTAATATGTAGTTAAAAATTTAAACTTACTTACTACTTAGTTCCTTAAAAATTTTTTAGTTAGTGTTTTTTTTTAAGTTACTTCTTGTTTTCCTAATTATATTAATCATTAAAATACAAATTTCTATAACCTAGGTGCTTGATTTAAGTTAAAACGTGTGTGAGAGTTTATTTCTTTTCGGTCTGACAATTAAAAGCTATTGACCCCTTATAATATACACTGAAGATGACTCAGACAATTACATATGCGATATCTGTCTGGGCTTTTCACATGACCTAAGATTGTGTTTATCTTCACAAAAAATGATGCTCTTTGACTTTTTTCGATCAAAATTAAGAAATCCCTCGAAAGGAACACCCTAATAGACTAAGATCTGGCGGCCGCGAGTGATAGTGATAGTACCTCCAGCTGGAATTTTGTGAGGTGGATGGGGGGAGCATCAGGAAGTGTCATCTGCAAGGATTTTGCTCAAAACCGGTACAAATGACACGTCTGACGACTCAAACATACAAAAAAATCCTGAAAAAAAATTATCGTACTTCGGCTGAAAATTTGCATGTTACCTGTTTGAAGGTCACCGATGATGTACGTAAATCGTCAGACGGCTAGGTCGGTTCAAAAGGGGTGTCAGACGTCCTCAAAGTTATAATTTTATTGTCGAATTTTTTTTTGTTACCTCCGTCTGACCTTTTAACATATTACCTCAGAGACCATTCTGAGCAAATATAATCGTCAGCCAAAAATACCGGGGACTTTGCCCCTCTGCAGTGCACAGTGGTCCCAGAAAAAAAAAGTGACAAAAGTCTGCTTTTTTGCATAGGGCCATTTTTTGCACCGCTGATTAAGAAAAAAAATAGTGAAAATTTTTTTAAAACTTTTTTGTGGCATTAGGGTGGTTCAATTTTTTTTATAAATGTCCGGTTTAGCTGAATCTTGGCATAAAGGCTTCTTTTAATAATATTAATACAAAACTTAAAATTCAAAATGGCGCAATAAATATGGCCGATTTCTTTTTAAAATTTTGCCAAACGAAAATAAGGCACAAAACAAACAAAATTTGAGAGATTCAACCCAATATTTTATGGGTTATTTTGCTTATATACACTACTAATTACTGTAAAAATTTCATGATTTTCTACTGGCTAGTTTTTTTTTTAAATTTAATTTTGAAAAAAAAAAATATTAAAAAATTGGCAAAATATAAGTCATTTTTCTATTCTATTCATTCATCAAAATTACCTTTAAAAATAATTATAGATTTACGAAGAAAAACTATTTAGTCCCATACATAATTTATTTTGAATATTTAAAAAAGAAAAATCATCAGACGGGGGTAACAAAAGAAATTCGACAATAAAATTACAACTTTGAGGGCGTCTGACACCCCTTTTGAACCGACCTAGCCGTCTGATGATTTACATACATCATCTGTGACCTGCAAACAGGTAACATGCAAATTTTCAGCCAGATGAACGATCTTTTTTTCAGGATGTGTGAGTCGTCTGATGTGTCCTTTGTACCGGTTTTGAGCAAAATCCTTGGAGATGACACTTCCTGATGCTCCCCCAACCACGTCACAAATTTCCAGCCGGAGGTACTATCATAGTACCTAGTACATAGTACATAGTACAGTTGATTTCAACAAAACTGGAAAAGTGGGGTTAAGTAAAATTTCATGTTTTCCATAAAATTCAGTTGTGTAAATGTGGATTATTTAAATGGGGTTATGCCTGTTTAAAAAATAAGGTTAGTTTAACCATGTCAAAAATCATATGATATTCTATGCATTTGTGTTTAGTAAACACTATTTGGATTTTGAAGCGTATCTCTATTGTTAATTACTGTATTTCTGCTCTAAAATATCCCTATTCTAAAATGTCTATTATTAAATCCCCTTATCAATATATTTTGTATCTAATAAACTTGTTTTAAATACCTTTATTTTTAAAAAACACTACTAGTATATTGGTCTCCTACAACTAGGTATTCCTCATAGTTCCTTAATTTAAAAATTATAATTATGGGTTTTACACCAGTATTCTTCGAGTATTCTTGTTTTTCTGCTTTATCTCTCCTAATTTTAAAAAAATACACCAACATTTTTTGACTTTGACATTGATGTGGCAATAACAATATTGACACTAAATTTATTAAAAGGTAAACAAATATTTGTCAAATGAAAGATAGTTCACAATGTAATATTTTTTATAACCCCACTTTTCCAGTTTTGTTGAAATGAACTGTACCTCGCGGCCGCTAGCTCTTAGTCTATAAACTAAACCTCTCTTTTTAGCGTTTAAACTTTGTTTTTGTAGTTTTTACCCATGAGTGATGTAGGTAGGAGGTTTTTGAGTTATCGGAAAATTACCAGATCTAATTTCTAATTTTTGATAACCATTTATTGGACGTTTCAACCCGGGGGTTGGGTCGTTTTCAACAATTAGCTAAAACATTTAAATAAATAATAAATAAACTTTGGCTTAACTTTTTCTCTCCTCGGGTCATTTAAAGTATCATTTGGTATAAGCTTAACGAATTCTACTAATAAACAAAAAGGTTTTAAAGGTCCAGACCACAGGCTGACATCGATGACAAAACAATGAAATTACCATTACATTTTGGGTTTAGTACCAAAGCAAAGAAAAAAAAGTTTGAAAGCAATTACATTTTGCATTACCACCCATATTTAACTAACGGTATGTATAACTATAATCGTATAACCGCAGCTATTAAAACATAAATTCATGTTTTATTTATTTACTGCATAAACAATAGATGTTCACTTAAAATATTTTATTAGTTGTATCTCATAACTTTACCGTTGCTTTAGGTCATAAAAAATATACAGCGAAGACAAAATAATATTTTCTTCTGAAGAAATCTTTGGTTTTACGAGACGAGAGAAAATTTTTGTCTTAAATACTAGTCAACAATAAATTTGATAATATTAAAATATTATACATACTATATACTTTATTGGTACAAAAATTAGGTTCGGTAATGTTTTGTAATAAATTAGCGATTCAAACGAATTAATTTGATTTTAACAAAGAAAACCTTTAAAAATAACATTGTTTAAATTACTTAAAATGTATCGTCTTCGTCCATTTTTTCGAACTGACGTTTGTGTGAACCATATTAGAAAACAACTGAAATCGCGATAGCCGTAAAACTGACTTTTCGTACGACCTAGTGTACACGAAATAAAGAAAAATGCATGTTCACTATATATTCTCGTTACGATATTTTTCTCTCGCACGAGTACATAGTGCATATTTGAATAAAATGACAACTATGCACACTCATTTATCCAAACGATTACACATAGCTTTCATTTTGACAAAAGTCATATGACGTTTATAAAATTTTGAAATGTTAATATTAATTCAATTCAATTTATTAAATAAACACAGGCAATTTTTTAAAATATACATTTTTAAAGAGTCCAGAAAAATGTTGTTCGCAATGTGCACTCGAATGATTTTTTGGCTTCGCTTCGCGTCGTCAAAAAACTTTATTCTCGTGCACTAAGGACCAAAGTCGCTTACTCGTTACGAAAACTACTATTTCGCAATTCACAGGAATCTGGATTAAATTACGAAAATAAAACACCCGATTTTAGACGCATGGTTTTTAATTTAAATTTTATCTACCCACCTAAATTATGATTGGTCGTGCAAAAATAGTGTATATACATCAGGACTAAACGTGGCTGTTTTAGTCCCTTGCATTTCTGTCTCTCTCGCTCACTCAGGAAACACTCATGCAGCAGGACTAAAACAGCCAGTTTGGAGTCTATTTTGCAAGACCAACTTGCCGTTTTTTTCTCTAGGGAAAACAATCACGGCGACCTTGATAATATTATAGTATATTACATAACTAGTTTAGAAAGTGAGGAAACACCACGAGTTTATGAAATACACTTTCCAACGAGTTATGTACACTATTTTTCCTACGATCCCGAAAAAATCTGAAGTTTCTTATTTTAAAATGATCTAAGTTTTATTAATTTTTAAGAAAAGCAAAGCACAAAATAATTATAAAGAGCATAAAAATTTATATATGTAGGTATGTCAAACAGGAAATATGATTTTCATTTAGCTTTAGTTTTCTGTGTTATATATTTAATAAAATACATACCTGTTTAATGGGTTGCCTATTCTTAAATAAATGCAAACTTGAGTTTACTTATTAAATTAGATTTATGTGGTTATGCTGCCATATAAGACACTAAAATTGTACTGTTTTACATTTCATAAGAAAAATACTGTGTATTTTGATATTTTTTGTGTAATGTAATAAAAAATTAAGTAATTTTTATAAGATCTAGACAGTAATGGTCAAAATAGTAACTTTATAACTATAGTTTCTATTTTTGACATGAAAAACAGAAATATTTGGATTAAAACACTTAAAAGATATAAAAGGCTGTGTTGGAAAATGGTTAATAAAACAAGGTGAATAAAATTTGTAGAATCTACGAGGTAAATATCCAAATAAAATTAGGCATACCTTCATACATAAATATCACACGAGTGTGATATAAAAATATCTAATAACTACTAACTAGTGCAACATGAGGCGTTTTTAAAGAACAAAAGAGTGTGCTAAATGTCATTTTCATAGAGGATTATAGGAAAAAATATTATACATACTAAAAATGTTCTTTACTGGTATATACAAAAATTGGGTTTGGCGATGTTTTTAAATAAGCGATTCAAACGAATTTATTTGATTTTAAGAAAGAAAACCTTTAAAATAACATCGTTTAAATTATTTAAAATTTATCGTCTTCGCCCATGTTTTCGAACTAACCTTTGTTTCAACCTTAAAAAACCATTGAAATCGCGATAGCCGTGAAACTGACTTTTCGCGATTTACAGGTATCTTGAATAAATTACGAAAATAAAACACCCTATTTTATAATTTTATCTACCTACCTAAATTATGTTTGGTCGTGCAAAAAATAGTGTATATATCTCAGGACTAAACGTGGCTAAGGAAACACACATGCAGCGATACTCAAACAGCCAGTTTAGTCCCTTGGTATAACTATAAATAACTATTTTGCACGACCAAGAATAAAACTTAATTTTACGATTTTGTTTGAGGGATTAAGCTTGCAGTTTTTCTCCCTAGGGAAAAAAATCACGGCAACCTTGATAATAGTATTAATACTTTAGAAAACTCGCCGCAAGCGACTCGTTCTCTAAAGTTGTACTCGTGCGCTAAAAACGTATATTATGAAACTAGTACTTTATACAATTTTTTTATTTTGCTCTAAAATATTTTAAAAAACTTACATTTGATTTGATGACTGATTTAGGGATTTTTGTTTCGGATTGGCATTACTGTTTTCGCCATGTTTAAAATTCTAAGAACACATTACATTTTGATATATGAAAATGTTACGCCGCGTTACATGGGGGGGGGGTCAAAAATGGCCAAATTTTGCGTTACGTAATACTTGAACGCTCCCTAACTACTAATTAGGTCGTAGGAAATAGTATATTTCTAACCTAATAAGAAAATAAAACATGAAACTTGAGAGATGCAATTTGGCCGAGACTAAAATGATAGATTTTTATAATGCATAAAAAGAACGTTTTTCTGTATGCTTGTGAAGAAAATATTATACATAATTTGTGCTTTTCTGGTACAAACATTAGGTTTGGTGATTTTCTGTAACCAATAGGCGAATCAAGCGAATTTATTTAATTTTAAAGAAGAAACCCTTTAAAAATGCATTGTTTGAATTACTTAAAATTTGTCGCCGTTGTCCATTTTTTCAAACTAAAATTTGTGTTAATAATATTAAAAAACAATTTAAATCGCGATAGCCGTGAAACTAACACTTCGCGATTCACAGCGATTTATGCATGATTTTTGATTTTTTTTATTTTAAATTATGTTTGGTCGTGCAAAAAATTGTGTATATACCCTAGGAATAAACGTGGCTATTTTAGTCCCTTGGTATATAAATATTTCTTTCTGTTGCTTAAGTTATATTGAACGAGATATGAGCTGTCCATTGGGTCCATGCACAAATTACTTAACACTTTTTAGGCATTTTCAGACCCCTCTTAAGAGTCAATCGGATAATTCCTTCTTGTGCTTAAAAAAACGTGACATCGGAAGGACGAACGGAAATATTTTTTTGTTTTTTCATAAAATACATTTGTATCCAAGCATTTTTTATCTAGAAGTTTTTTGGACTACCTGTTTTCCTCGGTCTCGCCAGTCACCATTCTTTCATCTGGCCATTTTATAAACAGCTGTTTTTTTTTTGCTTGCGAGTTTATGCCTTTCAATCAATATGAATATCTCTAAAAAGTCGGTTCTTCTAATGTTGCTGAATTATCAAGCGGAAGAAGAGAATCTCATCCTCTTATTGATATTACATGATTAAGAAATTACTGCTGTCAACAAAATCATACTTTCCCCTATAGCCCTAGGTTCATTAAAATCAAAAACAAAACAAAATAAAAAAAATAAATTAAAAAAAATCAAGTTTTTCTAAAAAAAAAAGTTTCCTTTTTCGTAAAACGAAAAAATGTATTTGAAAAAAATTGTTTTTACCTGATTTTACCCCCTTACCCCAATCCGATTTTTACCAAAAACAATCCCAGCCTAGAACTTTGGATAATCAACCTATGGTCCAAATTTGAAGTCTTTAAGCCGAAGCGTTCTTGAGTTATCGTGAACACAAATTTCCCGGACACACGACAGACCGACAGACTTTTTTGGATATAAAACGTCCGGAAACGTAAAAAAAGCAATAAACATTTTTTTAGTCGTCAGCGACTGCGACTTTTGGAGGAAACCGTAGCTTTAGAAAATCACGATATGTACACTGATCAATTAAAACGTTTTTTTTTTTATTAAAATAAAGTTTCTACAATGAACTGGTTTATTCCCGGAAAACTTTATCTAGGCTAGTTGGTAATTACTTTTAAAGAAAAATTTACTACTGAACCTTAAGATGATTGTGTTTTTTTGCTGTTGCTATTATAACACGGTGTTTTTTTGCAAATTTTAACTTTTTGTTTCCGACCTCTGATTTTTTTTTTATAAATTGATTAAACACACCATAAGAAGCAATTTTGGCAAATATAAAAAAATCGACCGGATCGATCGTTTTTTTTACGTTTTTTTCCAATTTATAATAGTTCATAGGACGTGCCTGTAAATAGAAATATATATTTTATATATAGTAGTAAAATTATTAGTTATACTTACTACATTACAAAAAGCCGCCCAACGTCAAAGGTCGTATATTTGTTTTCTAATATTGTTTTAGGGTGAAGTCGAGCGAAATTAATTTTTTTTTTTGCATTTTTGGATTTGAAATGTCATGAAACGTCGAGAAAATGTGAAAAAAGTGGGTGTTAAAAAATATTGGTTTGTCTGTTTTCTCTCTTTAAACCTTGTAACTTTTAAATTAATTGTTGTTGTTTTAGGGTGAAGTCGAGCGAAATTTCAATTTTTTTTTTGCATTTTTGGATTTGAAATGTCATGGTTTCGAGAAAATGTAAAAAAATGTGTGTGTTAAAAAATATCGGTTTGTCTGTTTTCTCTCTTTAAACCTTGTAACTGTTAAACTAAATGTCCGATTTAAAAAATTCTTTCAATAAACGATTTAGGACCTTTTTATTTTGTTAACATATATATTTTATCTCTGTATATAACTTAGCTACCTATTTATAATTCAACACCCACAAGAGAATTAAAATTTTTTTCATGCGTTTGTAAAAAACATACACAAAAGAATTTCAAGATCTGAAATCTGTATAAAGCAGATTTATGACAAAAATAAATCGTAGCATAAACCTTATATGGTCTTCAAAATCATTTTTCTAAGAAACGTAATAGATTAACTCTAACGATATGCTTAAAATGGTACCGTTGTAAAGTTACTTTTGTTTATATCCGAAACTGGACAGAATATTATAGTCTTTTAACCTATACAAGGACAAAATTTTACGGATGGAAACATCCGTTATTAAAATCGACAGAAAGATCTTTTTTTTTTGCATTTTCGGCTTAAGTAAGAATATCATGAAACGTCGAGAAAATGTGAAAAAAGTGGATGTAAAAAAAATGTCTGTCGGAATGTTAGATTAGAAAAATTCTTTCACCAAACGATTCAGGACCTTTTCTGTTTGCGTTAAATCAAATATGGTTAACATTAGCGTAGGGCAAGGGGGCAAAATGGACAAAAACTATAATTTTTAGCAATATCTCACTTATTATTTATAGTAGGAATTTTTTTTTTGCATAAATGATAATAATGTTTAATTCACTACAAAAACACATGCGATCATTTTTATCGTACACGGAAAGAAATTAGTGGGCTCTGCGCTAAACACTATAAGATATTTGGTAACAGTGGCAAATTATAGTGATTTAAGCTATAGATTATAAGGGACACAATAACTAATAATGTTAAAAATAAATTGGAAACGATTATATATATTACAGACACGATTATATTTATTACAGGCACTATTATAAATTTACAGAAATTTAATTATATTATAAAAATTATTAGCACGGACAATAATTAAATCTATTTAAGCTATAAATGCCATACTATTTGTTATATTTTATTATTCACTAAACAATCACTGACTGCCATAATTGTAAGAGAAAGCCTTGTATTTATATAATAAGCGATTATTATTTTGCTTGGTATGTGTGTTATAGCGCTCCTAGCTATAATTTTTTTTTCCGTGTAGGACTATTAGTTTCTGAGATATAGGCATTTTAATAATATGTAAAATTCTGACACGAGTAAAATTAATTTCAATTAATTTTTATTTTAATAAGTTTCTGATAAAGGTACAAACAAAAAACAAAAGGATATGGTCAAAAAATACAGGAAAAGTGAAGTCAATTTGATATCTTATTTTATAAACTTCCTCATTTTTAAACCCGTCTAGAAAAGGTATCCGTTTCACATTTTTTATTAATGTGATGTCTAACGGCGTTCATAAAGTATGTTACGCCTAAAGAGAAGAACGTAATATACCATAATTCTTTCTTTTGCATATAAAAATTACTTGATGGACATAAGGGGAGGGGGGGGGGTATAAATTACCAAAAAATCGCGACATTCTTTATGGACGCCTCTTTACTTGAAAAATTAAGTTTATTTCTGAAGATTAAACCGTAATTTTCTCCTTTGTATGAATTTTAGTTTTTGATGATTTAAATTATATTTAGTTTGTGATGATTTAAATTATATTTGCTTCACATATATTTTTTCCGGTGTAGACCACGATCAAAAATATCGATAAATCGGAACGAAAAATGTCCGAGAAATCTGCAAATGAATTTAATTATCCATACATCTTATGAAGTGAATTGTTTTTTATACTCCTCACAGCTCTCGAGCTGAGTAATGATAACACAGGTACACAAAAAAGGTTGATTTGAATCATTCAGGTCGAATTTCGTTGCTAACCTCAAAAAAAGTTAGAACATTTTATCACTTTTTTGAGGTTAGCAACGAAATTTGACCTGACCGAGTCAAACCAACCCCACATTCGGACTCGTCTGGGGAAACATAAATTTTTTTGTGTGCCTGTGTTATACGATGGTTGTTAAATTTCCAAAATTGTCAAAAAATACCCTAGATAATTTTTGTATGAAGAAATATTTTTTATCGAATCAACTTTCATTTTCGTCTGTCCGTCCGTATGTCATATTTATTATGAACACACTAAAAAAAATCAGATCGATTTGCAAATTTTAGGAAAAATCAAGTTTGCGAGAAAAAATTATATTGTTAAAAAAATATGTATAAAAAAAAGAAGAAAAAGTCCGATAAATTTCAAATTTTCATAAAACTACATTAATTAAAATAAATAATTATAAATACCAACATTTAAACGCCCTTAAGGAGAAACATGAAATTTGGTATGGGTAGCCGTTGCACCAAACCAGTCGACCCACCTGTCAGAATGACATATTTTGCCAAATTTTAAACGCCTAGACCGAGAAACATAAGAGTCAAAACGCAATAAACTATCCACTGTGAGTTCATGAAGCATTACATGTCTGACGGCTTGTGTTTTAAAAGAATCAATCAAAACATTCGTGCAAAAAAAAGCGCATCAAATCTATTAATGCAATTATTGCCCAGTTGAGAAGGCGAAAGTTGTAAACTTTCATACGACATTTTACTTGCAATTAATATGTTTTTCCAATAGATTTACTGAAATAGTAATAAATCGAAGATATATTCAATTAATTAACGAAATGACCATATATAATATTATTATTACTTTCACTGCAATTGATTTCTTTCGAGAACTGCAAAAATCGCATTTTGTAATTTCTTATATCAAGCGATTAACGTGATGAAACGATTAACATCTTAGCAGATTAATTCTACCCCAAGTTCTGATACTGACAAATAAAACTATTTTTTATTCGATTGTATCTAAAAAACTTTTTGTATGATAAACCAGTACGAAAAGTTAAATTTTTCGGCCTAGGCCGCAAAAGTAAAAAGTCGACGTTAATTGGTTGATTGATATTGAAACTGTTAACATTTGAATTCTAACCTCAAATTTGCTGTCAAAAATGCAAATGTATTAATATATTACAATCAAATAAAAAACAGTGTATGACACACGGACGAAAACTGTTTTTAAATTGCATTAGTTTGATTAAATTAATTCTAATGGGTTGAATCTTTTACAAAATTAAACGAAATATTTGACGTAGTCGATAAAAAAGAAAAATTTAACGACGCGCCTTTATCGTGGCTTTAGATTTTTTTGTATGGTCCATCCAGTCATGAAAGATAGTATTATGGTTTAAAAATTCCCGCGATTTTTAGGCCACATGATTGGTTAAAAACACGTACCTTTTAGACTATAACATATTGAGATATTTGTTTACATTTTTTCACAACGACTTGTCGTTAAAACTATTGAAAAAGGTTTTTTTTCACATATTATACATATTTAGATGTTGTACAAACGCAAATTATATTGAAAATAAGCAAAACGTCAAATTTTTAGGTTATAATGACAAGGCCTATCCAGAGGTTCGCATAAAAAGCATATTACATAAGAATGCGATCATGCTAGAATATGCAGGAAAACAGTACCGAAATCTGTTAAATTTTTGATCCATGCATGCATGCAGATTTTCATGTGCTCTGTTGTGTAAAACGGGCCGCGTCCCTTACTATCACGCATGACTGGATGGACTATAATAGTACCTAGATAATATACCGGGTAAGTTTTATTTATGTCCACCCCTAAAATTAAGATTAATCTTCATTCGATAAAAACGAAACTTTGGTGATTTATATAATTTTACCTTGAATTTCACATTGGCTATAAAATGGCGAATTTTTTTTTTGTTTCTCTTCGGGTTTCGCTGGAACTGGCATAAATATGTTTTTTTTTAATGGAAAACCCTGTAATTTTTTACATTTTTGTACAAAGCAAACTGATCGTTTTTTTTTCTACTTTTGTTTTTCGTTTTGGTTTTTATCGCATAAAAACTATATAAACATAATTTACCTTTTTTTATGTCCCTGTAACCTTTTTTTGTAGAGTATATTTCCTCTATTTTTTTTTATGCCAAAGGACATGGCACACTTTTCCTATAATCTCAGGGCTCCATAAATTTTGCTTAAATTTTGATATTTTATAATAATAGGGACCATCCTAAAAATGATGGTAAGGTCGCCAACGTCCTACAGTACATAGTTTAGCCGACCAAATTTCGCGTTACGTAATACTTGAACGTTCCCTATGAGATTTACTTTAAAGATTAATGTAATATGTTATAAGAAATGTTATAAAACATTTTTACAAACACCCCATGGTACGCTAAATGGCGTAAAGTAAAAAAAAGCAATCAGTTTTTTACATAGAATATTCGGCTGAATTCAAAAATATAAAAAATTACAGGGTGTTCCATTAAAAAAAAACATAATTATGCCGCTTCCGGCGAAATGATATAAATGTCAGTGTCATTTTTGATTGTTTAAATTTATTATAATCTAGTTGTCATCACTAGAGAATTTTGTAATTGAAAATCATTTAAGAATTATGATATTCTAAAGTAGTCGTAAAAAAAAATTCTTGTATGGTCCCACAAAAATGACAAGTATTATTACTATTAGATTTAATGAAATCAAAGATGACAAAAAAAATTGAATCCAAAGAGATATTTTTTTAATGACTCTACCAAGTTGTCTTTTTATTTCCTCAATAATAAAAAATCTACATCACTGTTCTGTATTAAATAAAATGTTTTTCCTTGAAGGTAGTCGTAAATTTAAAAGTTCCTGCAAAAATAAGGAAATACAACTAAGTTCTTGACAGTCAGTTTATATATGGCTTGCCAGTACTGCTAAAACTGTACAATGTGTTTATTTTCTTGTAAACAACAATCTGTCAATTTATATATAGATCTTTGTCAATCATTTTTACCAACAAAGTATTTTTCTCAATTTAAAATTCTAATATGTCTTTTAGAAAATGAAGGTTAATAAAACTTGTTGGATTCTTATAGTTTTTGGTTTCGTAATTTCGAAAATGACTTCCATTTTTGTCCATCACGTCAGGATTTTTTGCAAAATATTTAATAGCAATAAAAAATAATTATTATAATTATTACTTAAAACAGGTTTCACGGTTCGCAAAAAAGGTGAAATAAAATAAAAAATTGCCCAAGAACTTTGAAAATAAAATTTGATTCCTGGCCCTTTCCTTAAATAGGAAAACAAAAATTAAAAAATTTCAAGGACAAAATTTTTTTTTGTCACACTTTTTTGTTTTGAGTATTATAAAATAGATACACGCTGATTTATAATTTTACCAATTCGCCAATATTTGCTAACGTTTACTTTTTTCTGCTTAAACTTTTTACCTGTAACTCAAAAATTAAATTTTAAATAATATCTAACAAATAGGACCCCCTTGGGGGACCTTAAAGAGGACGAAAGCATATTTTTTTTAATTTTCCTGGGTTTATCTTGTATGCTCTATTTATATACCAATATAAGCTATTCTAGTAGTATGTTAAACATATTTTTTTAAATAGGGGGGTTTGGGGGGTCTCGAGCCAATTTTCAGATTTTTTTTTTAGAATTTTAATGTACAAAAAATATTATAATATTATAAATATTTTCTAGATATTGTAAAAGAGTATTTAAAATGTCGGTTTGGGGGTTAATTATTATATAATATATAATATATATTATTATATATTATATATTATTAATATATATTAATATAAAAAAGATATATAATAATAATATTATTATGTACGCGTACGTGCCAAATTTGGTTTATATTTTTCCTGAAAGTTATTAAAGAAGTCTCTTCTAAGAGACTATATCTAATAATTATACATACATAATTATGTACATATGAAGAAATGTTGGCAACAATGGGCACAGACAGACACGCTTCACAGGCTCTGTCTATAGAGCTAAATAAATTGAAAAAAGACCAATTAATTGAAATAATAACGATGGGAAAATATGTGGGTGAAGTGCCGAAAAATTTTAATGGTGAAATAGTGGCAAATTTCTTGGAAAATCAAAGTAAAACAGTGCAAAATGCTGATCTCAAGGTCACTCAAGTCAGTGCAGTGTGCGATAATAAAAAGTGCACAGAAAGTCGTTTGCATGAAGACTACTTAAATAAAGAAGTGAAATTATTAAATGAATTCAAGATTCAACTGGAAAACAGAATCCGTGATCAAGAATTTATCATAAATCTATTAAAATCGAGCAAAAATGACAATAAAGCGCCATCTACTAGTGTCGCGGTGAACCAAAAACATGTTGGTCATACTGCAGGTATGTCAACTCAAGATAATGACAGACAGAATAATAATAATAAAAAAATAACAAATGTCGAGAATCTTCGTACTTTACAGCAGAATAAAATGGATGAGCTAATATATGGGGGTAATCCACAGAACAAAAAGACATATGCGAATAGTGTGAGGGAAAAACCATCTTACACGACATATAAAGAAGCAAAGAATAATAAAAACATTGTGATAGGAAATGAGGAGACTGATGAAGCTAGTTTGGCAGTTCCTAGGGAAGTCTGGCTTTTTGTAAGTCGGTACAACAAACAATATACTGATGATAAACTAACAAAATACTTGGAGAACAAATTTCCCGGTAAAGAATTCACATGTCAACAAATTGAATATAATTCAGAGTACAACACGTTCAAAGTGGGGGCCGATAAGTCTCTAGGTGAATTACTAATGAACAGCAGTGCATGGCCAAGGGGGATTGAGGTGAGAAAGTTCCTTTTTCGAAGGTACCATTAGTCATGAAGCTATATATGGAGGAGATAACATAACAGGATACTTAAAAATAATGCACTTTAATATTGGGGGCTTAAAATCAAAAAAGGAGGATCTACAAGTACTACTAAGTGTTCATCATCCACAAATACTTTGTTTATCTGAGCATCACTTGAGAAACAATGAGATCGAGGAATTTTTACTTAATAACTATAAATTAGTGTCAAGTTTTAATCGTGTTACTTTTATTAAAGGAGGGGTATGTATTTTTGTGAGAAATGGAATTTTAGCAGAAGAAATAAAAGTCAAAAGTTGTATAGAAAAAGATTTTGAGATATGTATCTCAAAAATTAAAATGGGAAAGGAAATTATATATTTTGTGTCTGTGTACAGATCTCCTAAAGGTAAGTTTGTGACTTTTATTGATAAATTAGCTGAAACTTTAGACACTTTGTACAATCCAAATTATAAATATATTTTATGTGGCGACTATAATGTTAATCTATTGGAGGAAAGTAGTGAGAAAAATACCCTTCTTAATACTTTTAGTCAGTATGGTATTAAACCAACTATTTTGGAACCCACTAGAATTTGCAATGTAAGAATGTCAAAAACATGCATTGACAATATTATGTCGAACTTGAAGGCACTTTCTACTGAAGTTATTGCTTCGCATTTGTCGGATCACACATATCAGCTAGCAAGTTTTTCAGTTGGCACGAGTAACAATAAAAGTAATGATAAATACACAAAGAGAATCTTTTCTGAGTACAAAATACTAGAATTTGAAAAAAAGCTAGGATCAATAAATTGGTCGTTTTTAGGTAAAATAAATAATAGTAATGTAATGTTTGACAAATTTTACTCGCAATTTTGTGAACTGTTTAATTTTTATTTTCCGAAAAAAACGTACACGAAGAAAACAAATAAAACAAAAAGAGAACCTAAATGGATAACTCGCGAACTAAAGGAACTGAATGACTTGTTGGCTGAGATGTGTAAAATTAATAGGGAGATAAAAAATGAGGTGTATAATAATAGATACCTAAGACTAAAAAAATTTTACAAGGAAAAATTATTGTTAGAAAAGAGTACATACAATAATAACAGAATTATTAATGCGGATAATAAAATCAAAGAAAGTTGGAAAATAATAAATGAGGACAGGGATAAAAAGGTGGATGTGGTAGAAATAGAGGGTACAAATGACCCTTTATTGATGGGTAACCTATTTAATGAGTATTTTTCAGATTTGACTTTTAAGGAACCTAAATCACCCACACTAAACCACTTACAAGAAAGGGAAAATTCATTTTTTCTGGCGCCCACAACGCCAGAGGAGATTGAAAAAGTGATAAAACAAGTGTGCACCAAAAATGCAGCTGGAATTGATGGGGTACCGGGTGAGTTACTAAAAAAAGTTGCATGTTCTATTTCTGAACCACTGAGTATAATTATTAATAACTCTTTCAGTGATGGTATTTTTCCAAACACATTAAAATTTTCTAAAATTGTCCCCGTTTACAAAAACAAGGGCAGCAAAACTAGTAAATCCTCATATAGACCTATCTCCTTATTAAGTCAGTTTTCGAAGATATTTGAAAAGTGCTTTCAAGTTCGATTAACACAGTATTTGAAAAAGTATAATATTTTGGACACCCATCAGCACGGTTACACTGAGGGCAAGTCCACAATCACCGCAATGGATGAAGTAGTACAGTTTGTGCTAAAAAATTTGGAAGATAAGCAGCTCATCTTGGCCCTTTTGTTTGATATGAGCAAAGCCTTTGAAACCATTGACCACCCCCTGTTACTAAGAAAACTATTTGTATTCGGAGTGAGGGGGCCAGCCAATGATTGGCTTTGCTCATATCTTGAAGATAGGTTCCAGCAAGTTTTTATAAATAACATTAAGTCACAATTTAAAAAAGTTAAAAAAGGTGTTCCTCAGGGGTCCATATTAGGACCCCTATTATTTTTGATTTTTGTGAATGATATTGTAAAATATTGCAAAAATATATTTAAAATAATTATGTTCGCGGATGATTTAAATATTTTGATAAAAGCGAAGGACCTGGAAGAGCTGCTGTATTTAGCTAACCAGGTAATCACATTAATACAAAACTATTGTAGTGAGAATGGACTTGTCCTCAATGTGGCTAAGACGCAGTTTATGCGGTTTGTCCCCAAAAATTTTACCAACAATAATAGTATTCTTATCAGATTAGATGATAAGACTATTCCTCAAGTATCAAGTTGCAGATTTTTGGGTATACATTTAGATCATAAGCTGCTTTGGAATTCTCACATAGATAACCTGACTTCTCAGTTGAGTAGGTACTTATTTTTACTAAAACAAATAAAACCAACGGTTTCGATGGAGGTGTTAAAGATGTTGTATTTTGCTTTCTTCCAATCAAGGTTATCATATGGCATTGAATTTTGGGGAATGGGAGCAAATTTTAATGACATTTTTACATTGCAAAAAAAGGCAATCAGAGTGATGACGGGTCTTAATAAAAATCATACATGTCGGGAAAAATTTGTTGAGTTGGGTATTTTGACAGTCCCTAGCCTTTACATTTTTAATATTTTAAACTATATTCATAAAAATGAGGAAAAAATATCAAGAAATAAGAGTTTCCATAACTACAACACCAGAAACAACGATAAGTTGTCAATTCAGAAGTCACGACTTACACTTACTCAAAACGGGCCACTGTACAGGGGCACAAATATGTATAATAAATTGGGCCAAGAATATAAGATACTGGCTCAAAATATTTTTAAAAATAGAATTAAAAAAATTCTCATAAAAAAGGCATACTACTCCATTGATGGATATTTTAATGAGAAGATATTTTAGATGTTTAATTGTTATTGACTTGTTCATTGTATAAAATTTTGATGTACTTTTTTTTATGTCAAATTTCTTATAATATGAAATAAAGACTTACTTACTTACATAATATAATTGAATTTTTAATTTTTTTATAACAACTCTCATATATAATTACTATTAAATATTATTTATTATTTTTTTAATGTTATAGTTTATCATATAGTTTGCGTTAAATTTTTATTATGTTTATTTACCCAGCTTTAGAAAATAAAATATTTTTGCTTTTATTTTTTCTGTACTTTTATATTTCAATTTTGTTCCATACAAAATATAATTTCAACTTATTACTTTGCTTTGCTTTTAATTTATTGCCTTTCCTCTGGAATTAAAAAATCCCTTCAAACCTTTAAAAAAAGATTGATTTGTAAAGTAAGTTTAAAATGTTTTTTCTTTTACTTCCGATCGTCTGATATCTTTTCTTTAAGCCGAAAGTAGAGATTTTAAAATTTTAGGCATAATGTATTATAGAAAAATTATGTACATAATTATGTATGTATAATTATTAGATATAGTAAGTCTCTTATAACAGACTTCTTTAACAACTTTCAGGAGAAATATAAACCAAATTTGGCACCTACGCGTACATAATAATATTATTATTATATATCTTTTTTTTATATTAATATATAATAATAATATTATATAATAATTAACCCCCAAACCGAAATTTTAAACACTCTTTTACAATATCTAGAAAATATTTATAAAATTATAATATTTTTTGTACATTAAAATTCTAAAAAAAAAATCTGAAAATTAGCTCGAGACCCCCAAACCCCCCTATTTAAAAAAAATATTTAATATACTACTAGAATAGCTTATATTGTTATATAAATAGAGCATACAAGATAAACCCAGGAAAATTTAAAAATTTAGGCTTTTGTCCTCTTTAAGGCCCCCCTATTTGTTAGATATTGTACCGTAATTAATACGTTCACTGCCAACGGCTAGTTTTGACAGCGGAGCAATGGGTATGGGCAAGGGAAAAATAGAAAGAATTGATTAATGTTGTTAGGGGCGCCAGTTACTTTAGCTTTTACTCCTTTAGGTAAGTAACAACCTAGTGTAAATACTTAAGCTTTTCAGTTTGAGAAAATATAACCCCTAAACAAAATAAGATAATTCATTTGAGAAATTTATTATAAATAAACTTAATGAAAGCACATCAAGTAATGTATTAATATATATAAAAAATATGTGTAATTATATTAAGATATAATTAAAGAAATCTTAATAAAAATTACTAAATTCAGAAATCATTCGACTTAAATGTATAAAGAAAACATGAAGTTCAGCAAGCACCAAGAAATGTATGTAAACAACAATCATTTCTTGCAGTGTATAAAAGTCATGCTTAAATTAGAAATCATTTAATCAAAAGTATGATATTTAATAATTAATAAATAAGATTAAATGTTTTAAAAAAAATAAGTACCTAAAAATGAACAAAAGCCAGAAGGGCATATAGTATTAATCAATACTATATCAGATCTGATAAAGTTTACAGTTATAAGAATATTGAAATAAAAGAATTTAAAAATATGAAATATTGCTTTCAAAAGGTTTCAGAATGAGTACTTAGCTGGTTTCTGCAAAATCCATGAGGTATGAATTCCATCGTCTCCATCTGTGCAAGTCTCCCCTATGCTGATGAATTCATTTCTCAAATGAAAGAAAAAAAAAATATATGCTGTCCCATCTACTTTGGAAAAATTATCTTCCAGGATAAAATGTACGATTGAAAATGTTGTCCGGGATTAAATATGCTTTTGAAAATTATGTCCAATATAAAATTGTCTGCTAGACGGTCATATAGAATTTATCTATGCCGAAAAATACAGAACCATGTTCCAACAGAACATCACTCCATGCGGAGAACTTGTATATCAAATATACTAAAATAAACTTCAACCCAAATTAATGTAATTCCATATTAATGGTATAGAAATGGTGAGTAATTAATGGTCTAGTGATTGTGCTTAATTAATGGTAATAATGGTGCTTTATGGTGCTAAATTAATGTAGTAATAATGGTGGTCTCATTCTAAGTCTTCGATGTCCATCGAAACGTTATGAATGCATAATTGTAGAAAATATCAGTTATAATATCTTCCGCATTGTTTAAATATTCATTTTCACTAACTTTAAATAAAAATACATGAAGGATTACTTCGATGATTACAGAAAATAAACACTCGTCAAAATGAGACCACCATTGTACAGAGTTCATCAAGAAAGAGCGAAAATCGACCTTATCAACCGGTATGAACCCTTCAGGTGAATAAAATCCTATTTCTGAACTATTAGCGACATCTATGCAAGTCATTATCAACTACAGTTTTACCGTATAGGATTCCTAATAAAGGTAACTGAAACGACACCAAAAATAATAACTAATTAAAAGAATGTTTCCTAATAAATCTGTATTAGTGATATCTAACCTCAAAATATTACTCTAAGAAACAAATATAAACAATACTTATTGTTTATCAGCAAAACTAATAAAAATACGAACAGAATACTAAGTGTCCTGTGAACTAAGTATAAACAAAATACTGAATCTAAGTGAGCAGTTCCAGCAAACTATTTTCAACAAATTCTGGATTATCCCGAAGAAATAAACATATGAAATTTTCCAGGAGAAACAAGCCACAGACGAAAGCCAGTGAAATCCAACCCTCAATAGACTCTGAAACATATAAAAACCAGGTAAGTCCATAGACAAATGTATTATAGAGAAATAAGTCATATGATTCTTTATTATTAAAAATCATATTCTAATTATGTTTTCTTTATGTTATTTTCAGGTAGAACTATGGAATAGAGACTCATATGGTTAGAATTCAGTTCCTGCTACAAAATAGTCCCAGATACAAAATAGTTCTGTACGTACGTAACTATTTATATACAAAATAAACATAAATTATAACGTAAGTAAACGAATAGTTTAATTAACCCTTGCTATATTACAAAGTGACGATTTATGTCGTTACACATGCCCCCTCCAAAAATAATAAAAATATTTAATATACAAAAAATATTTTTATACCAAACTCTATAACTATTTAACTTAAATAGCTAAAATATATACTATATTTTATTTAATAAATCAATAAAAAAAATACAATACTTTATGTAAATCATTTGAAATACTACTTGATAATTAACAATAGCTAAGCTTGATAACTACGTGTATCATCCGCCTACTCTTATGTAGAACATAATTTTGGGACTTTATCGGTGTGTGTCATAAACAGGTAATTGTCATAATCAGGTAATTGTCATAATTAATTTTGTTTTTCTTTTTAGCTAAGTTTTATCAAGATAAAAAAATAGAAATAAGACTTGACTGTGTGCACCAGAATTCTCTTCTACAAAAAATATATTTATATATTTTTTTTTTACTATATACAAAAGTTTTGGGTACCCTTTAAATATTTTCAATACATTGATATTTTTTAAATATCATTCCGAATAATACTAAGAAAATATTCTTATTTAATCAAATCTAGCCAACTGAAATGTCACTATTCGATCCAAAATATTTCTTTAGATCTTTAACATGCCAGTCGCCTCTATGACCATCTGCATTTTCCAAAATATACACTAACTTTGACTTTTTCGCAACAACTTTGCAAAGTATGTACTTTGGAGCAAGTTTTGCAGCAAAACTTTTACTAGCATCTGAGAGTACTTTGTTTCGTCTCCAAACTTTTTCACCTATCTCAAAATTTACTTCACGCTTGCGCAAATCATAAGTACGCTTATTACGTTCATAAGCTTCATGTAAATATTTCTTTACATCAACAAAAATCTCTTTAAGATTTCCCAAGTCTTGACTATACGAGTCTCTGTCACAAGGTTCTAATTTAACACCATCAGTTGATGTCATTTTGCCATAATAAGTTCCTGTGATAGGTACATTCCTCCCAAAATTAAGAAATGCCGGCGTATACCCCGTAACTTCATTTACAGACGTTCGTAAAGCTAGACCTATTTTTGCTAAATTTTTACACCATTCTTTTTGATTATCTTTTATATATGATCTTATAGCAGTAGAAATTGTGCGATGTTGCCTTTCCGTCGGATTATTTTGACTATGGTAAAGTGCATTAAACCAAATTTTCTGTACATTATATTCATCTGCTAATTTTTTAAAAACTTTACCAGCAAATTGTTTTCCATTATCGACAATTAAAAATTGACAGACTCCGTAAACTAAAAAAACTTCATTCTCAATGAATTTACATATTGCATTTGCAGTAGCTTCCCTTAAAGGATGTAATAATGTATACTTTGTAAACCAGTCTGACACAACTAAAAGATAACAAAAACCTTTAGAACTTCTGGGAAATGGTCCCTGCAAATCACATGAAATAACTTGCCACGGATAATTTACTTCTTTTTCACGACCCATCAATCCAAAACGTGCAGAATTACTAACTTTTTGTGATTGACAAATTTTACAACATCTTACATATTTTAAAATATCTTTACGCATTTTTGGCCAAAAATATGTTTCTGAAATTCTATGAAAAGTTTTAAAAAATCCCATATGAGAAGCTAATACATCGTCATGACATTCTTTTAGTACTTGTTTACGACATTTTTGAGGCACTAACAATTTCCACTCTATAATATTACTTTTTACTTTTGTCTTGGTCGGTATGAACTTATAAATATTATCATCAATAACTTTAAATTGCGGATATGAATCTGGACTCTTACCAATTTTTTTCCTCAACTGAATATAATATTTATCACTATTATAATCATTTACATTAAAATTAATTAAATTTACATCTGGAAAAATTGATTTTTCTGGTTCTATTCTATCAAAAGCTCTGGATAACCCATCAGCTACTACATTTAATTTACCTCTACGATATACAATATCCATATCATATTGCTGTAATTTTAATGACCATCTAGCCAAGCGACCAGAGGGATCTTTCATATTACTCAAATATTTTAATGAAGAATGATCTGTAATTACTGTGAATTTAACACCTTCAATATATGGTCTAAACCTATCTATAGCAAACAAAACAGCTAAACATTCCTTTTCACCTACAGAATATTTTATTTCACTACGTGTTAAAGCTCTACTAGCATAAGCTATTACTTTTTCTTGACCATCTTGCGTTTGTGTTAATATGGAACCGAGGCCAACTAAAGAAGCATCACATTGTATAACAAATGGTAAAGAAAAATTGGGACTTGCTAAAGCCGGAGCATTTATTAAAGATTCCTTCAACAATAAAAAAGCTTTTTCTGCATCAGTATTCCAACTAATGGCTTGTTTTTTACCTTTGCCCTTTAAAAGTGAATTTAATGGACTAACAATTGTTGAAAAATTCCTAACAAATCTACGATACCACGAAGCTACACCTAAAAATCGTTTTATTTCTGTACTATTTGTTGGTCTAGGATAGTTTATTATTGCTTCTACTTTTTGCGGATCGGTTCTTAAACCAAAATTATCAATTACAAAACCTAAATACTTAAGTGATTTTCTAAAAAAATTACTTTTTTCAAAATTTATTGTAAGATTAGCAGATTTTAATTTTTCATGTACTATTTGAAGTAATTTAATATGTTCCTCAAAAGTTTTTGATACTATTATAATGTCGTCAACATAAACAAATATATTTGGATAAAAGGAGAAAGGAAAAAGTTTATCCATTAATCTTTGCTGACTTTGTGTTCCATTTTTGAGTCCATAACACATTACATTAAATTCAAATAGTCCCCTACCAGGTACGGAAAATGCAGTTTTTTCTTTAGCAGTTTTTGTAAGTGGAATCTGCCAAAAAGCATTTTTTAAATCTATACTTGATATATATTTTGCATCGCCTAATAAACTTAAAATGGAGTCTATCCTTGGTAAAGGATGTGAATCACCTTTTGTAATAGAATTTAATTTACGTCCATCAAAACAAAAACGGTATGTACCATTAGCTTTTTTTACTAATAAAACTGGTGAATTAAAATCAGAATAAGATGGTGAAACTATATCATCTTTTAACATTTTATCTAACTCTTTATGTAAAATTTCTATTAAATAAGGTGACAAAGGATATTGACGCATTTTAAAAGGTTTATTATTTCCTGTATCTATATCATGTTCTATTAAATTTGTTCTACCTATTTTTTCGCTATATAATTCTTTAAATAAACTAACAAATTTATCTGCTATCTTTTTCTGTTCGTCTGTCAAGTCACATAAGCCTACTGAATTATCTTTATTTATATCCTGACTATCACTGTTATTACTGATCACATTCAATTTATTAATTTTATTATTCCAAGATTCATCAGAAAAATCCAGAGTCATAGAAAACAATTGTAAAAAATTCACACCAAAAATAAAATTTGTTTCCAAAGAAGGAACAACCAAGACTTGTAAAATCTTAACTTCATTATCTACTTTAACAGGTAAATAAACAACACCAGTTACTAACTGTTTAGATTTATCAGCTGTAGTAACATGCGGTATAAGACATTTATCAATTTTTAAATTAAATTTTTCTAAAATTTTAATCGCGTGACCACCAGCCACTGAACAATTTGCACCTGTATCAATCAAAGCTGTTATATTTTTATCAAAAATATTTACTTTAATATATGGACGGTTATCTCTAGGTAATTTAATAAAAGAACTTTTATTAATTACAGACAAACTATACGGTTTATAAAAATTTTTAACTTTATCCAACCAATCTTTCCATTCATTCAAATAAAAGCGTTTATTTGTTTCTGTTATACTTGATTTTTGTAAAGAATTGATATTATTTTTATTATAATAAATGTTTTTACAAAAAGTAGTTTTGTTATCCTTTTTTACCTGACTGTCATTATTATTTTTAGCCTTTTTATTAAGTGAATGCCGACTAAAATCATCCACTTTCCTATTTAGTTTTTTGTACAGGAAGGGCAATTTTTAAAAACTACATCTTTATATCCACATTTATAACAAAACTTTGTTCTTTTAGCTAAACATTTGCTAAAAATATGATTTGGTTGGTTACAGTTATAACAAATTACTTGTCTACTTTTATTATTACTACTATTACTACTATTCTGTGTATTATTAAAGCTTTGATTGGTACTTTGACTAATTTGAGAAACTTGACTACTATTACATTTACTACTAAAATTTTGACTTATATCCGAACTTAGGACATTTACTTTATTAACTGCTTTATTTTTTGCCACACTTTTACCTGCTATGCTCTTTTGTTTTAATTGATAAGCTTCATCTATTCTTTTACAACTGTCCTTTAAATCTTCTAAATCATTTATTTCTATAAGTGATAATGGTGTAAAATAATGTGGTAATATTCTTTCTCTAATCGTCTTAAGTCTAGTATATAAACTTGCAGCATGAATTAAACGTTTAAACAAGGTTTCCATAGCACCTATAAAAATTGCGATAGATTCATCGGGATTTTGATATCTAGAACGGATATCATCCCATGTTCTATCATCTATGTTAGCTGGAAGAAAATCTTTTTTTAATGCTTGAATTATTTGAGACCATGAATTTAAATTATCTTTAATTGAGAGAAACCATGACAATGCTGGTTCTTTGAATAAGTCATATGCAGATTTAAATAACATTTCGTCTGTAACATTTCTACTTATTTTCATATATTCAACTTGCTCAATAAAATTTAAAACATTAGACTTTCCATCAAAATTAATATTCCATTTATAAACTGGTACTGATTTTAAATAATCATTATCTTTTTTACTAGAAACATTAGGACTAAACTGTGTACTATTATGTAATGAAATATTATTATTTACTTGAGTAAGATCTGAATTTTTACCAGATTTTTCATAAAGATCTAAAATATCTGCTTCTATTTCTAAACAAGTTGCTTTAGTTATTTCTAAAAATTGAATACGTCTAACTTTATTTTCTTCTACTTCAGGAAAACGTTGCAGACGATTTGTTACATGTACTAAATAAGTTTTTAATTTTCTTAAATCGGCTAAACTATAATCACCATGATATTCTACAATTTCTGAAGATATACTATCTAAAATTCTATTAATATTTTCCACTTCACTGTTAAAATTAAAAGTCGGATCTACATATTTTACTTTAGGATCTTCCCTAGCTATGGCTCTACCTAAAACTTTAATTCTAGATGCTCTATTATTTTTTGCTGTTAAATGTCTTATACGAAGTTCATAATTTACCATTTCTGCAGTCAAAAATCTAATTTCCATTTTATCTAAATCTTCCATTTTGAATAATTATTTTCAAAATTTAAATTCAATTTACTCAAAATATTTATTTTATAATAAAATATTTATACTGTACCACAAATTATTTTTTTTTTTTGTGTACACTGCTCAACAAAGTTTTTGCATACTTTGGAAAATTTCCCAAATATGTCAAAAAAATACTAAATTATTATTTATCTCAATTGGACAAATTAATAATTATAAATAGTCTCCAAAACTACAAAATTAGCTAATATTTATTCATATCCTTCGCATAAATAAATACCCTATTATCCATTTATTTCTATTGAATAAACGATAATTTCTAGAAAAACTGAACCCACGCCAAAATTTCTCTATTCCATGTTATTCCATAAAATTCAGAAAAAACATAAAAAACACATATCTGATATATCTTATCAGATTAACTCTAATTTGACTTAATTTTCAACAAAAAATATTTTATTCAACAGTTATATGTAGGTTTTCTCAAAATGAACATTAAGTTACACTGAAAAAAAAATAAGCTTTAGATTTTTACAAAAAATACACTGAGAAAAATGGAGTAAAATTAAAAAAACAAGTGTTCTATCTATCCAAATACCACGTTCTTGGGCGCCAATATTAGTGTACCGTAATTAATACGTTCACTGCCAACGGCTAGTTTTGACAGCGGAGCAATGGGTATGGGCAAGGGAAAAATAGAAAGAATTGATTAATGTTGTTAGGGGCGCCAGTTACTTTAGCTTTTACTCCTTTAGGTAAGTAACAACCTAGTGTAAATACTTAAGCTTTTCAGTTTGAGAAAATATAACCCCTAAACAAAATAAGATAATTCATTTGAGAAATTTATTATAAATAAACTTAATGAAAGCACATCAAGTAATGTATTAATATATATAAAAAATATGTGTAATTATATTAAGATATAATTAAAGAAATCTTAATAAAAATTACTAAATTCAGAAATCATTCGACTTAAATGTATAAAGAAAACATGAAGTTCAGCAAGCACCAAGAAATGTATGTAAACAACAATCATTTCTTGCAGTGTATAAAAGTCATGCTTAAATTAGAAATCATTTAATCAAAAGTATGATATTTAATAATTAATAAATAAGATTAAATGTTTTAAAAAAAATAAGTACCTAAAAATGAACAAAAGCCAGAAGGGCATATAGTATTAATCAATACTATATCAGATCTGATAAAGTTTACAGTTATAAGAATATTGAAATAAAAGAATTTAAAAATATGAAATATTGCTTTCAAAAGGTTTCAGAATGAGTACTTAGCTGGTTTCTGCAAAATCCATGAGGTATGAATTCCATCGTCTCCATCTGTGCAAGTCTCCCCTATGCTGATGAATTCATTTCTCAAATGAAAGAAAAAAAAAATATATGCTGTCCCATCTACTTTGGAAAAATTATCTTCCAGGATAAAATGTACGATTGAAAATGTTGTCCGGGATTAAATATGCTTTTGAAAATTATGTCCAATATAAAATTGTCTGCTAGACGGTCATATAGAATTTATCTATGCCGAAAAATACAGAACCATGTTCCAACAGAACATCACTCCATGCGGAGAACTTGTATATCAAATATACTAAAATAAACTTCAACCCAAATTAATGTAATTCCATATTAATGGTATAGAAATGGTGAGTAATTAATGGTCTAGTGATTGTGCTTAATTAATGGTAATAATGGTGCTTTATGGTGCTAAATTAATGTAGTAATAATGGTGGTCTCATTCTAAGTCTTCGATGTCCATCGAAACGTTATGAATGCATAATTGTAGAAAATATCAGTTATAATATCTTCCGCATTGTTTAAATATTCATTTTCACTAACTTTAAATAAAAATACATGAAGGATTACTTCGATGATTACAGAGTTCATCAAGAAAGAGCGAAAATCGACCTTATCAACCGGTATGAACCCTTCAGGTGAATAAAATCCTATTTCTGAACTATTAGCGACATCTATGCAAGTCATTATCAACTACAGTTTTACCGTATAGGATTCCTAATAAAGGTAACTGAAACGACACCAAAAATAATAACTAATTAAAAGAATGTTTCCTAATAAATCTGTATTAGTGATATCTAACCTCAAAATATTACTCTAAGAAACAAATATAAACAATACTTATTGTTTATCAGCAAAACTAATAAAAATACGAACAGAATACTAAGTGTCCTGTGAACTAAGTATAAACAAAATACTGAATCTAAGTGAGCAGTTCCAGCAAACTATTTTCAACAAATTCTGGATTATCCCGAAGAAATAAACATATGAAATTTTCCAGGAGAAACAAGCCACAGACGAAAGCCAGTGAAATCCAACCCTCAATAGACTCTGAAACATATAAAAACCAGGTAAGTCCATAGACAAATGTATTATAGAGAAATAAGTCATATGATTCTTTATTATTAAAAATCATATTCTAATTATGTTTTCTTTATGTTATTTTCAGGTAGAACTATGGAATAGAGACTCATATGGTTAGAATTCAGTTCCTGCTACAAAATAGTCCCAGATACAAAATAGTTCTGTACGTACGTAACTATTTATATACAAAATAAACATAAATTATAACGTAAGTAAACGAATAGTTTAATTAACCCTTGCTATATTACAAAGTGACGATTTATGTCGTTACAATATTATTTAAAATTTAATTTTTGAGTTACAGGTAAAAAGTTTAAGCAGGAAAAAGTAAACTGTAGCAAATATTGGCGAATTGGTAAAATTATAAATCAGCGTGTATCTATCTCAAAACAAAAAAGTGCGACAAAAAAAAATTTTGTCGTTGAAATTTTTTAATTTTTGCTTTTCCTATTTAAGGAAAGGGCCAGGAATCAAATTTTATTTTAAAAGTTCTTGGGCAATTTTTTATTTTATTTGACCTTTTTTGCGAACCGTGGTTTCTTTTATAGTTGTATGTTTCCTAAGAATGAGTTTTAGTGTGTTGTTTTTAGTATGCTCACTTGATTTTCTAAATATGATTTTCATAAAATACTTAAAAGTGTTCACAACTTATTTAACTCGATAGAAAAAAAATTGGATTTTTTTTCGGAATCAGCTTACAAAACCATATATTCTGTGAAAAGGTGAACGATTTACGAGAATAAACTTTACCCTACGATATTTTAAGAACGCTTTGACACAGAGACATGAAACAACCTCTTGGTCAAGTCTATATCAAAGCGTAAAATGCAAAGGACTTATCTTTAATACGACTGTAAGAATCAGTCAAAATAAGTTTCTAAGTCTATTTTTAGCGAAAAATTCAAGAAAACCTGAATATTTCTGACACTAATATAAAAAAAAGTTATGGGCAATAGTGTCTAAAATTTAACTCAGGTTCCAAAAACATACTTTTGTAAAAAATAGATACATAAAAAAGTAACTGTTTTATTTTACATAAAAAACTGCGGCAATGAAGTACTTCTAAGAAATCTAAAGGTGCATTTCGTAGAAAGCGGTGACAATTTTATTTAAAAATTATTTAAATTTATTTATTTGTGTTTTTTTGTATGCATATACGCGCTTGTGCTGAATATTTATTTATCAAACCTTATAGATATCATACTCATAATAAGTAAGTACGTTTATGTACTTAAATGTATAAATAAATAAATTTCAGGTTGCCGACCCCGGTGGCGCAATGGTTAGCGCGTCTGATTACGGATCCCGGGATTGTGTGTTCGAGCCCACGTAGAGCACGGATATATAGTGGTGTAAATAGTCGGTAGATGGAACTACGATAACTAACTGTAATGTGGGTTGCAGGTGAAACTGTAAACACATTTCAGGGTGGATGCAAGTTCTGTTGAGGACCGTGCTTCGGAGGGCACGTAAAGATGGCGTCCCGTCAATTAGGTCATAGCAGCGAAAAACGACATTAAACAGTATAAAACAAAAACAAAACAAATTTCCGGTTAATTTCCATTTTTTTACCATTTTTATCGTAATACGCAACCATAATTATTATTAGTGTGCCTTTTACTTTCCCGAACCCAAAGGAAAGTATTATGATAGTGCGAAAACCCAAAAACAAGAAAGCGACGGATATTTACGATTAAGACCATCTCCAGAATGATGTCTGTTTGTATGTTTCCACAATAACTGCCAACCATCAGGTCCAAATTTTGGGGGGTGCTGAGCCCCCTATATATATATACGTAATTTTAGTTTTATAGGGGGCTTAAAAAATTTTGGGGGCAAAGTCCCCCTAGTTACGCATATACCGACCATCTAATAAAATTAAAATTTGGTATGCAGGCACCGTTTTACCGGCGGATGCCATTATTAGATCCAAAAGAATTGGTGAATGCAACAGCATGTTAACTCAGATTCTGAAATGACCACGCCATGGCCCAAGACAAAAATGTTGAACCTGATTTTGATTCCCCTTTAGTAAGGCGCCCCCTGGAAAATAATTGACGACCAAAAAAACCTCACCACCTCTAAACAATCAAGTGAAGTCCCAAGCATTTAGGCGGCCTCTGCCAAAATTTTGACGACTAAAAAATAAGCTCCTAAACAATCAAGTCCCAAGCATTTACAAATATATAGGGCCCGATGCCAATAAATTAACGGCAAAAAAAGGTCATTTGGTTTGGTGCCAATTTGGCACCTGTTTTTTCGACCCTGTAAGTAGGTTGTTAAACATTTTATATCATATATTTTAAACGAATTGAATTAAATATTTCAAAATTTGTAGATGTTATGATACAAGTGAAGCAAATGCTCAGGTTTAATTATTTTAGTTAACGTTTAAAATATATTGAGAAAAAAATTCAACAGCTTATTGTCATCTCACAAATTGTGAGTCATAATGCACAGAAAAAATGATTCTTTGAGCCAAGGACACGTTTGTTTTGATATGTCCAAAGCCATATTCTCTTGTTTCAAGGCTGGCATTTCTTTGAACCAACATCAATGTCCTTAAATAAAAATAGTTTTGAAATGAAGATCCGCGCGCTTCGTTTAAGGACATTAACTTTGGTTCAAAGAAATGCTAGCCTTGAAACAAGAGAATATGGCTTTGCACATATCGAATCACACGTGTCCTTGGTTCAAGGAATCCTTTTTTTGTGTGGGCAATGTGAATAAAAATTTAGCATAAGCATTTTTTATGTATAAGGGAACGTTCAAGTATTACGTAACGTTCCTAGGAGGTGTGGGGGTCATTTAGGAGTGTTACGCCCATGTTAATGATATAGGAAAATAGCGTTACAGTGGGGGTCCAAAATGATCAAAATTTAATTAATAAGCTAGTTTAGATACGTAACTAGCTTTTACTAAACAATTAAAAAAAGCTTTTGCTAAATTTTTATTTGCATTGCCCAGTATGTGTTAACATATTATTGCATAACACAATTCCAATAAACCCAGCAAACAAAGGATTCAGCATGTCAAAACGTTTCGGAATCATCTACAGTAATATCAAAGATAGATTTGTATTGTAAGCTTTTATAATGTCAAGTTTTGAGTTGTCACCGGCGATGTGTTTACAGGGCAACTAATTTGTTGTTACGTGGTCAACTCCGTGACGTATCCCACGGTGTAGCTTCCTAGGGCACCGTTAGCTTGCATATCGTACAAAATATATATTAATAACTATAGTCAAAACACTGTTAAATTTTATTTTTATCAAAATTATTTGCGCCTCCTAAAAAAAGCACTCTTGTGCACTAAAAACTAGGTTCGCCTACTCGGTGCGTAATATACTATTTCCTACGATCCCCTATGACAATGACATTTACCACACTCTTTTGTTCTTTAGAAACCGCCTTATATCACACTAGTTTGATATTTTCATATCACCCTAGTTTGATATTTATGTATGTAGGTTTGTCTAATTTTGTTTAGATATTTACGTTGTAGATGCCATTTTTCACCTTTCATTACAGACTTTTTTGACCTCTTTTTAATGTTTTTCAATCCAAATATTTCTGTTTTTCATGTCAAAAATAAAAACTATAGTTATAACCTTACTATTTTGACCCAGGTCAATATAGCATAATATGTTTTATTGAATTCTAGATTTTATAAAAATTACTTAATTTGTGATTTAGTTACCTTAAATTTAATAAAAAACATAAATATTTCCCCATGAAATGTAAAACATTGTAGAATCCACAGAAATCAAATTTAATTAGTAAACTGTCAAATTTTCCTTGATTTAAAAGATGTTTGCGGTTAGGCAACCCATTAAACAGTATTGAGCTTCCATAATAATATGTTGTATTAAATATAAAACCAAGAAAACTAAATGTAAATAAAAAACACATTTCCTGTTGACATACATATATAAATTCGTATGCTTTTTGTGTTTTGCTTTTCTCAAAAATTCTCGAAAATATTAAATTAAGAATTCTTAAAGTTTAAACTTTAATTTTTTTGGGATCGTAGGAAAAATAGTGTACATAGCTCGTTGGAAAGTGTATTTCTTACACTCGTGGGCTTTCCTCACTCGCCTGACGGCTCGTTCGTAAACCTTCCCACTCGCGTAAAATATTTCACTTTCCACACTAGTTGTATAATTGACTATATAATTTCCGGGGCTATGTAATAGCGTCGACATGATGGTTTGGTTGGTAAAATATCGTTTCAAGTGCAGATTTAATTAAAAATATTCTTAATAAAATTCTAATTTTCGCGAGAACCGGGTAAATGAATACTAAAAGTCCGGCAATTGCTTATGTAGATTCATGACTAGGTATCATAACGAAGGTATGTGAGTAAAATGTTAAACCGTTAGGTCACTGAAACACATAATATTTCACCTAAATAAGCTATGCCAGGTATTTTTGTGTAAAAATTTAAACTTTTACTTGAAAAATAAAATTTATTACATACAAGAATATTATACGTGATATTTCAGTTTCTTGTTTGAATAAGCAGCTTTAATTTATTATAGAAGACGTATCGTCGACGAAAGTTCAAAAGACCCTGCAAATTATTAGGGAACGTTCAAGTATTAAGTAACGCTCCTAGGGGGGGTGGGGGTCATTTTGGAGTGACGCCCATGTTAATAGTATAGGAAAATAGCGTTACAGGGGGGTCCAAAATTATCAAAATTTGCGATACGTAATACTTGAACGTTCCCTTATTACAAAAGATGTATTTTCGCGGATTTGGCTGAAATGTTGATATGTTCAACATAATATTTGTATATAATATTTAGTCCCCTGACCAAAACTGGCTCGGTCACACCCTTGTGAGATCAAGCGTTTTGGTACATTAACCGTTTAAAAACAGGCCTGTTTTTCTCGCATTTCATGAATTAATGAACAGTATCTCGGAAACGACTAACATTATACTATTATGAACAAGTTATGCGCATATGACTCATAAAGTTATGAATTTCTTAAAGGTATGATATCCCTAATTGTATACAGGTTGTGTATTACTTTGGCATACCCAAAATGGTATAAACTTATATATCATGGGTAAACATTAGGATGGACCTTATTTTTTTGTATTATTTTAAAATTTTCATTCTGGTGTATCTGGAACATCCTGAAAATATGAGGGTAATCAAAATTCCCTAAGGGTACCAGTTGGTCCCCTAAAATCGTGAAGTTACGCAAAAATCGTTGAAAATGGACTGTACTTTTTGTATTCGTGGAAAATTTAAAATCCTTAAAATCTTAATTTGTTCCTTTTATTATGTGCCAAATTTCAAAATGATCAGGTGCCGAAAATCCGCCAAAGTTTCCCCTAAAACAATAAATTTGACAAATTTCCACCACAAAAGCGTTTCTCAGCTAAAAAAAGCATATAAAAAATATGTTAATCTGGACTTAATTTAATGTATATTAATAATAAAAAATAATTTAACTTTCGGCATCTGAGAATCTTTTGATCATTTTTAAATTTGGTACATAATTCTGTATACTCAAAAGGAACAAAATAAGATTTCAAGGCTTTTAAATTTTTAACTGATACAAAAAGTACAGTTCATTTTCAACGATTTTTGCGTAATTTCTCGATTTTAGGGGCCCAAGGATGTTCTAGATACACCAGAATAAAAAATTTAAAACAATAAAAAAAAATAAGGTCCACCCTAGTAAACATATTGGATCACGTTTTTGTCACTTTTTTTGGCATTTCAGACCTTCTTGGGTCGAAATCTACAAAAAAATCCTAGCCTAGTTAATGTAGTAGTTTTTTTTTAATTTTTTTTTCACGTACAGGAGAGAATCTAGTTTAATATTTGTAAAAATCAAAGGTAAAAAAATATCCTAATAACTTTTGAAAGCTTTGACGTAGTGACTTCAAATTTAGTATGAAAATTACTTTACATAATGCCTAGACTTATACTAAATATCATAATGCCTAGACTTATACTAAATATAAAGTCTCTAGGTAAATTCGTTCAAACGTTACTTGACCCATTTTAACGAACATTCGTCTTGACTACGCAAGATACTGGTAATATAATAACTGCCTAGGTTTTTCTTGTAATAAAATGACTTCAGGTTTTAATAGATACTCACCCAAAAATAAAAACGAGTCGTTCGTCGTAGCTACCTGCAAAAAAAAAACAAAATGAATTATTAAAAAATTTAAATTAAAGTCAAATCAAATTAATTTTGATATAAAGTAATCGATACTAGACAAAAATTTAGAACTTTGAACATATAAATAAGCTAAAATAAAGGCTGGGGAAATAGCAAATTACTGAAGCAAAATAAAGCTAATCGATACTGATTAAAATTTAATAAACTTGATAACTCAAGAATGTGTCTATTAGCTTTAGTTATTTGCAAATTGCTTTCTTATCAGAACATAATATATTCCCTTTAAGCTATATTAGTTCAGATTAATTGAATGTGACAAAATGTTGTAACCCATTTTGTTGTCAAATTGATTTGTCTCAGTTGGCTTTGATCAATAATTGATAAGCGGCTCAATTTATTACAAATAAAAATCATAGTTAATAAACTGTTATGATAAAACAAGCCGCAAAGATATTTAATGCATCGCATTCCATAGTATACTCTTCACCGTGGATGTATCTTGCGTTTTCTCTTTATATTCTAGATAGTTTGTTTGATCAGGTGCGCGAACTTTATATAAAAGTGGCGCAACCCACACTGATAGAATAATAGCGTTATTAATACAACAACATATACTCGGCGCATTATCTATCTGAGTAACAAATTGGATCAAGGAAGCTATGATTAGTGGTTTAAAAATGACTTTTAGTAATATTTTTGTAGCCCATTGTGCTTTTGATAATTTTTAACATAGGTTAAATTGACTGTCATTTTACGTCTTACAAATAATAACAAAATCTGTTTAAAAAGTAAAACTTTGTTCAAAATTATAATAAAAGTAAGTTTTTATTCATAAAGTGCTATTCTAAACTTAAATTTAACATTACCTGAATAATTACGGACCAGTATTATTTTAACCAAAAAATTCTCTGTTATAGTGTTTACTTCAAAAATTTATAGAGCACTGCATTATATTACTTCATTTAAACAAAATGTTTATAGATTGATGCTTTAGTTTTCTTTTTATGCACTTTTCTTGTTATTTCTTCTTGCTAAAGTAAATTATTGTACTATAGTATAGTACTATGACATAAGATAACATTTGTTGTTGTATTTATTACAATATGATGTTGTTTACCTCTTAATTCTACAACTGGTTGTTGTATCGTATAAAATTTTACAAAATATGGTTGGCGCCTATATTAGAACAACATTTCTATCAGTGTATAACTTTTTTTGTTAATAAATGTTTTTTTTTCTTTAAATATCAAGGTTTCACAGGTTTTGCTATTAAGATTCCTTGATTTTTCCCTGATATTTCCGCTAATTTTTCCTTGATTTCCCTGATAAATATTTAGAATTATTCCTAATTTTAGTACACACAAAAGTGTTTTCAAAACCAATATGCTGTTTAGTTTTTGAGTTAGGCTTTTTTATTTAATTTTTTTAAATGGTTAAATGGATTGGTTGAAATTTATGAATAAATACTTATTTTAGTAAAAATGTTACGTAACACTTAAAAATTATAAACTTATAAAATGTTTATTGGATCACGTTTTTAACAATGAGCTAGGCCTAAAGAGAGTGTCAGTTGAAATGTATCATCAAATTGTCTGGTATCCTTAACCAGATATCATCAAATTGTCTGGTATCCTTAACCAGAACGTTTTTCTCAAGTTTGTTTTAAGGGATTTAAACAAATTGGCAATTAAAGACCTCCCTTATCCCTAATTTATTTCAAAATCAAACGCACAGTGGCAAAATTTTATCATAAAGCCGGTGATAAAATGTTGCCACTGTGCGTTTGATTTTGAAAAAAATAAGGGAAAGGGACGTTTTATTGCCAAAATTGTTTAAATCGCTTAAAAAAACTAGAGAAAAACATCTGTATGATATATTTCATAAAATGTGCAACGTTAAACCCCCCAGACTCTCCACCCCTGGAATTAAAAAAATATATCTACATTTTTTATAAAGCATATGTATGTACTAGTTTACATATAAATTGTATAATTGTATATAAATTGGGCTGTATCTGTATTAATTATATAAAATATTTAATGAAATATATCGGAAAACACGAAAAAAGTGCAAAGTTTGGTTTTGCGGGCCTGTAAAAAATTAACTAGGGCAGATATTTAAAATCTGCAATGAATCTGCATGAATCATTTTTATTTAGCAACATTTTCATAAAAAAAATTTTTTGGGCTCGAATGCATACAAAAAACCACTGGGCGCTATATCTCAAGATCTTGAGGGTATACGATTTTTTTAAATATCAGATTTGGTTTCAGCGTCAAAAAATGCATAGGAATAACATACTCTTCTCTAGAACTCCGGACTTCTTTTATTTTGTGGGGCTGTGTTATTTGTCTACGACATTTTTTGTCATTTAAAAAAAAAATAAAACTACTGTATTATACTCTTACAAGCTGTGAAGAGTATAATAAATGAGTTTCTATTGACAAACAAATAGTTTAATAAATTGAATAATTACTCTGGATTGCAGTATACATTCTTTGTTTCTTAATTAAAGCAAAAAATGTACTACTTAAATAATATCTTTATATCTTTGCATCCGAGTATACATACCATTGTCTGGGTGGGGCATAAAAATCCCTCGAGAAATCGACTAAAAAACTTTAACTGAAACTGTCAAACGACATGGCTTCTAAACCTTTAAATAGACGCATGGAAGAAAAATGCAAATACTGGGTTTTCGAGACCTTAAAACATACAAATAAGCAAAGCCGAAGGGAACACTTTCCCTAACCACCTCTAAAAAGTTGGACATTGAAAAAGTTTGTATTTTATCTGCAGAAGTTGCAAATATAAGAATGTTGGCGTACTAAGGTATTACATAATTACATTAAATGAAGTAGGTAAAATTTAGTTGATTTTGTTTTTTTTAATCGTCACTTTTTTGCCTTTAATACGGGTTACGGCTTTGTAAATACATCAAAATCTTGAAAACTTTTTTTTGCCATAACTCTTTTCTGTTTTAGAATATTAATTTGTTACCTTATTAAAGGATTTTGTATATTTAAAACCCTTCGCAACTTTAATTATTGAATACAAGTTACAGTAAAACATAACGTTGTTCTTTTCTAAAGGTTATCCAAAAGTAAAAACCTTTAAAAATTAAATTGGTTAAAATTAAAATTAATTCTACACCAAAACTGACACTGATAAACAAACCTGTCTAACTTAAAAGCAAGGCGCTTTTTTTCACTGTTGCCAAGCCGCTCATGGCAATGCCGAGAAGCATTAAAATTCCCTAAAACGTAAAATATTTCAAAAAGACAATTTGCAAAAAGTAAGGTTAATTGCGAATTATGTAATTTGACAGTAGAATTTCAAATGTGGTACGGTTTTTTGCATCTATTTAAAAATTCTCGATTCCAATTGGTTGGATATTTTATCTTTATATACAGGGTTCCCACCAAAAATTGACATTTAAATTCCAGGTATTTTCCAGGTTTTCCAGGTAAAAATTATTAAAATTCCAGGTATAGTAAAATAGATTTAGTATATAATATTATTATTAAAGAAAAAGAAACTGAAAAAAAAAAATTCTTAACAAAAATTGTTTTTTGAGAATTTGTTTTTCAAAATTTATTTTTTTTGTGATTTTTTTTAATTTTTTTTTCTTTTTTCAATAACTAACATTTTTTAATGACAAAAATTTGGATAATTAACAAAAAAAAAATCATCTTCAGAAACGGCCACAGGATGTTTCGTTCCGTGGCAAGCCTATTTAGCTTTCTATCAGTATCAATAGTTTTTGTCAAGTCACAAACATGGGTGTAGCCAGACATTTTTGCAATATTGGTAAGCAAGTTTAGCTCTGCAATCAATTTTAATAAGAATTTTCTAGGTCACGCACTTTTACGTCAAAATTTGAAAAACAATTAAAAAAAAACTTCAAATTGAGGAAATCAGGAAATCTTAAGTTTTCGTAATTTCCCAGACAAACAGAACTTGCAGACATGTAAATATATTTATAAAATCTATTAATTAAAATAATTTTATTACTTTATTGATATTACAATTATTGTAATATCACATTATCATTTTTACAGTAGGTATGCATTTTTCAGAACCAGCAATTTCTAAGAATTTTAAAAGCAACTTATTTTATAAAACTTTAAAGGGGTAGGTGAAACGTCCTGCGGCGCTGAACACGATTATCAGTCCAAACGAAAATCTTTAGAAGTATTTATGCTTCACATTTTCCAGTTTAATGGATAATATAATTTTGTAAAATGTACTAATAAAAATCCAAACATTAGCGCCGCAGGCGAAAATTTTTAAAAATCTAACAAGCAAAATAGTTAAAAAATCATTTTAAAAAAGTTTAATTTGAAGGCTAATATTTTATATCCTTTAATTTTTGTGCCAAGTGTATTTAATTTTTCTTGAACAAATTATATTTTTGTATGTTAAATTCCAGGTGCTATTACAAAATTCCAGGTCAAAAACCGCTTTTTTTAAGAAAAAATGTTAAATTCAAGGTATTCCAGGTGGGGATCTAAATTCCATGCGTTTTCCAGGTTTTCAAGGTTTTCCAGGATTGGTGGGAACCCTGATATAGCAATAAAACGAAATAATTGACGCAGGATAAAAAAGAAAACTAATTTAAAGTCGCGCCTTTCTCGTGGCATGAGACTTTTTTGAAGTAGGTACGTAAACATAGGCCGAGTCACTACTTGGTGTGAATATGTTTAGGTTAAAATTGCCACACACTTAAAAGTTTCATGTAAAATTTAAACTAGCTTTACACTCAAACTGGTACGTTTTTATCACTGACAAGAGTGTAAATATCATGGAGCTTAAAATAAGTGGTAAACTTACCATACAATCAAATCTTTTTAGCAAGTTTATGTCAAAATTTTCTATTCAGTTGAGAACTAAATCTGTTCCAATAACATTTTAATGCACCTTTACACTGTTAGATTAATTAGTGAACGGTAATAACTATTTGAAAAACTACTTATTAATTTTTGGTTATATTTGACAACTTTTGAGAGCAGGGTTTGCTGCAGCGAGAAACAACGCTTCTGCACCTAACATATCAAAGCTACTTGCTTTGTGAAACTGATTTTAAACCTGTTTCGAGGAATACGTTTTTCTATGTGCGAAAGTGGAGGAAAAACTAGGGGCAGCTTTCGCTTAAAGTGCAAAGTTTACACCCAGGAACTCATTTTATCACTATTTTATGGGAAGCTATGAGTATGAATTACGAGTGTATACATCATATACATGAGTGTATAAAATAACACTCCGTTTTCTTACCACTTGTAAAATGTTTTTTACCACCATGTAATTTTTTACTGTGCAACATTTCTTCGTGTCGTGGAGACTAAAAATGGAATCTATGAAGCCATGAGGGCAATGTGTCATCCTCCGAAGGTCGATTGTTATAATCCGTATAAGGTCAACCGGCAACTTGTTGTTCATCTGTTTATTTTATTCCATGGACAAAGTGATGCTGCCCGCACGTAAGACTATTCTCTGAACTTATTGCTGATTTTTTTCAGACGAACCGAAAAAGGAAGTTTTTGTAGAAAATACCAACTGAGCTATAAGTTGAAATAAAGCAGGGTTTTAAAATAGACTAAAAAATATGAGCCCTATCGAATAAGCGAGTCTTTCTCATAAAAAATTAAATTAATAATTTATTAATAATGAATATTATTTGTGATTCAATTTTCTATGGACATGCTGTAAATAATGTTTTATATTTTGAGGCCGCCTCCCCCATCCCGTCATGGAAAATTATAATATATTTTTTCAGGTATTTTTTAAACTATGTATGCCTTTTAGGTGGGTCTTAAATTTTTCTTCCACTGTGAATAATAGAAAAGTTCCCCCCTTTTACCCAACTCCCCAACAAGATGATTAAAAAAAAACATATTATTTTGCTTGTTATTGTTAAAAATGCGTGATGCATCATCTCCCATGTATGTCACCTCAAGGTTTGGTTTTGTGGGTGCCCACGACCTTAGGTAATATAACGTAAAATATTATTATTATTATTATTATTATTAATAATACCATTACATTACCATACAATACTATGTATAAATACATTTAATATACCAAACCAAATTTGATGGCACATCAATTATTTCTGCGAATGAGAAACGATAAATACTTTTTTATTCGATTGTATCTAAAAGCGCCACTTTTTGTCAAAAAACCTGTACGAAATGTTTAATTTTTCGGCCTAGGCCGCAAAAGTAAAATAGTCGACGTTTCGACTTGGTTGATTAATATTAAAATGGCTGGTTGACATTCATCAAATTTGTTTTCAAAAATACAAATGTATATATTAGTCGAATCGAATAAAAAATAGTGAGTGATACACGGACGAAAACTGTTTTTAGGGCGATTACGGAGATAGCCATCCTATCTCAGAGAGCGAAGTTGGCAACCATTATTTTTCGTCCTTGTATCATAAACTACTATTTCTACAATCGTGTCTCTTAACTTCGTAGTGTTATTCTTATAATAAATAATAGCTATTATTTAATAAAGCTTAAAAGCATATATTATTTTTAATTCCGCTCGTAGAAAAAAAATTGTTTTTAACACATGCGTAAAGCGACTTTTCTGCAATCTAGCGCGGAAAAGAGCCTCTTTCCACATTTGTTAGGAAAATAGGTGTTTTAATTTCAACCAACTCTGACAGAAAAGCAATTCTTACCAATATTCGATCTTTTCGGCATGTCATAGATTGCAGTATTTGGCCGGTCGATATCTCACGTATTTTAAGTTACTCCAAGTAACGCGGTATAGTTATGAGAAATATAAAAAGATCCAGATTTTTATGTATCTGTTTTAAGGGGCTGTCCATATATTACGTAACGCAAATTGTACCAAAATTCATACACTTCATACCCCGGTTCTTGCGTTATTAAAGGCTGTAGAGATTTTATATTTTGGCTACCCCCCCTAACACCCCCCTATTTGGGGGGGGGTAGCCAAAATATGAAATATCTACATCCTTTAATAACGCCAGAAACGGGGTATGAAGTGTATGAATTTTGGTACAATTTGCGTTACGTAATATATAGTCAGTCCCTAAGACATTACAGATCAGATACAAACTCTAAACTTAAACGGTTTTTAGAAAACCATTAACAGACTTGTACTACCTCCACCATTTCAATTTATTCCAATTGTAGGAATCAATAGTACAGATTTAATTCGCTTAGCTAATTTTTTATTTTCCCCAGTACATGATTCTTATTTTAAATCGATTCTCGTAACTTTATTTTTTAGCACGACAATGTTCTTCGATGCGATGTTCTAGGAAATGAAAATAGAAAACAATATGAATAATATTCAAGGAATTAATTCAGTTATCTTTCTTTTTTTTTAAGGATAACTGACGTCTTATATCTTTTTAAGGGTAACACCTAAATATTAAAATCGATACAAACATAATAATTTGTGTGCCAAGGGCCTCAAATAACGTTTGGACCTAAGACGAAAGAAGGGATAGACTAGAATTCATATCATAATCATAAATAATGACTTGTCTCTATTCAAATAACAAAAATAATACCAGTTTTCTCTTCCCACTCCACACAATAATATTTTTCTACTACTAGCTTTAAAACACACCATTATTTATCATGTTTTCAGACTTTGAAATCAATTTCCTTCACCTATAGCAATAATAATTTTTTCTCTCCTGGTAGGAGTAAATTTTATATATTTATATATTTCTGCAAAAACGTGTCATTGCTTATAGCACTATAGTAGTTGCCTAGTACTAGGCAACAAACTAAAACATTTTGTTTTTGTCATGATCTGAAAGTAAATTTTTCTTACTAATTCAAGGGCGTAGAATCGGAATCTGTTATTAGGAAATAATGACGGATTTTTTCAGTCTTAAAAAAAATTGTAGGATTTTGAAAATTTTAGGGTATATTAAATAAAATTCGAGGAATTCAAAAATCCATATGCGAAGGACCTACTGTTACAGTAAGTAACCGAAAAAAAAATAAAAAGTTTAAAATTAAAGTGGACAGTTTACTTAATTGCTCATTTGTGGCAAAACTATGAAGTTTGTGTAAAAATTTCATAGGACTTAATTTGTAGCTTATGAAATTGCCTACAAAAATATATAAACAAATATTTTTTTATTTAGCTTGATTTGTTCGTAAAAAGTAAACAAATGAAAAAAAAAATAAAATTAAAGTACACAGTGTAAAGTTCTTTTCCAAGCGCAAAAATAGTTATTTTTGTATTAAAAGAGTAAAATTACTGATTTTTGCTTGAGCGTGGAATTTGCTGATCGAGGCGTCTACCCGAGATCAGCAATCACGCGAAAGCAGAAATCACATTTTGCGCTCGTAATACAAACAACGTTTTTCTTACGATCTAAAATAAAGAGATTTCAGGCAGTAAATTTATAACCTTACAGGTCGCAGCACTACAATTTTTTGCAAATCTGGTGGTATAGAAGAAAAACCCTCATCACTGTAACTCTCTATAATTCCTTAACAACAAATATTTAACACGTAAATATTTAACACACGAAATTGAGATTTGATAAAAGATAAATAAGAATTTTATATTAAAAAAATGGCATATAATTGACACTGTCAAGTTAACATCTGTTTTACGATTGATTCGCTGGTTGCCTACACCCTAGCGCCTGCTGTCATGGTAACGAGCAGAAAAGTAAAATGATAAGAAATGGCTTATTTTTTGGTCAGAAAACTTCATTTGTTTTTGTAATAATGTTAACTTTTTTATTAGATCGTAGAAAAATATATTTTTCTTATCAATTTATAGGCACAGAATCCGAATTTGACCTTAATAAAAATCCTACGTGTTATTTTTTTAATTTCACCCACCGCCACTACTCATTTGTGTCACAGGATCCATTTTTTTTAAATTATTTTTTTCCCTAATATCTCTATTTATTTTACCTATGAATTTAAAGTTTTTATAATCTAAGTTGGGTATTTTTTAACTAATATTGAGTCGCCCAATCCAAATTTGTTTTACATCCCTCCCACTCTTTGAAATTCTATATCACACACTGCCTCGACACTAGCTATGTTGGACGTAAACAAACTCTGCATATTACTAGACTATCTATTCTACTTTGGTCTAAGGATTTTTTCTTAAAAATGACCCATATTTTTTAACGTCTTATTTTGAGATATCCTGTATATAATACTCACGAACACGAACGTTAAATTAAATTTTAGGGATCGTGTTTAATAGATAATTATTTTGCAATTAACAGTAGATTTAACCTTGAATACACCAGGTTCAAATAACCATGAGTTAATTGTTTTTGTGATATACCTGACAGGTATTACTCCGTTAATAACTTTTATGCATACATATTTTCTATAGTTTGTTTAAAATTTAAAACATACACAATCGTATTTATTTATAAATTATTAAAGAAAATCATTATAAAATAAACTAATACCTTTTATTGAATTACCGATTTAGTTAGAACATAAAAAGAGCACGGCAGACGAATATATATACAGGGTTATTCAGAAATAAGTTCGAGAAATTTAAGAGGTGATTCTACGTTAAAAAGATATGAAAAAAAGTTCCTATAAAGGTTGGTCCGGGAATGAGCCCAAAGGGAGCTGCGGCCCTTCGAAGATGGACATATTGAAAGCACCAATAAAATTTTAATGCTGCAGGGCGATTCTTCATTTAAAACTAAGCAAAAAAGTATTTTCACCAAAACACCTAAATTTAATATTAAAGGAGTAATAGCCTTTTAAAAAGTAACATTTTTAGTGGCACAAAATGTTACTTTCTCTTAATTGCATTTTTTTTAACTGTTGCTCCTACAGTGTTACACTACATGATATTTTTTATGTATTTTTACTCAAGGAATCTATATTTTGTACCAAAAATTCAAAAAAAATGTACATAAAAAAGTTTGGGGCAAAAATGTGTTAAGCCTCACATATTTTGTCCATCTAAAAGTCCGCCTCTGGATAAATTCAAAAAGATAAATTAACTTATTGCTCTTATTAATACTAGTATACATGCAAAGCTCGTCGCTCTAGCTTAAAGGGTACAAAAGTTATTAATTAAAAACATTATTTTTATTGCTATTTTAAAGAGCCGTAGCTCCCTTAAGACTCATTTCCGGACCAACCTTTATAGGAACTTTTTTTCATATTTTTTAACAGAATCACCTCTTAATGTTTTCGAACCTATTTCTGAATAACCCTGTATATATTATGAGGAAACGAAAAAAAAAAAAAGATTTGGTTGGGGCAACAAGATCAATAGTTAAGTACTATTTTTTTTGGACTGTTAAGAGCAACAAGGCGAATTATTGTACTTAACAAAACCTTTAATTTTTGTTTCTGGCCCTAGTCAGATTTGTGGTTGCAGCTACCAGAAAAATAGTTGGTTTAACTATTGATCTGGTTGGCCCAACCAGATCGTTTTTACAGAGGTTTTAACAATGTTCGTATTAATATCAATTTAGTTATTAAGGTATCTTTATCTGTACTTATAGGTTTATCTTACATAAATATGTACATCATCTTAGATAACCCTGTAACATTATCTTATCTGTTAACTATAAAATGCAGTTTTATAAAAGGATTTAATATTTACATTTACAATTTATATACAGGGTGTCTCAACGAAGCCGACTCGGTCGATATTTAGTAAAGTATCCACTTTAGAGAAAAACTAAATGGAAAAGTTGTAGTTTTAAAAATTGCACATTCTAAAAATATTTTGAAGTATACAGGATGGTCCTCCTAGGGTGGGTAACATCCGACTTAATTTTTTTTTAATGGAATTGTATATTTTTTATTATGTCATCTTATTTGTCATAAAAATACCTTTATTTTAATATCATATTATATGCGTTTATTGTTTATAGTTTTTGCGATATATATTTTTTTTGCGAAAAAATGCATTTTTAGTGATAAGATAAAACCTGCTTCAATTTCTTTACTTTTTGTCAAAAATGGAATGCTATATTATTAAATGTAGAATTTTATTCTAGATTTAATGAGCAAATAAAAAATTGAAAAATTGTAAATCCAAAAGTTTGAATATTAATTTTGAACGCCCTGTATAATACATTTTTTTTGTACATAAAGTAATTAGATACAACCTTTTAAGATAAGCTTGGAAAATTTTATTAATTTTTCTCATCACTAAAAATGCATTTTTTCTCAAAAAAATTATATCTCAAAAACTATAAACAATAGACACATATAACATGACATTAAAATAAAGGTATTTTTATGACAAGTAAGATGACATAATAAAGTATACCATTTCATTAAAAAAAATTAAGTCAGATGTTACCCACCCTAGGAGGGCCATCCTGTAAATTTCAAAATATTTTTAGAATGTGCCTTTTTTAAAACCATACAACGTTTCCCTTTAAAGTTTTTCTCTAAAGTGGATACTTTACTATATATCGACCGAGTCGGCTTCTTTGAGACACCCTGTATAATAAACAGTATTCGGCGAATTTCCAGTGCTCGCATAGGCGCCGCGTCGATTCTAGCGTTGACGCGAGGTTTTAAATATTTACATTTTTATTTCTTTTTATCTTGATTTTTTTTAATGATTCCATTTAACAAGTTAGGTGGGAAAAAAAGTTATCGATAAATAAAAATTAAAAACTTTCGTATTCTTAAAAGATAAAAATCGAATATCGGTTTTTTCTTCGAAAAACACCGATATATATACATATTTATAGTTAATATGTATAGTCAATATTGTTTTGTGCAACAAATTAGTCGTCAAATGTTTCGATTTAGTGACCTTTATAAAAATTTCCCCCATAATTCGGCAAAATTATTCCGTAAGCCTATGTTTCTGTGTTTATTTTCAAAGTTGATGAGTCATAACTGAGTTTATTCCGATTACTGATAATAAAGTAAAATTAAAAAAAAAATACTTGATATTTTTAAAATACTTAAGTACATATTTTCAATTATTATCCACTTACAAATTAAGTTGTTTAAGTGGAAATAAAACTACATTATAAAATACCACCCACAACTTCAATTATTAATTTTAATTTTTTTTACATTTCACATCTATTCCAAGATTTTTTGTTCAAATAAAATTGATTAGTGTACACAGTTATGTTATTGTAGTTTTAATACTGTAATATTTATTATTTGTAAAAAAACATTTTTTATTAATATCGCGTCATTCTGTATTTATTAATTTACTTGTGATAATTAATAAATAATTATTTTATTTTAATTATAATTTATCTTGTCATATTAACACAACACAACTGCTGGCTTATTTGAAAAACCTCGCGTTTGTTTAATAATACATGTTGTAGTAAACATTATTGTAACATTAAATATAGTATATTACATAACTAGTGTGGAAAGTGACATATTTCACGCGAGTGGGAAGGTTTACGAACGAGCCGTTAGGTGAGTGAGGAAACCCACGAGTGTAAGAAATACACTTTCCAACGAGTTATGTACACTATTTTTCCTACGATCTCGAAAAAATATAAAGTTTAAACTTTAAGAATTCTTAATTTAATATTTTCAAATTTTTATTACTTATTCCGAGATTTTTTGAGAAAAGCAAAATAAAAAATAGCATACAAATTTATATATGCATGTCAACTGAAAATATGTTTTTTATTTACCTTAAGTTTTCTTGGTTTTATATTTAATACAACCTATTATTATGGAAGCTCAACACTGTTTAATGGGTTGCCTAACCGCAAGCAGCTTTTAAATTAAGGAAAATTTGACAGTTTACTAATTAAATTTGGTTTCTGTGGATATGCTACCATAAAAGACTGTAAAATTCTACAATGTCTTACTTTTCATGAGGAAATATTGATGTTTTTTATAAAATGTAAGGTAACTAAATCACAAATTAAGTAATTTTTATAAAATCTAGAAATTAATAAAACTTATTATGACCTGGGTCAAAATAGTAAGGTTATAACTATAGTTTTTATTTTTGACATAAAAAATAGAAATATTTGGATTGAAAAACAAAAAAGACATAAAAAAAGTTTGTAATGAAAGGTGGAAAATGGCATATAAAACGAGGTGAGTAAAATTCGTAGAATTTACAACGTAAATATCTAAACAAAATTAGGCAAACCTACATACATAAATATCAAACTAGGGTGATATCAAAATATAAAACAAGCGTGATATAAGGCGTTTTCTAAAGAACAAAAGAGTGTGGTAAATGTCATTTTCATAGGGGATCGTAGGAAAAAGTATATTACAGTTATAATAAGGAATTATTAATTAAGATTAAAGTATGTAACAGTATTCAATAAAATACCAAAAATAATACCAAAATTTTAATAAGTAGTAATACAGACAAAAGTGATAAAATCGGATCCAGTTATTTTCTCAGTGAGTGTTAGTTTATAGTATAGTATATATAAGTATAGAAACTCGTATAGAAAGCCTTTTAGTTTATTACTTTACCATTGTATTAGTTTTATTATAGAATTTTTATGGTTAACTTAACAACAATACGTTTATATTTATTGGTAATAATTAACTATAAATAGTAAATTGGTAGAGAACCTTGATTATTATTTACGGAAAAGTGAGGATAATTAAAATTATTATTGCATTTTGTATGATCTAGCAGGATTTGACTTTGGGAAATGAAAAATTTACATTTGCTTTATTCAAACTTCCATCCTGACTTTGTATTAATTATATGGTTAACAATTAAAAAAATTACACGGTATTTTTTTAAATAATTTAATTGTTTTTAGTCATCAAAATTTCTGCCAGGGGTTAAGCCTTTTTTTAAAGGAGAAAAAGTTGGGAAAGTTGGGCCGTATAGTTGGGAATTTTCAATGAAAGTTTTTTCAGACATGATGTAATGACACAGTTGGTAAATTTGAGGCAGATAAGTGGAAATTTGATGTTTTAGCCACCCCCTTAAAACGAGTGCCCTCGCAACGTTCCTGACCACTGCTTTAATCTAAAATTTATTGTTGTAACAGGAAAAAAAACTTTCTCATTTTTTTACAGTTTCCCTAAGGGTGGAGTTGGATCCAAACCCCTTTACAATATCAATTGGGCCGCGTTGTGCAGAAAGCTACCAACCCACATTGTGAGATGACAGTAGGTTACGAAACATTTTACCCAATATCTTTTACAGGAATTGAATTAAAGATTGCATATTTTGTATATGTTCTGATACAAGATTAGGTGAAACAAATGGTTATTTTTAGGTGTTTTAGTAATAAGGTTTAAAAGTTATTAGGGATAAAGTTCAACAATTTACTGTCATCTCACAATGTGGGTTGGTAGCTTTCTGCATAACGCGTGTTTAAATTTCAGTAGGTACGCATAAAAATTTCTTGTTTCGTAAGAGTAACGACTAATAATTATTATACTTTTGATATAATTATTATTAATCGCAAAAAAGGAGAAATGTCAATGGTTAATATAACCTATAAGAACTGAGTCATCGATATAGTATTTTTAACAATCTGCTAATTTCGAGGCTAGTTTTTTATAAAATCCAGAAAAGAAAATGACGAAAGGTCACGTCACGAAACATAAAATTATTTTTTTAATTTTATTATATTACCCACCTTGATAATTATCTTTATAAGGCAAGTACCTCGATTTTCATGCAAGTAAATTTTGTTATTTCCTCAACAAAAAAGTATATTAAATAAAATGGTTACTGGTTAGCCACAGGTGCGTAATAAAAACACAAACAAGAGTTTAATAGTCGAGAAAGTTTTTAGCGCTAAAACCATTTTTCTTGAAAAAATATAATGAGTTTAATTTTAATTATATTTTGCAATTAAAATTTTAATACCTTAATAAAGTAATTTCTTATTAACAAGAAATGCAATATATGGAGTTTTTTAAATATATTTAATTATGCAGGTTGTTCTTATAATACTCTTCACAGTCAGTCAGTCTGTCTGTCTGTCTGTCCATGTGGACGGATAACTTTAAAACGAAAAATTTGAAAAAAACTATTAAAAAAACATCTTTTTCTAAAAAATATGTAAAAGAAAAAGTCCAAATATGCATGCGACTGTCGAAAAATGTACACCTACTTCCAATTGTTGTACTTTAATTTTTTTCAAGTATGAACTTCCAATTTTTCTTAATTACTTCCAAGTTTTTTTATTACTTTCATGTAATTCCAAGGCAATTTAATGTAAACATGATCTTTGAGAAAAAGCTTTACCCTGTAGAAAAGGACCTATAGAGACCTATGTAGGTTTCTATAGGGATTCATACGTACCACAGGTTTCTATAAAAGCCGGCACCTGCGAAATGACAGGTTTATATAGGGTTTCATAGGTACTACCTGTGAAATGACAAGGATTCATAGAAATCCCTATGAAGACTTTGATAGGGATATTCCTATAAAAACCTGTTAAATCCTATGAAACTGATTGATAAGACTTTATAGGTTTTAGCAGGGAAAATTTGCACAATTTTTTTTATCAAATTTTGTAAAAAAAATAAAAATTATTCATATGATATAGGATTCAAAAGGAAAAATGCGCATGTTTTTGACAAGTTTATTTTTTCTTTTGCAGAAAAAAGACTCTGGATGTTCTATAATAGGATTTCATAGATTTTCATAGGTTTAAGTAGGGAATTCCCTATGAAACGTCTAGGTATTTATAGGTTATAGTATTTTCCTAGTCAGGGATCCATAGGAAATTTCCAGTAGGTCTCAGTAGGTCTTTATACAAAAACATATGAAAACCTATAGATAACTACAAGTTTCATAGGAATTTCTCTACTGAAACCTATGAAACAAGTTTATAGCTTTATAGGATTGATAGGGATTTCCCAAGTAGGTCTCTATAGGCCTTTTTACAGAAAATTTGGAAGAATAAAAAAAACCTTGCTTCTGACAAGAAGCTTTATCCTCGGCTTTTCCCTGGCCGAAATTTCTGGCGACTAAAAAAGTCCTTATTCCCCTCCACCTAAAAAAAGTTTTACCCCTGGTAGAAAATTTTAATGACTAAAAGAGTCCTTGCATCTCGAAAACAGCTAAATTTAGACAAAATTGGGCACAAGTACTTCTACATACTTGCAAGTATTTCCAAATATTTGCAAGTATTTTCAAATTTGTGCAAGTATTTCTAAATTTTAGCAATTACTTTCAAACTTTTGTAAGTACAAATATTTTAATATATTTGTGTTCATTGCAGTGGATAGTTCACTATATGATATGTTCACTATATGGAGACTCTACTGTACTTCTAGATATTTAGGAAGTACTTTTAAGTACTTTGAAAGTAGGTACAAAAATGTACACCTACTTCCAAAGTAATTCGCCCCTTGAAAAAATTTTATACCAGTTTTGAAAAAAAATCCTTTTATAAAGAATACAGTTATGAGAGACCACGAGCTCAAACTTTGAGCCTCAAAGAAATCATATAACGAGAAAAAACGCATGTTACCCACTGTGAAAAGTATACCGTGAAGCGAAGCATATCATTAGGGCTTGTTTTATGATTGAAAAAGAAAATCATAGCTAAGAGTTAAAAGAAAATATTACCCCGTAAAAAAAATCTAATTAAATCTTATAAAGAAAATTTCTATAAAAACCCTTAAGGTATTAATTAGATTAAAATAATTTAGTTATGGTATTATACGAAGCTTATCAGATTTTTTTCGGAGAATAAATGTTACTTTAAGATCTTCACTTAAAGACTAACTTAAACTTAAATATTCTTAAGTTAGTGATACAAACTTTGTAGAAAGAAAACTGATGATCAATGAACGTAAAATAGACATTGGATAGGTAGTCAGAGATTGGATATGTAGTCAAAGATTGGATAGGTAGTCAGAGATTGAATAGGTAGGTTAATATCATCAACAAACGTAACAAACGTGCATATCGTGGAAACTGCATTTTTAGACACTACATAATATGTTGATATAAACCTTTTTACCCAAAATAAATCGTTATATATACCGGGTGTCCCAAATACTTCCCGGCCAATATCTCCGTTATTTTTAAAGATAGAAACTTAATAAAAAAAAACATTAAATGGGGACCGAAGCACTTTTTACACCAAAACACACCCCTCATTAATTACCCCCCTGGAACCACCCCAAACTTTTTTTTCAAATAGCACCCGCATGGTTTTTTTAGTGATTTTGAAAGCACTGTAAATTCTGAATTTATACTTTGTATTTACCCTAAGGGCAAGTAACCTAAAATTAAAAAAAATATATATATATATATTTTTAAATTGATTTTGTTTTTAAAACTTTTTATTTTTTTAAAAGTTTTTTTTCCACAAAAATTTTTTTTTAAGTAATTTTTCGTTTTTAACTTTTTTTTTGAAACTACACATTTAAAAATGTTCCCCAAGACATATATACGGTAAGTTTCTTTTAGGTTTTTTAACTTCGATAAAGCATTATTAAATTAAAGTTTTTTATTTGTCATATTAACTTGTTCTATTTATTGGCCGTATCGATTTTTAAATTGATATAACGACTAGAAAACGACATTACGCTTCATTAAACTTCTTTTATTTTATAGGATTAAATACATATTAGAAAGTACCAATTTAAAACAATGTCTATTTAATATATTGGAAACTTTTGCTGTTTTTTTTTTGTACAAGAAACGCAAAATATCTAACTATATAGCTAATTGTCCGAAACAAAAAATAAATAAAAGTTTTATGAATCATAAATTATGATACAAGTTCCTATGTGTTTAGAAATAAATACTTAAAAGGCGCATACACGGAAAGAAATTAGTGGGCTCTGCGCTATACATTATAAGATATTTGGTAACAGTGGCAAATTATAGTGATTTAAGCTATAGATTATAAGGGACACAATAACTAATAATGTTAAAAATAAATTGGAAACGATTATATATATTACAGGCACTATTATAAATTTACAGAAATTTTATTATATTATAAAAATTATTAGCACGGGCAATAATTAAATCTATTTAAGCTATAAATGCCACACTATTTGTTATATTTTATTATTCACTAAACAATTAAAGTATTTCATATAAATTTTTACACTGACTGCCATAATTGTAAGAGAAAGCCTTGTATTTATATAATAAGCGATTATAATTTGCTTGGTATGTGTGTTATAGCGCTCCTAGCTATAATTTTTTTTTCCGTGTACCGTGCGTGTAAAAAGTGCGCTTCCCTTTAACTTTTGAATGGCTTAATATATCGACTTGAAAATTGGAACAAGTAAACAATATAATATTTTTTTGATATACATATATTTGATAAGTTTCTGGGGCACAATTGAGGTAGGGGCGAGGGGTTTATTTATTGAAAAAAAGTGTACACAAACGAGAATCAAAGATGGTCAAAAAGATTGTAAAAGATTGTATAAAATTTTAATGAAGATTTTTAAAGATTGTGGAAAGATTTCAGATGATTGTGGAAGATTGTAGATAATTGTGGAGGATTCTGGAGGATTGTAGATAATTGTGGAATAAGGAATTGTCAAGGATTGTAAAAGATTGTTAGATAGGTATACAAGGATTGTCCAATAAATAAACCCCTCGGGTAGGAGACAAGGAGGAAATTTTGTTAAATGGACACATCATTTTAAAGCTAATATAATTCTCTATTTGACCATGATTTTTTATATTTTTTTCAAAATTTTTTGAGGCATTAAAAAAGTGAATGAAAATTTAAGAAATAGTTAAACAAAATGTCATTTTTTAACAACAAAAAAAAATAAGAATAATAAAAATTAAAAGATATAGTAGGCTTTAAAATGATGTATCACACGATCCCCCTTCCATTAAAAAAAAAATTATTTACCTTACGTCGGCTTAGAGGTTAACCCGCTAACTTCCAAAAGTCCAAACGAAAAATTTACAGGAGACGAAAAAAAACTATTTCTATAATTATTGCATAACAAAATGAAAAAGCCCGTTTCTTTATTAGCGTGTTTTGGAGGTTTTAACAACTATCAACTACAAAAAAATTAATTTGGGCTTGATTTTTATTGAATTAAAAAGGAGATGGCAGGTTTTCTACCTTTGAGACAAATCTCCATCAAGGACTTGGCAGGTTTTAGGTAAAGTTTTTTCAAAAAATAAAGCAATTATTGCAAAGGTTTTTATTTTAGAAAATAAAAATACAAAATACTGTCTTCAACATCAAAAAGCAATCATTTTAAAAACCCAAACCTTTGTAATAATTGTGGCGGAGTTAGCAGCTTTTCGACTAGCATCATGGAAAAAGTTATATTTTGGAAAAGGTTAGAGTTGCCTGTTTTTTACAGATGGACTAAGTGCTAAGTGCCCTCTTTTGAACGGTATCAAAAACGACAATTCGTCCAAAAGTGGAGTTAGAAGGTTAACACTCTAAGCCGACGATATCAGATAAACTAAACAATTATTTCTGTTATGTGACATAACCCAAAACTTATGTCATTTACGTGTTCCAGATTTCAAGTTGATATTTTAAGCCGTTCAAAAGTTAAAGGAGTGAGGATATAGACACGCACTGTATACAATGTATACAGTGCGTATACATGTAAGTAAGCTTTCTATAACAAAAAAGACTTATCAACAGGCATTATGTCCATGGACAATTTGTTTTAAATGAGTTAAACGTATTTCAAAAATTAGTTTATAAAATTATTATAAAAATGGACTAATGCCTTTCCACTCATTATTTTTTCAAATGTCCGTCTGTCCGATGTCACGATTTTTGTAGACACGATAACTCAAGAACGAATAATCCGATCGTATTGAAATTTTCAAGAAAAATCAAGTTATATGAGGGAAAGATCCCTATTGTTTTTGAAAGTAATCCCCCCAAAAACAACAAAGTTATGGGGGTTAAACTTTTTAAAAAATCAAAAAATGCTGAAAGAAAATTCCGATTAACGTAATTTTTTCAGGAAAAAAATACGTTTATTATATTATTTATAGAAGAAAAAAAAATGAAAAAGTTTGAAAATTTTTTTCTTTTTTTTTGTTTTTCGCAAAAAGAAAAAAAAATGAAAAAAAGTTTTTCAAAAGAGATCTTAAAAAAATGTAATTTTTTTTTGTTATTTTTATGAAAATTATTTTTTTTTTATTTGGGAAATGCAATATACTATTTACTGTGAATAATATATAATGGAATGCGTAGCATTACATATCTTCACGGCTTGTTTAGAGAAATAAAATGTAGAAATGATTCAATCTTTGAAGCATAGAAAACGATTACTTTTCGGCGCCTCCATCGAAAAGGAATAACAAATGATTATAATTCAACGAGGCCATGATATAATTATCATAGGCCACTTTATAATTCCCGACTTTTAATATTCAATCGGCTTTTAAACATCCATAACTATTTTTAGATGGAGACCCCGTAGAGGCGCGCCGGGAAGAATTTGACCCTTAACAGGACGCACGATTGGTTGTAGACAAAGCAGCCTTCATTGTAAATTTTAGGTTAACCTGACTAAGATGCCTCGAGATTAATCAGTAACTAATTTATATATTTATTTATTACATAATTAACGAATATAGCATACTGTACTGTACTTTATAGTCCGAATTTTACCGAAGATCACGATTATTGAGTCTCTACTGAACTAATAATAGTAATTATATACCAAGGAAGAGAAGACATTTTGTATAGCCGAGCGTATTAAATCCCGAGTTGCGTAGCAGCAAGGGATTTAAGAGTGCGAGGCTATAATAGTCTTCTCTCCCGTAGTTTATATATTAGTTTTTTTTTTCATAATATTTAGCTAATTATTAATTGTATTAATTGGTAATAATTATAATTAATTATATGTAATAAATAAAAAGTTATTTAAAGCTATTTTCTTGGGTTTAATTAGTAAAAATTGCACAAAGAACTGAAACATCTAAAGTGACAGAAATCAATTGTTTATAAAATTTAATCCTACTAGGAGAGAAAAAAATATTATTGCTATAGGTGAAGAAATTGATTTCACAGTCTGAAAACATAGTAAATAATAATATTTTCTAAAGCTAATAGTGAAAAAAGCATTTATACGCACATACCTTGCCTACAGGATATGTTTGTTGGTGGCCATACATTTGGGTGCTAGGATCACCAGGCCTGTTGATGATTTCCCAGCATTTTTACTAATTAGCAGTCAAAAATAACACAGCCATAAAAAAAAAACAAATAACATCAAAATCTATTCCTATGTATTTTGAGGCTGTGAATCCGAATTTGAGGTCAAGGCAGCACGTAATGCGATTAGTTTTAGAGATAACCTCAAAAAACGCAATTTTCGAGTATATGAGTATAATGCTTTTTGAGGTTTACTCCAAAACTAATCGGATGAGGTGCTATTTTGACCTCAAATTCGGATTCAGTCCAAACCTCAAAAAACTCAAATAAAAAAAAATAGATTGCCTGTTTTAATTTATTAGCAAAGGACCCTTAAAAAAAGGTAAGCCCTTCAAAAAGGGAGAGCCCACCGCGGTGGGCTCTTCCTTTTTTAACCGGTGCACCGGGTTTAAAATAAATTCCGTATTTAAGTTGAAACCGTAAGGCAAAATAGAACAGACGGGTGCAAGATATAATTTCTATCATGTAAATATGCAAGAATTGTGGACATATACCTACAATGTAGGTCCTGCATACATCGGTGCAAATTGGTTTAGAAAACAAGAGTCAATATGTCGGTAGAAAATATGCATTTGTGTCATTAAATTGGGGACATACGTGATTTATTTTATTTTAAAAACTAATATGTGAATAGGTTTAATAATTATTTATCGAGTCTTACCTACTTTCAAGATTTTCGTACTAAGCCGAAGTGCCAAAAAAACTGACTACGAAAAAATAGAGCTGCTCTAGCTTCATATATATGCCTGATAAAGAAAATACTAAAGCAGAAACGTTGATGAACCAAAAGATATTTTTAAATTTACGACGGACCGTATTATCCCCAATTCATAAAAAACTATGAAGCTGAAGTTTGCAACGTTTTTTTGCAACGAAAATTCAAATGGTCTATTAAAGTACTAGTTTCATAACATACGTTTTAGCGCACTAGTACAATTTTAGAAAACAACCCGCTTGCGGCGAGTTTTCTAAAGCACTAGTGCGCTAAAAACGTGTTATGGAATAAGTGCTTTAATATACTATTTGAATTTTCGATGCAAAAAAACGTTGCAAACTTCAGCTTCATAAAAAAGTTCTCTCGAAAAATCCGAGGAAAAATCCATATAAGCCAAAAGTTTATTTGGGGTTCAACCCCTGGACGCACCACTTTTTTGGTAAATTTTCACCAATTCGGCAAAATATAAGTCACCCGAGTTAATTCGGGTAAGCGGAAAAAAGCCCAATCTTCTGTAAATGAGTTAACTCGGGTGAGTGCGTTAAGGGGTTAAATAAATAATAAATAAATAAATACATTTATGATCGATATTTTCGGAACTTGGAATTTAATATAAATACACTGCCCAGTAAAATCTCTTTCCCATTTTTCACATCCGCGCGTTAAATGGATTTTTTAATATCAGATTCACTTTCAGCAACCTCAAAACCCCTATATACCTATTTTTACGAAAACTACCCCCCCCCCCTCAGGGGTAGTTGGATTTTTTTTATTATCAGATTTACTTTCAGCAACCTCAAAAACCCCTACATACCATTTTTCACGAAAACTACCCCCCTCCCCCATGGAACTGGAAAAATTTTATTATTGAATTCAGTTTCGTCGCCCCCAAAAATATATACCAATTTATGAAGCTGAAGTTTGAAACGTTTTTTTGCAACGAAAATTCAAATAGTATATTAAAGCACTTATTCCATAACACGATTTTAGCGCACTAGTACTTTAGAAAACTCGCCGCAAGCGGCTTGTTTTCTAAACTTGTACTCGTGCGCTAAAAACGTATGTTATGAAACTAGTACTTTAATATACTATTTGAATTTTCGTTGCAAAAAAAAGTTGCAAACTTCAGCTTCATACCAATTTTGACGAAAATATTGAAAATATTTAAAAATATTTAGCCCCTCACACCCATGGTGGTGGAGTTAGAATTTTTTTATTATCATATTCAATTTCAGCAACCTCAAAACCCCCTATATAGCAATTTGCAAATTTTTGTGAAAAATTATTGTATTTACCCCATTTGCCCCCCTTACCCCACCCCAATGTTTACCAAAAACAATCCCGAGCAAGAACATTTGGTAAAATACCTGTATGCCAAATTTCAAGTCTCTAGCTTAAAGCGTTCTTAAGTTATAGTGGATACGAGATTTCCCGGACAGAACGACCAATCGACCCACAATTTTTTTTTGCTTGAAATAGATTTATATCGACATAAAACGTCATGAAACGCAAAAATACGCAAAAAAAAATTGAAAACTTTTGCACAAAAAAATTAATTAAATTACAAAGATTAAATAAATTACAAAAAAAAAATAATTCAATTACAAAGTGAAAGTAAAAGTAAATTACAAAAGAGAATTTACAAAAAAAAATATATGTATATTATATGAAGCTAAAGTTTGCAACGTTTTTTTACAACGAAAATTCAAATAGTATATTAAAGCACTTATTCCATAACACGTTTTTAGCGTACTAGTACTTTAAAAAACTCGCCGCAAGCGGCTTGATTTCTAAACGTAATGGTGAGCTAAAAACGTATGTTATGAAACTAGTACTTAAATATACTATCTGAATTTTCGTTGTGTAAAAAAACGTTGCAAACTTCAGCTTCATAAAAAATCAAGACAAGAGTCTTCGAGAGTGGATATGAAGAATAAATTCTTTTCGACTTGATTAATTTTTTGTTCAAAAAAAAATAATTAAAAAGTTTTTATACGCATACTACTTAAAAGTTGAAAGTAAGGGCTACTGTGTAAATATTTGGACACGTGGTGCCCAATCCTGCAAAAAGCGAGTCTTGAAAATCAAGACTCTTGCGAGACGGGACGATAAGAGCGCAAAATTTTTTCTCTCGCTTTAGTGTTTCAAAACCACCGTCCGATAGGCACTGAGATATTTTTTCATATCTAAAGTTGCCCCAGTACCCCCTATATTTTTTTAACAGCTTGTTTAATTTTAAAACAAGCAGGATTTTTTAATTAGCACACAATTTCATGCTTTATAAATATAATTAAAATACTTTTTATTTGTTTTATCAATGGTAAATATAATACAAAACAAACCGCTATTGTTTTATATACCTACTTTAAAATAAATTACATCGGCACTTAGTACTACTAAGAGTGTCGATGTATTGAAATCTTCGCCGAAAAGTCAAAAAATCATTGACCATGTTTTTTTCACATTTCTCGACGATTGAGAACTTCCTGGGGGCCAATTCTTCAATTTTGTGAATTTTGTACCCAGGTGAATTGTTTCTCCCAAAAAAAATCACCAGTGAATTAAAAATATTGTGAACTTCTATTCTCGACTTTGCATGAAAACAATTACCCCGTGAAATTTTAAATTCGCGGTTTGAACGTAAGTATGAGCACAAATAATATTTGTTTTAAAATCAACCAATAAGAAACTGTATTTTGCTTTTCCATTTTGAACATTTTGGAAAAGCCTTGTATGCGTGCAAACTTTTCAATTTTGTTTGCGATTTTTGTGTTTTATGTTAATAAAAATCAATTTCGAGCAAAAAAAAGTTGTAGGTCCATCGAAAGGTAGGTCGGTCGATCGGTTGGTCGTTCTGTCCGGGAAATCTTGTAAGCACGATAACTTGAAAACTCTTTAAGCTAGAAACTTGACATTTGGCATACAATTATACCTGTATATGTTACAAATTTTCTCGCTCTGGATTGTTTTTGGTAAACATTGGGCTGGGACAAAGGGGGCAAATGGAGAAAAATACAATACTTTTTCATAAAAATTTTAAAAAGGGTCGCTGATACTAAATCTGATAATAAAATTCTTCTTCTCAACACCCACGGGGGTAAGGGTGTAAATATTTTTAAATGTTTTAATATTTCCTTAAAATTGGTATATAGGGGTTTTAGAGGTCGCTGAAATAAAATCTGATTTTTTTCTCTAATTGCACACCCCGGGGGTAATTATTTTAAATATTCACAATACTTTCTTACAAACTGGTATACCCGAGGGGTAAACTGCAGAAGAATTCAGGTGTACAAATTGGAGGAAATCTTTGCAGGTTACGAGGAAACCTTTAAAAATTTCCTCCTTTTCTGTGAAAACTCAGAAGGTCAAGTAAATCGCCAACAAAAATGCAGGCGAATTAATTCACTCTTTTATCTGTCAAATATTTCATGCGTGAAATTTCAAGAATAACGATAATCAGAAAAAGAGAAAAATGACGTCATATTTCTCCGGTGAACTAATTCACGTTTTTGAAGAATTGGCCCCCTGAGTCGAAATCGGTAAAAAAAGATTGCGTCCGTCTGTCTGTCTGGGTTTAAACTCGCTAAGTCCATTTCTAAAAAAGATATCGACATGCGGTTTTTTGAATATAGTTTATCATATTTCGAATAGCTGATTAGACTTTGGGGGTAAAAGATTGAACAAGGGGGTAGGAATGGGGAAAACGCCTATTTTTAGCGTTTTTTGGTTATAATTAAGTTAATTATTATTGTATTTTATTAATTTAGTACTTAGGTACCTATATAAAAGATTTTTTTTAATTGCTCAAAATTATTTTTTCTTAAAATACATTGTTTTCGGAATATTACCGTTTAACGCAGTAAAATGTTTTTTTTTAGCATAACTTACTTATTTATAAACCAATTTCAAAAAAATATATTTCAAATGAAATCTCTTTTCAAGCCCTACAAAAAATGTTATATGCAGTTTTTGCTAGAATATAACGTTTTGGAGATACAGACTTTCAAACTTTAATAAATTATGCAACACGCAGGTGTATTAATGGTTGCCTATTCACACAACTTCCTGTTATTTCATAACGTTTCAAATTAGTGCCTAGTGCCGATGTTTGGACAAGGTGCTTGCAACTGTTCAGCTGGTTATGAGATTTGAAAAACGCGTTTTAAACATTTATGAAGAAAGAGCAAGGGGCTATTCACTTGCCGAAAAATGTACTACTACTACTTCTAATTTTTGTACTTAAGTACTTACCAGAGAGAGATTTAACGAGACTTAACTTATGAGTTAATTTATTTCAAGTACTTTCATGTACTTCCACATTTTTGCAAGAATTTCCATGTACTTCCAAGTAAATTTACACATACTTCCATTAGTAAATCGCCCCTCAAGAACAAACCAAGCAACACAAATGTACAGTAGGTATATTTTATTTTGTAGAATTTTCGTTTTGTAGGTATGCTTTTTTTTACCAAAAAATAAACCTAATTTAGGTAAGTAAACCTACAGGTTTAATGTATCCGAGTATCTACCTACCTAATAAACATACTTGTATTTTAAAAATGTATGACATTTCAGTTTGTTTGGCATAAAAATTTTGGGTGCTTTTTATTTTTTTTTTTTCAGGTTTTACAGGTCAGTGGGAAGTTCCCACTGGGAACACTGTGTTGTACAGTTTACAGACCGAAATAAAATCAGTTACCCATAATTTTAAAAAAGATCCTAGGAAAAATGGGTATAACTATTTTTTATAATAAGAATTTAATAAATCAGTTATTATTACCAAATAAAAACAAAAACAAAACATGAACTGTCAACTAAAAATCTTTATCGGCGAATTTCTAAAAACAACCTAATCGATTCAACACTTACCGACTAATTTGACTGCTAGATTCGTTAATCCTTGTGTTTTTCTAACTCTGGGACAGTAAACCAATCAAAAAGAATGTAAATTTACACTAAAAAACACGTGTTTTAACAAGAAATTACAACACAATCTTAACCTCTCGACGGAACATTAAAAACTGATGCGGTGTTGTTAGTCGAGCAAGCTGCGAGTCCGCTTGACTAGTCATACGTCATGCTACGTTGCCAGACTGCTTAAAATATCGTGCGGTTGTTAAGGTCCATAATTTCCGGCACTTTTGAAAGCTCCTAAATTAGGAGTCCTAATAATAGCAGCGTTTAGAAAATAAAATAAATAATTTATCCTGACTTATTCGTCTAGTAAAGGCTAGTTAGGAAAATTTTATTTAGAAAACATTGAAAATTTTCTACACAGGACAAACGTCTTATGCTAATTTTTATGATTTGGGTTTTAGACAGGACATTTCTTTTTAGTAGGCACATAGGGCTTGTATTGGTGTGCTTATCTAAAAAAGTGATTTTTTGCAGATAGGACAACTTGTCTTAGCAGGCCAGTATACTAGTAAATTTTTTTTTACCCAAGCATTATTATTTTTTTTTCTTCCCCCTATAACAACAGATAAAAAAACGTTTGTGAGATATCACATTTACTGAATAAAAAAAAGTCTCCACGATATTCACAACTGTACCCCTTAATTTTCTCTGGTAAATTTAATGGCCGAAAAAAAAACATCGCCTCTAAAAATTTGTACCCAACCAGATTTTCCAACTCGAGCGTAATTGAGGAGGAGGTCGCCATCCCGTCAGCCCTGTCAGTGTCCCTGACAGGGGGCTAACAAAAAATATTAAAAATTATTTTATTTAATAAAAATACTATAGTACCTATAGGTACCTATACACATTCTAAATGCTCCAGGGTTGGTTCAAAATTTTCGAGTAGGGGCTCAGCCCCTTTCGCCCCCCTAGCTACCGGTCTTCCTTTTGTAAATAATTTTCTAAACACCTGAGACTTTTAAAAGCAAATTATTTTTCTATTTTGCGACTCTTATAAGCTCATAATCACATGCATTTTGAGTGTTCTTATAGACCCATAAGAGGTGTGTACTTATTTTTTGGGTTGGCAACAGCCAAAAGCCTATCGCTTGACGTTTTCCGTGCAAATGTCAACTTCACTTTAAAGCTTAATTTTCTACAAAATTTTTTGTTTAGGTTATTTTTTACCGTGATAAAATTGTGGCTTGGTTACTTGCAGTAAAAAACAGAAGACACTCGAGAAGACATGACTATAAAATATATCATAATATCATTTGTTCTTAGAATTTTAAACATGGCGTAAACTGTAATGCCAACCCGAAACAAAAATCCCTTAATCAGTATCAATTTAAATGTAAGTTTTTTTAATTTTAGACCAAAATAGAAAAAATTGTATAAAGCACTCTTTTCATAACACGTTTTTAGCGCACTAGTACTTTAATATACTATTAAATTTTTCCATACATCTGGTTTTGGGTTAGGCTTCACACCCCGCGGGGCGCCGGCTGAAATATCCCCCACCCTAAAGTGTCTTTACCTCTGATTTTTTGACGTTTCCTCATTCTATAGTTCTATTAAAATACAAAAAACTTTTATTTAAAATAGTTTGACGTCCTTTTCTTTAACGAAATTCATAAAAATTCATAAAAACTGAAAAAAAAAAAACAAGAAAATTAATATTTTTTACCCTAAAACGACGTTGAATATTTATTGTTAAATTGTTAAATATCAAGTTAAATAATATGTATAACAATCAAGTGAACAATAGACTTGAACTATACAGTATTATATCCTAATACAGGTTATCTCTGCCTAATAGAACGAGGAAACGTCAAAAAATCTCAGGTGGGTGAAGACAGGTGGAGGATATTTTATCCGGGGTGTGCCTTAAGACCTGTGATACATCATTGCTAACCATCGTCAGCGCCGCAGGCTATAATTTTTAGAAATCCGAATGTCCAAACGAACGGAACACGAACAATACTTTTATTTTAAGGATCAATATGCCAATTTTGAAAAAAAAAACAATTCAAAGACCAAGACAAAATAGTATATTATGATCCAAGGTCAAGAAATAATGTATCTCGGTCGCATGCAGGGATTGTGAATCGAGACGTGAGCCGAGATTCACAACCGTGTAAGGCCGAGATATATTTCTCGTCCGTGTATCATACGCTATTTTTTATTCGCTTGTAAACATACGTTTATCAAAAAAAAAGGTAAAAATGATAAGTAAAATTAATTAATTTGGTTCTGTCAGTTATCTGACAATTTTCCATAAGGGACCGCAAAAGTACTTTGGCGGGCTGCAGCCCGCAAAAGACAACACACAACCGCTATGCAATTTTCCATAAGGGACCACAGAAGTACACCAAAGTAAAACAAAAGACAAACTCTTAACAAAAGTGTCACTTTTAACTTAACATTTCTAATCGAAAAATGTCACTTTGGAATACAAGCGAATAAAAGTTTAGGAGGAAAAATGGAGGCAGTGGCAAGGGGGCAAGGGTGATCACCTTTTCCGATAAAAAAAATCCCCTCCTCCTCCTTGCCCCCTGCCTCCATTTTGCCCCTTAAGTATATGAAATATATACCAAAAAATTATTTGGGTTATGTTATGAACTTCAAGTTGATATTTTAAGCCATTCAAAAGTTAAAGGGGGGCGGACTTTTAACACGCTCTGTATTATAATGCGTAGCATTACATATCTTCACGACTTTTTATATTTTAATTATTGTAATAATTTAAACTGCTAGCGGGGGCCGGGTTCCCCTGTCTCCCCTCGGGCCCTATTCGGAGCGCGCATATTGGCAGTACATCACTGTAGGTACTAAAATAAGACCCTAATAGGGTCACCCTATACTTATTACCATTATAAATATGACAACGTTGCCTCGATTGTCGTAATATGAAAGTTGTAGGTACAAGAATGGGACAGGTAGTGGTTTTACGAAAAAAGCTAACCCAATGCCCAAAATATTATGGCCTATACCATCATTTTTAACACGAACCCATCAACATGGTACCTACATCTGAAAATAAAACCTAGGTTTTATTTATTTTAATAATTGGTGATGGTTTTATTTAATAATAGCTCGATATTGCTTTGAGCTTTAGCCTAAAGACTTAAAGTTCGAGGAAGGAATTGTTTTTGGTAAAAATCGGGGAGGGAGAAAAATAATTTTTTTTCCAAGCATTTTTTAAACAATAACAAAACTTAATTTAGACCATCTACCCTGATTTTTTTTTCGTAAATATTGATCAAGTAATTTGGATATTAGATGTAGGGATCGACCGATACCGATATGATATCAGGAGTATTGGCAAAAGTTCGCTATATCGGTTATCGGCCTATATGAAAGTCCATCACGGTTCACCTGGGCGATTTTAAATAAAAATTTCGTTTGGACTTTTTGGACTTTTGGACCCCTACATTTTTTGGACTAAAACATAACTGATGACAAAAGAAATCAATTCCCATTTGAAAGAAAATCGTAAAAGATACACTTTTTTAGACAGATAAAAAAACGTTTTTTTGAGTAATAAGGTGTGTCAAAAAATTGCGATTTTCAAAATCAAAAACGCTCTCTGGCTTAAAAGTTGCTCCTTAGTAAAAAACAGTGGCCACTCAAAAATGAACCAAATCGATAAATGTTTAGAGGTAGCTCAAAGCACTCAAACTTAAAAAAAAATCGGGGCCTGTTTTTCGGATAAAAACTGATACCGATAAAAATTGAGGAAATTTTGGAGGGTTTCTTTAGTAATATTTAGAAACAATACTAAATGTAAGAACTAAAAAAAATATATCCCCCCTCCCCTTAAGTTAAAACATGAAAAAATCGCCAACTATTTGAAGATTTCGGGAAAATTTTATTTTTGCAAGTTTTTAAAAGTGCATAAAAATAGTTTTAAATAAAAAATCTGCAAAATTATATATTAGTATATAAGCATATATACATGTTAACCTACATGACTATACAGAAGACATAATTTTTTTCCTCAAGTTGAGTAAAAAAATTAATTTCGATTAGAAACCGGGTGGATTTTCTGTTTTTAGACTAAAACTTTTTTCGGTGTACTTTTTTTGATTTTTTGGTTGGAATACTTTTTTATGTAAAAATACACAAAGAAGTTTCTGTGGTTTAACATCACAGGTTTAACCGTTTTAAAGATAAATGCATTTAAAAGTAAATTTTTACGCATGAAGAACCAAAAATTAAAAAATTAAAAAATATAAAGCAAAAAACAAATATTTTAGTAATGAGTGGTTATTTTACATTAAAAAAATAGAAAAAAAATCGTTCCCAAGGAAGTTATGTCCTTTTAAATATTCCCATTTTTAATAAACTTTCGCGAAATCTCCAAATAATTGGCGTTTTTTATGTTCTAACCTAAGGGGAGGGAGAATATATTTTTTTTAGTTTCTCACAATTGGTATTGTTTCTAAATATTACCAAAGAAACCCTTTAAAATTTCTTTAATTTTATATACCATCACTTTTTATCCGAAAAACAGGTACCGATATTTTTGAGTGCTTTGAGCTACCTCTAAACATTAATCGATTTGGTTCATTTTTGTGTGGCCACAGTTTTTTACTAACTTTTGAGCCAGAGAGCGTTTTCGATTTCGAAAATAGGGATTTTTTTGACACACCCTATTACTCAAAAAAACGTTTTTTTATCTTTCTAAAAAAGTGTATCTTTTACGATTTTCTTTCAAATGGAAATTGATTTCTTATGTCATCAGGTATGTTTTAGTCCAAAAAATGTAGGGGTCACGAAATTTTTATTTAAAATCGCCCAAGTGAACCGTGCCATATCGGCATATCGGCAAAACAAAACTATTATATTTCAAAAATTTTAAATTTTTATATTTTTAGTAAAGAACGACGTTCTAAGAACGTAATATATAATTTATAAAAATTAACATTATCTACTTAAAAAAACTTAAATAACACAGGTCAACTGCTGAAAAGTTGCCTGGGTTTTGTCAACGGAGTCTGAATCTACCTAATGCCTAGATACTAGCCTGATAACTAAAAGTTTTCTCCTACAAACTTTCCAAACCTTTTAAAATAGAAAGATAGAATTTTGAAAAAATACACAATACGTTTGAAAATAAGAATCCTGGAGTTTTTAGTTGCTGAAACCGAATCGGATGTTAAAAATTCAAAATGGCGGATCCAAGGTGGCGTCAAAATTTAAAAAAATTCAATATTTTTTGCTGAAAATTATTGATCAAGTATTTTAAGGTCGCTGAAACACAGTAGTCCCCGAGAACCCTTGGGTTAAAAAAAATTCGAACCAAAAGTTAAGGTTGGATCCTTGTAGTAATCGGTTTGGAGATAATATATCCACCAACAGCCAAATCCAGAAAATTCGCTTTTGGCAGATAATAGTAACTCTTCTTTGAAGAGGTACATCTTTTACACCAATGATAATAGAAAACTGTTCAAGTGTATTTAGTTAGTATTTTTGACGCAGATTTTAAATATTTTTTTTTATTTATTACATTTTAGCAAATATAATACTTTCGACTAAACCTGAATAAATTTCATGTTTTTAACTAAATATATACGCTACTAACAGTTAAAAATATTATTTTTTTCTGAACTTAAGAACCTGAAAAAGTAACTGCTATTTTTACAGTATCATTGATGAAATTACGGTCTGTTGGGTAGTGTCCTTTTTTAAAGCAGTGGTTCTCAATAAGTTTTATTTATATAAAAAAGTTTTATTTATATAAAACTCTGACAACCCCATCTTTGTTTTAAGTAATGATTTAAAATATGTGTAGCCAGCTATTGTCTAAAGTTTTTTTTATTTATTAATACATGTATTGCAATAAGATTAAATATTTTATTTTAATTTAAATTTATTTTTTTCCATTTTTTATTAAATATAATTTAACGTTAGTTATTATATTTTATATTTTAACATCTTATAAAATAATAATATATTTTGTTTGGCACAGTAGTTTTTGCAAATTAAAGCATAATAATTTTATTTAAAAAAAAATCGTTTTATTGTCTGTATTTTTTTATTTTTTTAATCTAATTATTACAAATCCAAGCAATATACCCAGACTTGTAAGTTATATTTTACATCAGGTAACTCTCTGAATAAGCAGGATACATACTTTTTTTTCGCACAAAATGCAAATTTTTCGCCTATTTTCTTCATGGGGGGTAAAAAGTTTAGACGTTTTAAAATCCATATTATGTATTTTATTATTTTCATATGAATGATATCATGATATGAATGTCATTTATCTATGACTGATAGAATTAGGGTCACTCCATCCAATGGCAGCTTGCTGCTACCACCTAACCGCACTATGTCATGATAAGTGATTAAATTCAATTCAATTCGTTTATTCATCTTTAGAATGTATACAAATACACATAAATAAGTCAAAAGTCAGCAATGAAATTGGAAAATGGAGACAAAAAATTATAATATGGTTAAACACAACTGTATGTATTATATTTTACCGATTATTAATAATAAATTACATTTTTCGTATTGTTGCTTAACATAGTGGGTTCGAACAGATTTTAATAGGCAGGCTCGCCAGATACTACTAAGAACGCCTCTCCTTAAAATATTAAGTTATATTTAAACATCATACAATTCAATACAAATGGGGTTGTAAGGCAAAATAGTACCTTTCAAGTCACTGCGACCAATGAGATCTATTGTGAATCCCCTTCATAATTTAATCTACATATAACTTTAGGCTTCCCAAGAAGGCCAAAAGTATTTTTGGGGCTACTTGGGATATATCTGCAGATTTTGGATATACCTGTTCGATATAGTAGCTTTTTGCAAACAATGACTTTGCAAAAGCAGATAATGTGTTAGGCCTTTTCTGGTGCTTCTGAGCATATACAGCAGGTATCAATTTTTAAGCGTTATCTTAGAGGGCAATGACTGGTTTTTATTTCCGGAATGAGTTCACTTTTCTTGTTTTTCAGGTTGATATTTTATAAATATTTTGGCCTGTCTTAAGTTTTGGTCTTTACAATATCGAACTATGATTTTGGTTTCCCATTTTTTGGTAGACTTTACCAGGTGGCTTTTGTTAAAGGTTTAGGGCCAGTAAATTGAGTGCATGCCCCTTCTCTAGCACGAGAGTCTGCTGCCTCATTGCCTTCAACACCCTTGTGTCCAAGCACCCTCATTTTGTTGAGAGTTTCGCATCATTCCCAAACAAGTACACATTTGGTATCATAGTGGCGTGGTTCCCTAGAACCGCCGCCGGATGGAGGAACTATATTCAATGTTCTAAACCGTTTTATAACCACTGATTTACTTATTCCATAAAATGATTTAAAAAGTCAAACTTTGAAGGATTGCAATTTTCACACTACTCAACAAAATAAAATATAATCAAAATCAATCGATTTTTCTAAAGGTTCCCAAATTTAAAATGGTTAATAAATTAAGTTCTAATTAACATTTTTATTAAGTTAAAGAAACAGATTTTCTTCATTTATACTTTAGAGTCATATATTTACTAAAATTAAATAAAAGCAAATGCTTAAAAGTACCCTAAATTTCAATTTTCCATTTTTTTATTTATGTTTTTCTCCGTAACAAAAATAGATAGCTTACTTTTGAAAAGATATTTGGAATCTGCGTCAAAAATACTAACTAAATACACTTGAACAGGTTTCTATTATCATTGGTGTAAAAGATGTACCTCTTCAAAGAAGAGTTACCATTATCTGCCAAAAGCGAATTTTCTGGATTTGGCTGTTGGTGGATATATTATCTCCAAACCGATTACTACAAGGATCCAACCTTAACTTTTGGTTCGAATTTTTTTTAACCCAAGCGAGCTCGGGGACAACTGTGGAAACCGAATTTGATATTAAAAATATCACGAAAGAAAATCTTTCTCGATATGGATAATACGATAAATGTTTTTTGTAGCTCAAAAATTGATAACTTTCTCCAAAAAATATTGAAATTTTAAAAATTTCGACGCCATATTGGATCCACCATTTTAAATTTTCAATTTTTTACATCAGATTTGGTTTCAGCAACCTCAAAAACGCTAGGATACCCGTATTCAAACATTACCTATACATAATGGAATTTTGAGAGATTACACATAATCTCTCAAAATTTTAATTATAATTTAAGAGCTCTGTATTAATTTAAAATAAAAAGGTTTACATGTAGTTATTATATCTGTAGAACTGAACAATATTTTTATTCATAGTTTTATTCATATTTAACTGGTCGATATATATCGGCGTATCGGTATATCGGCAACGTCCATATCGGTATCGGCGGATTATCGATATCGGCAAAAAAATCCATATCGGTCGAACCCTAATTAGACAGTGAGACAAATCATTTTTTAGTCCCAAGAGTGTAACCACTATTATTTTAAATTTGCAAAATTTTAATGTTCTATAAATTTTAACAATACCTCAAATTTTTAAACAAGTTTGGCGCCGCAGGCAAAACTATCAATTAGAAAGTGTTCTTTTCTGCCAGAAAATTTCTGGCCTTTTCTGGTGTTTATAAAGTGTTCTTTTCTGACAAACTTTTCTGTTGTTTTCCTAAGTGAAAAAAAACATGGGTTTTACAAAGGTGTTTTTTCCACCCAGCCCGGCCTGGGTCCCACGACTCCCGCGCCTTGGTAATAATGACGTCCAAATCAATTGAAAAGTGTAAGTTCTAAAGGGTCTATGTGCCAAAAATATTAAATCGATATAACCTTTATGGTATAATTGCGCGTAATACTGGGACCCTTTATACATGTAAAACTCAAAATATCTAATTTTGGCACATAGACCCTTTAGAATTAACACTCTTCAATTGTGTACTGGGATCAGAAAAGTCTGGACATGCTGACGGTGAGCCAGACTGCAAAATAAAGAGTGAAATTCTGCCAGGTGCGACTCTGTGAGAAGGGGTGAAAAGTACAAGTTTTATTTTTAAGAAGGTAATATTTTTTTAAAAATAATGACATTTTTGCAAAAAAAATTAATTCTTAACACCAGCCCCGCATCGTCTTCAAGACCACGCGATTTAAATAATTAATAAGGAGTTAATAAATTATTATTTAAATAATTAATAAGGAGTTAATAATAATAATAAAATTTTTTTGACTAAAAAAAGTCATCTCACCTCTAAATTATAAAACGCTAACCCTGTCAAAAATTTTGATGTTTATTCTATGTCTATGTATCTCTAATAGGTCCTCATTAGGGATCGACCGATATAGATTTTTTGCCGATACCGATAATCGGCCGATACCGATATGGACGTTGCCGATAAATATCGGCATATTAAATATGAATAAAACAATGAATACAAAATTTTAGTCAGTTCTATAGATAAAATAACTACATGTAATTTCAAATTAAAACAGAGCTCTTACATATTTATTAGAATTTTGCAGATTACAAAATATGTTTGAAACCAAATCTGATGTTAAAAATTCAAAATTTAAAATGTCGGATCCAATTTGTAGTCAAAATTTTAAATTTTTAATATTATTCGCCGAAAATTAGTGATAAAGTACTTTTGAGGTTGCTGAAATCCCGAATCCGATGTTAAAAAAATACTTGATCACTAATTTTCGGTAAAAAATACTGATTTTTTTTTAATTTCGACGCTATATTGTATCCACCATTTTTAATTTTAAATTTTTAACATCTGACTCGGTTTCAGCAACCTCAAAAACCCCAGCATATTTTCAAACATATTGTATAATTTGTCAAAATTCTAATTAATTTGTCCATTCTAAACCCTAATGCAAGTTTTGGATTAATTATCTCGAAAACCTTGTATAGGAGAAAACTTTTAATTAGGCTAGTAACTAGACTTTAGGTAGAGTTAGAATCTATTGACAGAACCCAGACCTTTCCTGTTGACCTGTGTTATTAAAGTTTTCTTTAGGTAATGTTACTTATTAGTATGTATGGGTGTTTATATAGGGCAAATCTGCCAAAGGCTTTTTCAACCACTTAGAATAAACTTAGAAAGCTAAAATTTGGCACACATACTTAACTCAGCTGACAATACAATTTTATATAAAAATTTCCTCCCAAAACCCCTAAAATAAAAAAAAAACATTTTTTACTCACATGAGATAATTTAAAACTAAAATTAGATTACATACTCATCCAGTGATAATAACATTTTAAGGTGGGGGGAGGCATAGCTATGGCCGTCTATAACATAATATAAATAACAAATGATAAAGAATATATATATATATATATAAAAATGACAAAATTTAACTTATTGCATGTTTTTGGCAAATACCATAATATTTTTTTAGGCAAAAATGGAAAATATTTTAAAGAATATTCGCAATCTAAAGATCGAAATAAGTTAAAAACAGCTATTAACATTCGTGAAATATTCAAAATAATATTTTCTGTGAAAGAAAATGACAAATCATAGGTATTATCTTTCGCAGTATTAAATCTTCAAATAAGTGAGTGAGTGCCAAAATAACAAATTCTCTTTTAAAGAATCCTTGTATAATTTATATACCTACACCACTTAATTCATGTCCAAAATAATTAAGTAGACGAAAATTTAGACATCCTCAAGGGAATTTCAGCTAACCTTTACCTACCGCATTTTAGTAAGCTTTTGTTTTTTATATTTTTTCCATTTTCTTACAGTGAGATTCTTACCTTTATCTAACACATCAAAATTATACCTACTGTAGTTCATTAACATTTAGTTGCTTTTATAGAAAGCGTCTCTGTTTATTTTAAAATAATAATTATTTTGTTTAACTGTTTTCCCTGTAATTGACTTTTTAAAATCCATTATTTACAAAAATTCATCAAGACTTGTAACTTTTTAAATAAAATCCACTACACTTAAAAGCCTTTAAAATGAAATAGAATAAGTTATTATAATTTAACATGAAACATCTATTGTATTTATTTTATATCAGGTTTTTTCTTGGTTTTGTCTACCTGAGTCAATTTACCTTTTTTAACACCTATTAGTAGATGTAAATTTTACAGTTTATGGTTCTTTTTCTAGTCGAGTAGGATTATAAAACACTAGGTAGGTAGATGGATTTACTATTTACTTGATTAGGTACTCTAAAATTAAAATACAGAGACTCTTGTCGAAACATGTTTAAAAACAATAATATACTTACAGTTTATGCTTTATACATTTATAAGTGTATACTTTTTTTAATAAAACAAAAAGACTTGTTTTCTGGTAGTGAATCCAGTTCAAATAGATTTTTCGATTTCAAAGTTCCAAAACATAGGCTAGTTAGTTTTGAAAAAGCTCCATACTACTCAGCTATACAACTTTTTAACAAAGTTCCTCAGATTTTGAAAAACCGAAAAAATGAAAGAAGTTTTAAAAATCTACTTTTTGATTATATGTGTAATATGGAGCCCTACAACATAGAAGAGTTTTATTCATATAGGTCATAAACTAATTTTAATTTTATTTTGTATTTATTTATTTATTTGTTTATTTATTTATTTAGGTACTTGTTGTACTTTTCAATTTCCTTTTGACAATGTTTCCATTAATAGTTTTATGTACTATATTGTATTTAGAACATTATTGAGAAAATAAATTATTTATTATTATTATTATTATTATTATTAATTACAAATGAATCTCATCCTACGAGGTTGGATAGAAAATGTTTGAAGGAACTTTTATTGTTGTATTTTAGGTTTTGATATTAGGTACCCAAAGAATAGTATTTTATGCACCTAGTATGCAAACTAAGTCTTTAGTGTTCAAGACTGAAGTTTTTTTGCTCAGACGGAGTCGAGGCGAAAAATCTGTCAAGAATACTTATTACATAATATACATTCGCGGTGCATATATCATTTTTTCTACTATCTAAAGCTAATAGTTAAAAATATATTTTAAAATTTATTTTGACATTGCTGTCAGTTTAACAAATAAGTTGAAAAAACTTAGTAGTCGTCTAAAATATTTTTCATTATTCACTGTCGTCAATAAATAATGCAAAACAACTGTCAATAATAAAAGAGTTCACCGATTTTACTAGTTGTCAAGGTAAACAAGCCTTGACAACGGTAGAAAATATTAATTAGGTTACCTAAATTTTATTTTTTTTAAGGTATAGTTATTTTAAATTTGCCGCTAAAAGTCCGATTTACACTGAAGCATGTGGCTTGTTTTGATTGTCAACATAACCAAAATTTATAATTTTTGTTTACTTACTTTGTTTTTATGATGTTTTGATGTAAAAAAAGAGAATTGATAAAGCTGTTTCTAAAAACACTTTTGTATTCCTCTAGGAAAACAAAATTTGCTTATAAAATCGCTTTTATTCCAATAATTTAGAGGAATAAACCATTGTTTTGTTCTCGTTAATGGCACGTCAACGTTTTACGGTTGTGTAAATTGGGCGTAGTCATTTCGCTTACGACGCATGCGTATCTTACGTTGGTATGGTAATTTCGAGATTGTTTACAAGCGGGAAGGTTTAAAATAACTATAACTTAAAAAAATAAACTTTAATTTAGGTAGTATAAATAGTATTTTCTAAGTTAATAAGCAAATGAAACATTTTCAGCTATGCGCAGCCTAGGCCATAAGGGCTGTTCAAGAATGACGTCAACTCCATGGGGGGGAGGGGGGGTTGGTCGAAAGGTGACGAAAAGTGTCGAAGTCCGGCTAAAAGTGACGTCACCTTAAAAAAAGGTACATTAAAAAAAAAATTGTGAAAATACTTACAGATTTGTTATAAAAATTTGTCAGAGGTTCTGGGCCTAAATGGCCTGTTCAAAGCTTGTTACAGACCCTGTAACCAACTACGATTTTGCTTTATTTCTTAAATTATCTATTATAATATATAAGTTTAAAAGTTTTAAATTAAAATATATTAATACTTAATTATTTTTATATTTTAGTAGGTATACATATACAGCCCTACTACGCTAGAAAGCAGTAACCCCATTTGTCGCCTAGCGACGTTTTGAAAACGCTGCTATGCGACAAATGGAGTTACTGCTTTCTAGCGTAGTAGGGCAGTATAACGCCCCGACTAAGCTAGAAAGCCGTAACTCTATTTTTAAATAGCACGAAAGGTAATATGTATATTTATAAATATTTATGTTAAAAGACATTTTTCCAGTTAATTAAACTTTATATTGAAAATTTATTTGAAACGTCCCTGTATAGGGGGGCCTTCCAAAAGGTGACGTATTTTTGTTTCTATTTTATAGGGGGGTCAAGGCAAAAGTGACGAAAGGTGACGAAGGGAAGAGGGGGGTCAAAAATAGGTGAAGTCATTTTTGACGGCCCCTAATATAATATTATAATTATTAGCATCTTGGGAGTTGGAAATGGAATTTTCTTATGAGGTTAAAACAGTTTTTTATTCACAACAACAATCAAAACACAAAACTACCACAGCTGTAGCATATATGCAAATATCCCTTGTTGATATTCAGATGACTATGGTTATAACGAAACAGAGCATTTTGTTAAATTAACTTAAAGTTTTGAGAAAATAAAACAAAACATGATACAAATATGTGACCAAGCAAAAAATAGGTATAATTGTGAATAAAATAGTATACAAATCTCGGCGGAACATTTAATTTTTCCTTCGGTCAGCTAAGATTCCCCCGGTATGTATATACTATAATTTTGTAAAACTTTTCACCTGCGGGATTTTTTGCATTTTTTAAAATTGGATACTGTAAAACTTAATCGTGAAATATGCTGCTGCTGACGGCTATTTTTTCAACTAAATCCATTTGGCATCTAAGGAAAAATTTTTGCTAATATTCATTTTTTTATTTATTTAATTTAAAATTTCTACATAATTCTACATTATTTACCGAACACTTTTTAAAATGTTAACTTTTTAACCATTAAAAGAAAAAAAAATCTCGTTAAAGGGCTTCAAGAGCTATTCAAATTTTCGTTCTCAAGAAACCTAATAGCTTCCTGCACTGTCTGACCAACTGAAAAAAATAACAAGCCTTGAAGATATGCAATGCTTCGCATTCCATAGTATACTCTTCACAGTGGATGGTATATTAAATTTTTAAACAAGAACAACTTGTTTTAAACAAGTCATGAAGATATTAAAGATTTGCATTCCATTATTTACTATTCGCAGTGTATATTGCATTTTCCCAAATAGTCGACTGTTATAATTTGTTCATAGGATTTAGTACAGTATACCGGGTGCCACAAAATAGTGGTACACACTTTTTTGTTAATTGACTTATTAAAATGAAAGGAGTATATAAATAATTGAATAAACTGCATTTTTTACATTATAAAAAAGTTTATGTAACTTCCGGTTTCGCCGGAAATGACCTCAACTTTTGATTTTTAAATAGAACACCTGTATAGTTTTACATATTTTAATTTAAAAATGAATTCTGACTTGGACTTTCTGAGTACAACCATGTATAATTTGTCAACTTTTGACAGAACAAGTAATTTTTAACTATATTTTAATTTTAAATCTAGTTAGCTTTAAAATATGCAAAATTATTCTTGGCTTAGTAATTTTTTTAGCAAAAATCGAGGGGTCCCGCAATAATGAAGGAGACGACGCACTTGGCCAGGAAGTCTGGGAAGTCTCTAGGAAGTCTCAGGAAGTCCGGGAAGTTTTTGAGAAGTCTCAGAAAGTCTAGGAAGTCACTAGGAAATCTCAGAAAGTCCGGGAACTCTTTGAGAAGTCGCAGGAAGTCTCAGGAAGTCTTTAGTCGTTATTTCAATAAAAATACTTGGAAAACACGGTGTAATTTACCCCCTCCACACCCGCCGTGTAAGTGACGTGGTTTTCGGCATATCGGCAGCACACTTCATTTTGTCTATTTCGCGAGAAAGTGATCGATTTTTAAAAATTAAGGTGAAAGTTTTATAAAGTAGTGATAAAAAAACAATTTTCAACTGTCCCTTTTTATTAAAACCTTTCTATTCACTTCACTTCCATATATATAAAGATATAGGTATATTTGCCCCTCGATTTGTCCTCAAATTTGCCAAATGCTTTTTCACCCACTTAGAATAAACTTAGAAAGCTGAAATTTGGTACACATGCTTATCTGCCCTAACAAAACAATTTTACTCGCAATTTTATATAAACCCCCCAACCCCCCCGCACCCCTAAAATATAAAAAATCCATTTTTTGCCCACGTAAGTTAATTTAAAACTAAAACTGGGTTACGTACTCACCCCGTAATAATAAAATTTTAATATAAATAAAAAAATCCGTAACCCCCCCCATCACCTCCCATATGTATGTAAGTTAACAATGCCCTCTCTGTTTTACACACTTAGAATAAACTTAGAGAGTTAAAATTTGGTACATATGCTAATCTGCAAAATAATTTTTTATAACATTTGGACTTTATAAATAAAAAACCAGGTCACCCCCATACCTATGAGTTAACTATGGAGGGCCCTCTCTGTTTTACAGACTTAGAATAAACTTAGAGAAGCTAAAATTTGGTACACATACTTATCTTCCCTAACAATACAATTTTATTTGAAATTTACCCCCCAAAGGAGTGGGGGCCCTAAAATTAAAAAATATAATTTTTTTACCCACATGAGAAAAATTAAATTAGTTTAAATACTTATCCAGTGATAATAAAATTTTACAATAAAAGTCTAAGTTAACCCCATCTCTGTTTCACCCACAGAATAAACGTAGAAAGCTGAAATTCGGTACACATGCTTATTTCTAATACAATTTTGTATAAAATTTACCCCCATCCCCCACCCCTAAAATTTTCTTACCCAAGGAAGATAATTTTAAACTAAAATAAGGTTACATACATCCAGTGATAAAAAAAATAAATTTGACACCCCTTCATCTCCCCATCGCAAAAATTGGGTCTTACACAAATATAACTAAAAAACTTGAAAATAAAATTAAATAAAAACAAGTTTTTAAACTTAAAACCCTTCAACATATACCGTACCTATAACTAAAAAGTAGAAAACAAGATATTTATACAAATTCGACAAACTCGTACAAATTTACAAATACGAGATTTTTAAAAGGGTTTTGGACGGTTTTGGAAATGTTTCCGAAAATCAAAAAATTAAAAATTCCAAAACACTTCTTTTAAAAATCTCGTATTTGTAAATTTGTATAAATATCTTGGTTTCTACTTTTTAGTTATAGGTACGGTTTATGTAGAAGGTTTTTAAGTTTAAAAACTAAAACACTAAAATTATACATGGTGTAACGCTGTATTCGACCCCACCTAAACCCTTTATGTACTTTGTGAACGAATTCATTGGGTTTGTTTTTTTGTCGAAAATCTCAGTTCTAAACTGGTTCGGAACTGGTGCAGTTGCAACTAGACAGTGCTCAATGGCAACTGCGCACGTTCCGAACCAATTCAGAACTGCTATTTTCGGAAAACAATATAAACCTAAATAAACCGATTGTTTCATGTTTTGACTTAGTCACAGAATGATCATCATACCTCGGGCAAAAGCGGGCATAAATTCAGCTCTGCAGTGCATTGATAAGAAGCAGCTGCAAGACGGCTGACCCCACTCCACAAGAACGCAACGCTAGTAAATCTATGATAAAAGTTAAAAAAGATGACAAAAGATGAATAATAATAGCTCGCAATTGCCCCGGCACTGTAAATCATTATCCGTGATAATAATTATGATAATTATAATTATTATTATTAAATTAGGTCCTTATAAAATAATCTGATCCGAAAACTAACTTTAACAATAAATCCCTGAATAAAAAATTCGCGGGCTAAATTTAAATATCACGCATGCGCAGAATTGCAAAAAGTTGTTAGAAGTCTTTAGGAAGTCACTATAAATCTTTGGGAAGTCGGAGGAAGTCTCAGGAAATCTCAGGAAGTCGTAAGAAGTCTTAGGAAATCTCAGGAAGTCGTAAGAAGTCTTAGGAAATCTTTGAGAAGTCCGGGAAGTTTTTGAAAATTATAGGAAGTCTTAGGAAATCTTTCGAAATATTGCAAAAGACTTCCGATTTTGAAGGAGACGACGCACCCAAAACCTATTGCGGGACCCCTCGGCAAAAATATGAAACGACGTTTTATTTAAATATTAACTAATTTGGGGTTCTTTAAATCTAGGTAAATCATTTTTTTTAATAACTCATTTTGCTAAATGGGAAGGTACTGGTACCGTAGTACATTAAATCAATTTTTTTTCTTAAAATATTGAATCCAATATCATGGTATTTCAATCAAAATTTATTGGCAAAAAATACTATTAAAAATAAATAAAAAAGAAAAACTAAAGGTAAAACCACTTTTTTAGTCAGTTTTTGTTTTGAGGGTTAATATTTTTAAGTTAAATTTCAAAAAATATAACATAAAACAAAAACAATGCATATTATAAAAGCAGTATTTTTTGTTGCATTTTTTTTAACATAAAACTTAGTTACCTTAGAATTTCTAATAAAAAAACAAAAAACGATCGTTGATATGAGTAGTAATTAGGTACTTTAAATATTAATTAATAATACGTTAAATTCTTAAATTATTAGGATAACAAATTATTAATTTAAATAAATTAAATTAAATATTAAAATACAAAAAAATGCTACTTTTATAAACGCATTGTTTTTGTTTGAACTTGTTATATTTTTTGAAATTTAACTCTAAAATATTAACACTTAAAACAATAACTGACTAAAAAAGTTGTTTTATTGTGGATTTTTCTTTTTTATTTCTTTTTAATAGTAATTTTTTGCCAATAAATTTTGATTGTAATACAATGATATGGGTATCAATCTTTTAAGAAAAAATATTTTATTTAATTGTACTACAGTACCAATACCTTCCCATTTAAAAAAATTGAGTTTTATTGAAAAAAATGATTTGCCCAGTTTTAAAGAGCTCCAAATTGGTTAATAATTAAATAAAAAGTTGTTTCATATTTTTCCTAAGAAAGTTACTAAGCCAAGAATAATTTTGAATATTTCAAAGCTAACTAGATTTAAAATTAAAATTTAATTAAAAAATGACATGTTCTGTCAACAATTGACAAATTATACATGGTTGTACTCAGAATTTAGTTTTAAATCAAAATATATTTATTATATTTAAACAAAAGTTGAGGTAATTTCCGGAGACACCGGAAGTGACAAAAACTTTTTTACAATGTCAAAAAATGCAGTTTATTCAATTATTTTGATTGATTGAAGTTAATAAACAAAAAAGTTTAACATTAACTTTTTTGTTGAATAGGGATCTTCCCGGGAATTCCCCTTATTTACTTTTTCTGAAAATTTAGAGTCGATTGAATAATTCGTTCTTGAGTTATCGTGTCTACAAAAAACGTGACATCGGACGGACGGACGGACAGACTACTACCGTATTATGCTCTTCTAGCGATTACGCACTGTGAGGAGTATAATAAATAAAAGTTCATTCTCATCGGTTCGTACGAGCAAGTCGTATCTTGTTTATATCTTTTTGTTAAGCGCCGCGTTAAAAAAACGCAGGTCTAATGGGCGGATCGTAAACATATAAACATGAGAAAAATTAGTTTTCCCATATTATACAACCTAATTAAAGAAAATTTTTAAAAAAACCCATAAGAATTTGTAAAATTAGCAAACGGCAACCTACAATAAAATTGGGTAGGTACCTACACATATTTTGAGTTGCATTGATATGTAGAGACATACGCGACTTCCGGTTAACCCGTCAAAGAGGAAGCATGTAATTGATGTAATTGATGAAGAACGCTGAAAAACCACTCATATCAATAATTGATAATACAAATAATTGATAATTATTATGTGTATACAAAGTTTGTGAAGCGTTTTGGTAAAATTTTGTATTGGAATTAATGGATTTTTTTTTGTGAATTAGTAATATAACCTCGTGGCAAGAAGTGAGTCAAGGCTTGGTACCAGACAAGGTACATACCAAACGGTCCTGGACGTACTTTGCAACCGATTGTAAATTGTTGTATAGCACCAGAAGTTAAATCCAAAGAGATAGAGAGAGATAGAGAAAGAAAAAGAGAGAGAGAGAGAGTCAAAAAGTGCTGCCCCATTGAAAACACATTCACCGCCCCCTCCTAATAACGTAAACATTACTGGGAGAATAAGCCACTTTCAAAATTTATAAATAAGTAGAAAAACACAACGTCTGGGCCCAGTCCGCTTCTAAAAAGAACGCCTTGTTAAAAATCTTCAAGTAGGATAGCCCGAGAACCTTTTTGTTTAATAAGTATTTATATTGGGTTCCATGTATTATTAGGAACCGCTTTGAACGGAACCGACAGCTTGGGTTCGCTTTGTGATATAATGCCAGGGACGATCCTAGAACCAAACGCTTTGGCTTGGTTTATGAATGTCTGAATTATGGCTGATTCAGGCATAATTATCACTAACTATACCAAGCCATTCTGTCCGTTTTATTGGCCAGGCGAGAAGCCATCTTTATTTTTGTCCAATAAAAAGAACGGCTTAGTTTAGTTAGTGATAATTATGCCTGAATCAGCCTTTAAATATAACTCTTTTGTAACTAAGAGATAACCTGCATTAAAACCTTCCTGGTAGATGATCCCTTAAGATTTCCTCGAGATTTTCTTTAAGATTATCTTGATTTCCTTCAAGATTACCTCAAAAAATAACCTAAAAAACGTCCCATGTTTGTACACCTGAATTCCTCAGCGGTTTACTTATCGCTTCTAGAATGGCTGGAAACTTGAAATTTGACATGTGCATGGAGTATCCCCCAAGACTCCAGGAAAAATCCGAAACTTAACATCTGACCCATTTGACCCAAAAAAATAATCTAAAAACTGAAAACAAAAAAATAAAAATTTAAAAATAAAATACTCCCTTAACCCCTGAATTGCAGGAAAATTATTAAACAAGATATAACTAATTTTAGTCCGATCTGGCTAGTAAAAAATAAAAATAAACCTAAAGTTACAAAACCAATAAAAACGTGGACAATTGTTTTATCATCATTGCATAAATTACTTGTTTTAAAAAATTATATTTTTAATGATCCTTTCTCATATTGGAGGTAGTTTTAAATAAACTTAAGACGATATTATCTCTCCAAAAATGTTTTTATTATTATTATATAAATAATAGCGACATGTTTCTGCCCTTTTAACGTAGGGCCATCTTCAGGCTAATAATTAAAATTAAAAACAAACAACAACAATTACATTACACGTATACAAGTCATATTATTTATATAATAATAATAAAGACATTTTTGGAGAGATAATATCGTCTTAAGTTTAATTACTTGTTTTGGAAATAATCTTTTTGCGTCTTTTACTTTGCTACTTTGTTACTGTTAGTTTTTCACCGGGTGATTTGTCTAAAGGGTGTCCGCTATCTTGAATTTTAGGGGTGGGTTGCTTAATATGCATCTTACGTTAAAAATGCATATAACCAATTTTGTTCAGGAGGAGATTTCCAACAATTTTTGTTTGGATGATTTTTTTAACATATTACTAACAATCGAGTTAATTTAAAATACCCACGTTGGAGGTGAAATTGGGTTTTTCCATTTTCGCCCAAATTATTCACTGGACGATATGTTTGCTTATAAAATTTTTTATCCTCCGATGAATAATTTGGCGGAAAAATCGAAAAAAAGAATTTTACCCCCAACATGGCAATATTTGAAAATTTATAACTTGATTGTTACTAATATAATAAAAAAATTATCAAAACAAAACTTGTTGAAAATTTTTTCCTTAACAAAATTGGTTATATACATTTTTATCGAAAGATGCATATTTAGCGAGATAACCGCACTCACCCCTAAAATTTAAGATAGCGAACATCCCTTACGCAAATCACCCGGTGAAAAACTAACAGGAGTGTTCTGTTACTATCCACTACTGCCCTTTAAAATATCAGCCCGTTTACATTTATTGCAATTTAACACAGGAATTTTTCGTTATTTGACTGGACTAAACCCTCAATGAGCCAGTCTAACACGAACCAGACAATTTTTAACGTCCATCCAGGTTGTCCACATTATTGTTATAAATAAATACGTTTTCAGGTTAATTTTAAAGTGGTATACGTGATACAAATACAAAAAAAAATGTTTTAACTCTCTTAACACTTGAACTGTTAACTGTAACGAAGATTTATTATATCTTATACAGGGTGTCTCATTAACTTTCCTACAGGCATTATCTTGAAAACTGTAAGAGATATCAAAAATCTAAAAAGCAGGTCAAATAGATATTTTCAAGAAGCTTTCTATTTATGCAATTGGTAAGGTTCTAAAACTTACCCACTAACCCCCAGCAACCCCAACTTTAAAATCTCAAATAGCAATATGAGTCGTGGGATGCACTATTTGAAACGTATTTTTATTTTAGTTAAAATTCAATTTTAATTTTTAAAATCGGACAAGCCGTTCCAGAGATATCCATTAAAATAGTTTCAAAAAATTAAAAATATGGAAAAAATATTATATTTGAAAAATAAAGGTATCTTATTCTAACATTCACTACATCCGTATAACATAAAATGCTCGAAAAGACCACCATTTCCAACTATGCACTGTTCAAATCGTGACATTATATTTCTTTTGCGAGCTGCCTATGCCATATCCGGATTAATAGTCTCACAGGCATTAGCAATGCGTGTCTTTAAGTCCTCTAGGTCAGTTGGTTACGTTTGGTAAACTAGGGTTACTCGATCAGTTGTTACTATGGCTATTATTTTGGTGGTTAGCTCTTTGGATTTCTCGTAGTTTTCGCCCAAACCAACCAACCACAAAAACACACTAACACACAAAGCAACGACCGATCGAGTGACCCTATGATAAACTATTCGTTCCTCATAAAAAATTTTATTGGCGTTAGGTCAGGAGAGCTTGGTGGCCAAGAAATTATTCCCCTATTTCCAATACATTTTTTTGGAAAATTATTATTTAAATGTTGAGTGACGGAATTATTATCATGGGGGGGAGCGCCGTCTGGCTGCCATCACGTTTTTACCTCATGGTATTAATTCCGTGATGTTTTCAGTGGAATAATTTCTTGGCCGCCAAGCTCTCCTGACCTAACGCCACTAGATTTTTTTATAAGGAATAGTTTACCAAACATAACCAACTGACTTAGAGGATTTAAAGAAACGCATTACTAATGCTTGTGAGACTATTAATCCGGATATGGTATATCCAGTTTGCAGAATAAATTTAATGTTACGATTTGAACAGTGCATAGTTGAAAATTCGAGCATTTTATGTCATATGGATGTAGTGAATGTTAGAATTTGGTCATTAACACAAATAGATTACTTTTTTTAATTTTTTGAAACTATTTTAATGGATATCTCCGAAACGGCTTATCCGATTTTAAAAATTAAAAATTAATTTTAATCAAAATAACAATACCTTTCAAATAATGCATTACGTGACCCATATTGCTATTTGACATTTTAAAGTTGGGGTTGCTAGGGGTTAGGGGGTGAGTTTTAAAATCTTACCGAGTACATAAATAGAAAGCTTACTAAAGATATCTGACTGACCTGCTTTTTGCATTTTGATATACCTTATCCCGTTCAAGATAATAACTGTAGGAAAGTTAATGGGACATCTCATTTAGTGTAGAGTAGGAACTGGATAATTTTTATGACACAAGTTTAAAAATTAAAATTCAAGAATTAATTCTTCGGGGATAAATATTTTAGCTTTTGTTTTTATAGTAAAAGTTTGAAAATTGACGTTTCATAAAGTGACAGGCATTATAGATCTTGAATCCTACCAATAAATTTATCGCTGCCAAAAGTTTGCCAAAACATTTATTGCTAAAAAATTGTTGCTACCATATTTTTCGCTATAACTTGAATGTAATTGATTAACAAGATGAAAAATAAATGTTTTTGTTTCCTAACAAGTAATCAACACAAGTATGACACGGGAAGGATATAAGTGGTACAAGTTTATCAGATTGTTTCCACACCGTTGTCATATGTGGTCAAATGCGACGTTGCCGCATTATGACTAACAAAACAATTGTAATTTCTTATCCACTATACCTTAGATGTATATTGTTATTATAGTTGAAAGAAGTAATTTTAACATAAATTTTCATGAAACGTAAATAAAGAGCATTTTACTATTCCAATTTCTTATTATTACTGAAAATAATGTAAACTCTAAATATAACCACTGAAAAATATCAAGAATTAAACAGAATTTATATTGATATAAAGTAATGGCGATTTCTCCCGTTAGATTAGACAGGGACAAAAGTTCTACCCAAAAAGGATAGAAGACATACATACGCTCCCACTTCCACCCAACCAAACAAATTCTGTATTTGTTCTTTATTGAACAAATACAATATTTACTTGGCCGGGCGAAAAGTGTAACTATATTATTATCATTAAAGAAATTACTGGCGCCATCTAAATTTTAGTAGCATTATCTTATTCTACAGATTCACATTAGCTTTCTTCGTTCGTGCCGCTCAGTGCTACATTTTCCGGCCAACCAAATAAATACTGTATTTGTTGTATGAAAAACAAATACAGTATTTATTTGGTTGGCTGGAAAGTGTAGCACAAATGAGATAGAGATAGGGTAGACGTCTTTTGTTTCATAATTCTAGTTGTAGAGAGCTCCATTTGAAAAGTCCAAATCAATGAATTTGAAAAAATAACATGTTACCACACAAGAGGACCACTTGTCAAGAAAGTTTCATGATTTGTTTTATAGCCATAATTCTCAAGTCTAATAGCTTTTAAAAGGATAGGTTTTAATGTCTTTTTTATTGTCTATTTGCAAATTTGCCTTTGCTAAATCATTTATTTTACACTTTTTTTATGTCCTCCAAAGGCGACAATTGCAAACGCAGTTTGTTTGAGATCCAGTCTGCAAAAATGAAAAGTAACACTTGTTAAACTCTTCCCAAGTTTAAATGTAGAAGAGTACCACTTTCAATTTTATTATATTTTTTTTAATAATAAACGTTATTAATTATATTAAACTTAGCGCAGAATCTATTTGAGTAAAAAACTGCATGGAGTCATCTAGCTGCACTAATCATAGCTAGCTATGACTAGTGCTTTTTTATAATTTTTGACATTTGGGTAAAATGTTTTTTAAAAGTGGAAGTTTGGAAGTTATAACAAAAGTAAGTTTTTTATTCATAACGTGTTATTAATATAAAATTTTACATTATCTAAGCTAGTGATACCTAAAATTATTCTTAAATGATGGACCAGCATTATTTTAACTTGTCACATTAGGGTGGTAAAAAAAAATTATTTACTTAATTTTTTCTATTTATCGTGGTTCGAATGCCCTTAGAGTAAAAATTTATATAGACAACCCTTTTAGGGCCTTTTAGGGCCCTAAAACACATAAATCATGAAAATATCGATAAAGTTCATATAAAAGCCTTGATATCTATATTTTTTCTTTTTGAGTGTAATAATAAGCCTGCAAAATCTTAGCCTGATCAAAAGTTTCTTACCCGTGCCAACAAGGCCCCGAAATTTCCCCTTAACTCCGAAAAAGTGCATTTTCTATTTGTGCTACTTAAGAATTATAAATATTAAATAAAAGAGTTTTATGTCACTTTTTTTTCTATATAAACCTATTTTAGTTATTTTAAAATATTACGTTATTCTACGTAACGAGTATAAAGTCTAAGCGCCATTTAACATCAACATTTTGATGCGATTTTTATTAAAATGTTGATGTTAAATGACGCTTAAACCCCATACTCGTTGCGTAGAATAACGCAATAAAATAACTAGAATAGGCTTATATAGAAAAAAAGTGACCTAATAACTTTTTTATTTAATATTTATAATTCGTCAGTAGCACAAATTAATAGAAGATGCATTTTTTCGGAACAAAGCCCCGAAATTTTTGGCTCCGGTTAGAAACTTTTGATCAGGCTAAGATTTTGCAGGCTTATTTTGATACTCAAAAAGAAAAAATATAGATACCAAGGTTTTTAAATTTTATAAAATTTCAAACGCTAGGGCTGGTTTTATACGAATTTTATCGATATTTGCGTGATTTTAAGGTTTTTAGGACCCTATAAGTACCCCTTAGAGTCGTCTCTGTAAACTTTTACTCTAACGGCGTTCTAAGGGCCACTTGCACCAACTTTTGGTCTGGGATTATCTCAGCTAAACCGAGTTTAAGTTAAAAATGCTGCGTTCTGATTGGTCGGCCGTCAATTTAATCCAAGTTTAAAGTTAAACCTTCATTGGTGCAAGTTACCCTAACCACGACAGAAAAGATTAAGCAAATATTGTCACATCTTTTACTTTTAGTAAGCACTGGTGCACTGCGTTATTGCTTCATTTTAACAAAATATTTGTAGATTGATACTTTACTTTCCTTTTTTAGGACTTTTGTCCTTTCTACCATTTTCTCGCTTTTCAAAAATGTTTAAATTTTTTTTAATGTTTTGATTAACAATAACACTGTGCGACAAAATCGAGGTTGATCTTTTAGGCAAGAGATCTGTCAGTGTCATTCAAAAATATAGGTCTAATATAGTCGAGTCCCCAAGGGGTTTCGCTACTTTAGGTCATTTAAGCGATTTTTTTAAATTTAAAGTTCTCAGCTCACGCTCATATACAAGACCTATTTTTCAAGTTAGCGTTTCATAACTTTGGGAAGCGAATTCCTATCAATAGACATGAAAAAAAGTTCAGATAAACTTGTATCCAAAAATGTTTCGTAAGGGAGCCATGGTCCTTCAGTGACAGGCCCGCAAATAAGATTTTCGTTTAATATCTCAGGAACCCTTCGAGCTACAAAAATGAGTTTATGAATGTGTTTTTATATCAACAAGGCTTATTAATATATACTATTTTCATGTGGTAATTTTAGCCAGGGGCGAGCTAAACGGAAGGCCCAAGCACTTTTTTGCCCAATTCTTTTTCAGCGTAACTTGTTTTTTGTTTCCTAGTTTCAATATGATCCTATACATAAACATATTTAAAAACCGTCCTATCATGTAATCATCTAAGACTTATCGTTTACGAGAAAAATGCAATTAAAAGTAATATTAGGCTTTAGTGACTAAAAAGTATATGGAGAAAAAGAGCAATATACGATTCAGAGTAAAGATTATACTATAGATTGGTTTTTATTTTGTTTAAATTATCCTCTTGATAACGCACTTCCGTCCGCCATTATCGGTCTGCATGTCGGTACTCTCTTTGTGTAGTGTGTAAACTACCTACCTATCCTAACAAACCTGCCTATCCAGTGCTCTAGTATATATTTTAAAAAAAATAAGAAATTTTTAGTGCACATATTCTAAGAGGCAAAAATGAAATTAAAATAATGTTAACCTTAAGTTTCCAAATATAGTAAATTAATAATAATACATGTAAAATAGTTATTTATGTTTAAATCTTTTAAATTAATATTCTTTTTGTTTCATTTTCGCCTACAACTATAACTGTTAATCAGAATAAACTCGCCCCAGGATAATCAGAATAACTCGCCCCAGGGTCTGTAGGTATATCTACCTAAATGCAAGTCAAATCTTTGTTAAATTAATATTTTATGAAAAAAAATGTAATTACTTACTTTGTATTTTCAACACTCATTGTTATAAATATAAAATATGGCACTGAAAACTAACGCAAATAAGGAATAGCTAATTACAAACTATAGACGCTTCTTGCGAAGTGTCAAATATCCACTTCTTCTTCTTCTTTTAAATTGGCGTCGTAAATCGTCGGCCACAGTTCGGTTCGCTAGAGGCTAGCCGATAATCGGCAAGCCAGAAATGGTCCAATAATTGTTTATGCCGATTATCGGTTGATGGATTGCTGGGTACTTAGATCATCGGTGCTATTTGAGGTGAGTACTGCTGAATGTATACTGTAGAACACGAGGCATCAAATATTCGCGGCGTATGTGTTGTTCTAGTGTGGGAACTGAATGAAACGCATTTATTACCTATGGGCAGATGAACCCATATGCGTACATATACAGGGTGAATTACTTGATTCCAGAGCAGGTTATGTTCAAGTTGCACACACAATTTTAAATTTTAAGCTTTCGCGGCCACTTAAATATAAAGAACTTTTACTTTTGTGTTTAGACCGTGTTAATGGATTGTCACTTTCCGACGTTTCGTCTCTTTGCTGCAAGATACATCATCAGGGATTAATCTGAATAATCTAAAACTCTGTTCAGATTAACTGCTATCTAGAAGTAAGAGACAAAATGTCCGAAAATCCATTAAAAGTTCTTTATGTATGCACAAATATTACCTTGAAATTTTTAAAAAGTCCACGAGAATAGTGGGTAGCCTAAAACTAAATTCACAAGCTTGTATACAAGAAGCTATAGTTTCTTCAACTGCGATTGATAAGAAGATTGAATATATATATATATATATATATATATATATATATATATATATATATATATATATATGTATATATAAAACATTTGTTTACTTCCTTTAATATGACACACACTCAGAAAATATTACTGAATGTTGTTTGTTAAAACCTTTTTTTTTATTTCGCGACATTTGGTGTTTAATACTTTACTTGTGATAATAAATACTACAATGTAACTTACATTATGTAAGTACTGTATACAATAACTTGTAATATTAACACGACATAAAGTGCTTGGAAAAAGCAACGTGTGTTTATTAATACTAGCAAGTTGTAGTAAAAATTACTGTAACCTTTGGTAAAGTATATCACTTTAAGTTGTGTTGATCTAGTTTACAGTATGTTACAGTATAATGGGTAATTAATACCAAAATTTTTATTAGTTATAATACAGAGAAGAGTTAAAAATAGTACCCGATTATTTCCTTAGTCCAAACCAAAGATTTTATTTTACCACATCATACTACAGTACTATAAACAGTTCTTTTTATAATATCATTTTTGAATATTAAATTATGATTAATTTAAATTACATAAAAAAAATCAGGTGTCCTACTGGAACCCTAGTCATTTCAGGCATGGGCTTTTAACTCTATATTCACGATCATTACAAATTATACATGTCACCCTGTACCATATATAATTTTAATACCTAGGTAACTATAACTTATAATAATTGCGGATGTATGCGAAAACATATAAAAGCAAACCACATATGTATACATTTTTACATTTTACACTAAATTAGTGTCACAATGCATTACAATGGCCGAACTATGAGCTGACATAATTCAAGAGTATAACTGTAACATAGTACCAACTGGGAGATTAGCTTTACTGGGAGATTAGCTCAGCGGTCTAAGGCATCGATATAGCATTGACACTGATTTAATGATCGTGAGTTCAAACCTCACTGGCGCCGATTGCCTTTTTCAGTTAATTAATAATTTAAATTTAGCGAAGGCGTACTTCCTAGATATATTGGTTCGAAAGTTAATTAAAGCCGGTGGTTCCCTCTACTACTAGCCCACACAAGTCCTGGACTTAGGGGATGCTTAATTAAGTAGAATAGTACGAGGTTAAAAATAAACATAAACTATAATTGAACAGTAGAAAAGGGTCTAAGTGTCAATGGCACTTAGACTCTTTGCAACTTATACTCTTCAATTGTGTATAAATATACTTGTAGAATGTTTATGGAACAGGCTATACAGTGTGTCCGGAAATGATGAGCAAAAAACTCGGGGGATGATAAATATTTTTATAACAACTTTTCGTCATATTTTCCGATGTAGAATCACCCCCCGAGTTTTTTTGCTCATCATTTCCGGACACTCTGTATGTACGTCCGAAGTACACGAAGCTAAGTGTACCCACTGTATTCTTATTGGCTAGTTTTTAGGGCTTTTAGAGCTTTTAAGGTATATTTTTCATCAGAATGTTATTCTCCCCCATTAACATAAAAAACACCAAATAGGTGCAAAAACCGACCTAAACCAAAGAGTTAGGTTATGTTACGTCGGACTTTTACTTTAACATAAAACAGGCTATTTGTACGTCCGACGTACTCGAAGCTAAGTGTACGTCCTGAATTCTTATTGACTGATTTTTAGATTTTTTATAACTTTTAAGGTACATTTTTTGTCAAAATTTTATTCTCCCCTAAATGGGGGGCTTCCCATTACCATCAAAAACACCAAACAGGAGAAAAAAAGACCTCAATCAAAGAGTTCGCACATAAATGAATTCGCCATGATTTCGAGAAAGAAGGATATCGTTTTAAAGGCGAGTTTTGGGCTAAATGAGAAAAATATGTGTTTGTTTAAAACAGTGCAAATTATGAAAAAAAAAATAGTAAAAAACTGTTTACAAAGTTAATTTGAAGAAAAAAATATTACATAAAAAAATATTTTACATTTTTGTGTTATCGTAAACCTGACAACAATGCATCATTTAAAACTCGACATGCGCTAAGTGACTCTTTTGTTGACAATTTAAATTCTTTCATTTTTTTGTATATTTTTGTGTTTTTTGTAATATATTCACCTTCAATAATTTTGTGCTTTTGATTATAACTTCGATATGTATTATTCTGCAGCTATAATCGTTTCCATTAAATGTTATGAGAAAATAATTTTAGTTTTGAGGTTATACATTTGGTGAAGCTGGAGCTAAAGTGGTCTAACTAACATTTTTGGCGAAAATGAGTTACGGCCATACTAGACATTGTATATTTATAGTTTAAACGCATTTTAGGTCTATAAACCTGCCCAAACCCCTTAATTTAAATGATAACATTTAGGAACTCTAAATTAATTTATTTTTTAAATTTGTTTAAAACGGTTTAAGTCCAAACCCAAAAATAATTTTATAGTATATATATATATAGGTAGTACTACAGCACTTAATGCATAGTTGTTGCAATAGTTGGTTTTGTTTGGGAAATAACGAGTGTTGAAAACATTGTTAGTTAGACCACTTTAGCTACTTCACTTTTGGCGAAAATAGCAGTTTCTAAAATTTATGTGTTAAATAGCTTAAAAGTGGCATAAAACTAATTAAAATCTTATTTGGTGGGTCTTTTATCTTCTATACAACATTTTTTGTGCGTTTTTAGCTAAAATTATTCATATTGTGCCTTTTTTTTTGTGTAAAAACAGGCTCATTTAGTATACCCCAAAAAGTGTTACGTAATACTTGGACGCACCCAAAAATAATTTTATAGTATAATTTAAGGGTAGTACTACACTATTTAATTTTTAACTGTTGCAATAGTTGGTTTTGTTTGGGAAATAACGAGTGTTGAAAACAATGTTAGTTAGACCACTTTAGCTTTTTCACTATTGGCGAAAATAGCAATTTCTAAATTTTATGTGTAAAATAGCTTAAAATTGGCATAAAACTAATTAAAATTTTATTTGTGGGTTTTTTTATATTCTATACAACATTTTTTTGCGTTTTTAGCTAAAATTATTCATACTGTGACCTTTTTTTTTGTAAAACAGGCTTATTTAGTATGTCCTAAAAAGTGTTACGTAATACTTGGACACACCCAAAAATAATTTTATAGTATAGTTTAAAGGCAGTACTACACTATTTCATGTATAACTGTTGCAATAGTTGGTTTTGTTTGGAAAATAACGAGTGTTGAAAACAATGTTAGTTAGACCACTTTAGCTTTTTTACTTTTGGCGAAAATAGAAATTTCTAATATTTATGTATGAAATAGCTTTAAAATGGCATTAAAATAATTAAAATTATATTATATGGTTAGGTTTAAGTATTATTTTACACCTACTGTGCCAACTTACCCAAAAAAAATTAAAGTTTTGTGTGAAAAGAGACTATGAGTTTTTTACTAAAAAGTGTCGCGTAATAATTGAAGATACCCAAAACTAAAGTTATTTTAATGAGATAAGTTTTTTTATATTTTATGCTAACATATGCCCAAAAAGTTTAGTTTTAAAGGTTAAAGTGATTAAATTATAAGTCGAAACGTGTTTTCTTAATTTTCTCCATATTTACATTTTGTTAGTTAAACCACTTTAGCTCCAGCTTCACCATTTGTGCATTAAGAGAAGAGGGATGGGTTGAAACTTTGCCCTTGGTCCCACAGGAAAAATACATGTTTTTGCTTTGTATTATATGTTTATTTATATGTTTATTTTTAACCTCGTACTATTCTACTTAATTAAGCATCCCCTAAGTCCAGGACTTGTTTGGGCTAGTAGTAGAGGGAACCACCGGCTTTAATTGACTTTCAAACCAATATATCTAGGGAGTACGCCTTCGCCAAATTTCAATTATTAATTAACTGAAAAAGGCAATCGGCGCCAGTGAGGTTTGAACTCACGATCATTAGCTCAGTGTCAATGCTATATCGATGCCTTAGACCGCTGAGCTAATCTCCCATATATTCAATATATTCAATTGACACATTAATGTTTAATGTTAAAAACTAAATATGACAAAGTGATTACATAGGCACTTCTTTTTCAGCAAAAATATACTACTACCTACCTACTTACGTATTTGAAATATCTTCTCTAATTTTATTTATCGACTAAAGGTCGAAACAATATCCAGTAAAGATAAACCAATTAATTTTTTATATTTAACAAATAAAACATTAACTGCTTAAGGTTTTTGCATTTTTTAATAGCTTTTTACATTTTAGGAGAATTATTTTTACACAGAATATAGAAAAATAATTTTTAATAGCCTGTTAACAAAACCTCTATTTACTTTCATGACACTTGACACATGAACGTAATGTGCAATGTTGCTAAATCGTGTATTGACATATGTCAAAATTCGTAATTAAAATAATTAATTAAAGTATGTTCTGGGACATAAGAAAGGCTGAAATTTTGACTAACCATTTATTTTTTATGTATCTATAAGCATGTAAACACAGTGGGTTTTTGGAAAGTTTAGGTTTGACAAAAATGACGAAGAAAACCACACTGTGATCGTGATTCATGATTATTTGGACATGACAAAACCACTTTTTTTTTAAATCGAAGTAGCTCGTTTTTGCACTTTTTTTTCGAAAATCAACATAGCAGGAGTATAAAAAATTAAGTGTTAAAAAATGTTACTTTGTTTCTTATTTTTACAATTTTTTTTGATTTAGGACACCACCAAAATCATTCCAATAGTTTTAAAATTTTTCTTTTAAAGTCCTCTTTTGTGCAATAACCGAGAAAATACAAAATTTTTATAAAGTAATTTTGTGTAACCTATGCGTACACGCCTAGGGTTACCAGGTGCTAAATTCGAAATCCCGGTCGTGACCGGTGAAAAATCCAGATATTATACGAAAAGCCCGGTTTTGGTGCACAAATTACCATTTTTTATTGACCGCTAGCGGTTAAGAGTTCTTATTATTAAATTTTTTGACAACACATTTATAATTTTTAAAGTAATTTTTATTATTTTGTACATTTTACTAATATTTATTTTTTTATTACCTATTATATTAATAAATAATGATTAAACTCTAACAGTAAAAAAAAACATAACTCTAAATAATTAAATTTTAACTTAAAAATAAATACAAGTTAAAGGTGTGTTGAAGAAAAATCCACAACCGCTTTTCTTAAATATTTTTTAAATATTTTGTATAAAATTTATCATTTATTTATCATTTAATAATCTATTTAATACATAAAAAATGTATTTGTTTTTTATTCTAAATACGTGACGTTATTTTAATTATTCCGTTTCTATAGCAATTTGGGATGTCATTAATCAAGGATACTTGATTTTTGTGAGGTTTTATAAAATAGCATTCTTTTAAAGTCTTTTAGTTTATAGTTTATTTTAGTAAAAAAAAAACAATATACCAAGGTAAAAAATACTTTTGCAGCCTCGGATTCTTATATCTCAAGATTCTAAGTATCTCGGGATATACCTAATACACCTCTGCTATAAAAAATGTATTTTCTATAGGTATACCTATTTTATTATGTATTTGTGTAATTAAGTTTTTTTTTTGTATTTGCTCGATTATTGCATAAAAGACGACATTAAAAAAGAATTTTAAAACTATTAGAATAATATTGATGGTGTCCTAAATAAAAAAAAAATAGTAAAAATAAAAAACAGAGTAACATTTTTAAACGCTCAAGTTTTCATATTCCTTCTATGTTCATTTTCGAAAAAAAGTGCAAAAACGAGCTAACTCGATTTTAAAAAAAGTTGTTTTGTAATGTCCAAACAAGCCTGAATCACGATCACAGTGTGGTTTTCTTTGTTATTTTTGTCAAACCTAAACTTACCAAAAACCCACTGTGTAAAGTCTTATCGTTGCAGGCGATTTAGACCAAAATACGATACCCTTCCTTATCGAGAAAATAACATATGACTTCATAGGCGAAAAATAATGATGTGACAAATACTATGTATGAATTTCTATATATTAGCCCATAGGCTTATTGAATAATGGTAACACCAACGTTTGTCGGAAAGTGAAAAAATTAAAATGAAAGTTGGTTTCAAAACCGACCAATTTTGATAAATCGTCAATTATTTTTAATTGTATTCAGGACAAGACAAAAAGACCGCGTGCAGAAAGAAAAAAGGCCGCACGTGTAATTATGCTGGACGGACTATAGTGGGAGAGTTTCCGTAACCCCGTGGCTGAATTCTGAGATAAATTGTCTGGGTTATTGCAAATTCCACAGTGGAAAACTTCATTTGAGACTGCTCAGCTTAGGTATTTTGAACGGCAGACTAACATCTCTACTCTAAATTTCTCTACTCCCTAACATCCCTACTCCATACATCCCTACTCCACAACAACTCTACTCCGTAACATCTCTACTCCATAACATCTCTACTCCGTAACAACTCTACTCCACACTATATGCACTTAATAATAAATGAGCAGTTCAAAGAACAAAGAATCTTCTTCTTCTAGATTATTTTATTTTTTTTCTAGAAAACGTTTATCTTTAAATGTAAATCTAGAACAATCATAAATGAATTATTGTAAAAGCAACAATGACCGCGTACTCTTAACATGCACTAATATTTTGGGCATTCAAGTGGATGAAAACCTTGATTGGGTTTCACATGTGGATCATTTGCGAAAAAAACTGGACACTGTGACCTACTCACTCCGTGTGTTGGGGAGGTGTTTAGATGCACATACGCTTAAGATTGTTTACTTCTCAAATTTTCATAGTTACTTACGTTATGGTGTAATTTTCTGGGGACAGTCCAAGGATATTGATTCAGTTTTTGTAAGTCAAAAGAGAGCATTGCGAACAATCCTAAAGTTACCCTATAAAGAATCCTGTAGGGGAGTATTCCGTTCTAACAGAATTATGACAGTTGTGGGTTTGTACATATTCGAGACTATAATGTTTTTAGTCAAAAACAATATTTTATTTAAAGATCTGTTGCCCACCTCTAAAAGAGTAACAGACTATACTGTTCCCAAGCATAGGCTTGCAACATTTGAAAAAGGTTCCCACTATTCAAGTGTATATTTTTTTAATAGTTTACCTTCGCTGTTGAAAAATAATAAAAATAAAATAGGTGTATTCAAAAGACAATTATTTAATTATATATGTGATATGGAACCGTACACAATTAGTGAATATAAAAACGCTAACCAACAATATATTTTAAACCAAAGATTTATTTTAAATTAATTAGTCATTGTGTAATTTTATTTATTTATTTTAATCTGTAATTATAATATTGTTAATTCTGACAACATTTCTTTTAAGTGTCTTTTTATCTTTGTTGCATTGTATTAAGCATTTTCTGGAAATAAATATTATTCTATGTAAGTAATTAATAAACTGAATTCATTTTTGACAGTGACTTAGCATGACAAATATTCTTTTGAGTTAAGACAAGTGGCTAATCGAGTGTCTATAGTGTGGAGTAGAGTTGTTACGGAGTAGAGATGTTATGGAGTAGAGATGTTACGGAGTAGAGTTGTTGTGGAGTAGGGATGTTATGGAGTAGGGATGTTAGGGAGTAGAGAAATTTAGAGTAAAGATGTTAGTCTGCCTTTTGAACCAAAGCGTTGCAAAGCGATACGAAAAAACTGATTTTCGTTTCATTTTCTCCAGGCTGTATTTTATATAATATATTATATATATTATGTCTTAAAATATATTATAATGAAGTTATTCCCAAATCGCCAGGTTCTGGATCCGGTTCCTTTGAGTTCTACAAGTCCGAAAAGCTGTGGAAATTAAGTACTCTAAAAATATATTTTAAACTTGCCAAGTCATACATTACATAAATGTATACATTTATTACATTCGGATTAGGCTATTTTCATAGTTATACAGAATCATTCAGTCCGAAAGGATACATTTTTAAAATGTTTGTTTCGATTTGACTCAAACTTATGGTAGAAATTCGTAAACTTTATTGTTAGGGGCTGCTTCTTAAATTTCTCTAACTTATTTCTAAATAACACGCATATACAACTATTTATTGTTGTATACTATAACCTAATTACGTTATTAATTACGTCAGTCAGTGTGAAAATAGTCCATCTGAATATAATGTTATGTGTTTGATTCGGCAAGTTAATAATAGATTTTTAGGGTAGTTAACTTATTTCTTTTTGGGGCTTCTAGCATCCAAAGGAAATGAAAATTTGGAAATGGCTTAATTTGAATGTAATTTAACTTAAAGTCTTAGAACATACAAGATGCCCAGTAAATGATGTCATTAATTTTAAGGGGTGATTCTACATAGGAAAATATGAAAAAAAAATCCTATAAACATATGTCTAAAAATGTGTCGTAAGGGAGTTGTTGTACCTCAAAGCGTTCCTGTATAACTTTTTTGTAATTTTATTTTTGGAACGTGATTCCTCTGGTCAAAATACATAAAAAAGGTACTCTTGTTGTAATATTTAGGATTAACCGTTTTCGAGAAAAGAATTTTCAAAGGGGCTTGCTTAGCTCCCTTACAACGCATTTTTAGACATATGTTTATTCATAGTTTTTTCATATTTTCCTATGTAGAATTACCCCTTAAAATTAATGACATCATTTACTGGACATCCTGTATATAAAATATAGCCGGGACAAAATAATGAAATAAAAATTGTCACCAGACTTTGGGACTGCATAGCGTGCAATAGCGCCTCCTGTACTTATAAAAATTAGGATTAGGTTTTTTGTAATTGAAAAAATATATATATTTTTTGGTATTGATTCAACAATGTTGTCGATTTAAAGACATGCGATGGATAACAATGAATATCTACAACTATGACTTGTGGACCTCAAATGTAGGTCCATAGAACGTCCATAAAACAAGAAGGATTTTCATGTTGGTTTGTTGGGTCTACAAAGGACGTCTCTAGGTTGTAATTTGGCTTATAGTCTTGGCTATTATAATTGGTTTTTATTCGATTTATTATAAAAGCGACACTTTTTGTTCATGTTTTACGGGCGAAAAGTTGAACTTTGTGGTTCTAGACCACAAAGTTTTTCCATCCGCTAACTAAAACTTGTTATTTTTAAGATTTTTAAAAGAAGATGCTTTACCTTACTATAATATTTATAAAGAAATATGACCTTTTGGTCAATTTTGGTCTTGAACTAACCGTTCTTTTTGACCAGATACAGTTATTATAATCATTTCTTACAAAATAAAAAAAATTCCATAACATAACCTCAAAATATATGTCAACTGATTAATCTGTATTCACCCACTAAAATAAATTAAAAACACAAAATTTCAATTGTAAAATCACTTTTAATATTTATAATATTCATAGAACGGTTTCACAAGTATTATTTTCACAACAGACACATTTTAATAGAAATTAATCACCAAGCTATAGCTTTTTTAATTTGAAAATGAAACCGCAAGCAAAAGAAACGATTCAATTGTTTTTGTAGCGATTTGATTGGACAGCAATTTTTCATGGATAACTAGATAAGTAATAAGACAGTAAAAAGAAATATTTTTTGCACTTTAAAATTAAGTATATTATAATAATTTATTATAATTAGTAACAATCGAATAAAAAATATTCTATAATATTCGGGCAAAGGTTAAATTTCGATTTCGTAGGTTTATTACACTCGGGCCGGCCCTCGGCTTCTAAAGACCTACTTAATCGAAAAATTTAACTTTTCGCCCTTGTATTATAAATAACTATTATAATTATATTTGTAGGTCCTTTGTTTTTAAATAAATAACTGCCTGGTCAACCTATGACCAATTTTTCATCTTCCATATAGATGGACCACCCGCTGTTAATCATGCAAAGACGTTGAAACTGAAATCTGGCTATTTTTCGATAAACCTAGCGAAATAGTTTTACTTTAAATAATTCCAGCCGAGAACTCTGGATAAGAAAAGTATGTTGATGATATCCGCGCCGATTCAGGCAGGGCTAAGGGCTTGGGTCACGGATTTGGCTGATTATTTTTTTATGTTTAGCCCACCAATGTTAGAAAAAAACCTCCACCAACCTTTTCAAAAATATGATTTCTTTAATTTTTCTTAAAAAAAAAAAATAATTTGCCAAAACCTATCGAAACTAAATTAATGCGATTTAATAGAAAAACGTATATTTTTTTTATTGGTGAACACCGCAATTCTCTAGGTTAAATAGTTTTTGATTTATTGCACGCCAATGTCAAATTTTTGACAAATTTAAAAAATCATATTTTTGAAAAAGGACGTTTTTAAATAAAATCCCGTTGAAGTTTTTCTTAGACATCGGTGGGCTACACATAAAAAATAATCAGACAAATCCGTGACCCATGCCGTCAGCCCTACCTGGATCGCAATATAATATATTGTTTATTTAATTTATTTTATTTGTTTTTTTTGTTTTATTTGTTTTATTTGTTTTATTTGTTTTATTTGTTTTATTTGTTTTATTTATTTTATTTATTTTTTTATTTTATTTATTTTATTTTATTTATTTTATTTATTTTATTTATTTTATTTATTTTATTTATTTTATTTATTTTATTTATTTTATTTATTTTATTTATTTTATTTATTTTATTTATTTTATTTATTTTATTTATTTTATTTATTTTATTTATTTTATTTATTTTATTTATTTTATTTGGAGCAGCCATGGGGAGTCCCAAATAAGCTTTAAGCTTGTGCTAGGGACTCCCCATTAATTTAGGCATACAAAATTATCCAAAATATAATTATTATGTTTCTGACAGAAAATTTTAAATTTTCTTGTTTTTTCTTTAGTTTTTAATAAATCTTTATGTTTTCCATATTATCTATCTTCTTATTAAGCAACTGCTACCATTTTCTATATTTATTGTTCTTTTATTCATTAAAAAACTTTATAAAAAAAATTTGATGAAAAAGATGACAAAATAAAAAAAATTGTTATACAATATTATTATATTATTCAGAGCCCCTGCGCTAGAATAATATTTTACGGTAGTTTCGAATTTTCCAAAATCGCCAAAAAATGTCCTAGACAAAAACGTCTTGGATACAAATGTGTTTCATAAAAAAATAAATTACTTTGAAAATGCCCGTCCGTCCGTCCGATGTCACGATTTTTGTGGACAAGATAACTCCAGAACGAATTATCCGATCGACTCGAAATTTTCAGGAAAAATCAAGTTCTATGAATGGAAGATCCCTATTGGTTTTTAAAGTTCACAAGATTCCAGAGATATTTAAAAATAACTCTGTTTTTAGACGCACCCTTAAAAGTAGCAACCTTTATAAGAACTTTTTTTATATTTTTGAATTTAGAATAACCTTTTAATTCTTTTTCCGTTAGTGCTTAATCACCCTGTATTTTGGAGAGCGTGGTAGTCTGTAGAAATTTTAGGGATGTGAAAGATGGACTAGTGGAGCGAAAAGCTGACTAAAATAAATAATAAAAAAAATTGTTTCAGATTCTCACTGGGCACGGCTGAAACTGATGAGGCTGCAACTTTTATTCAAGTTAGTTTTAAATTATAATATAATTATTGTATCCAATGAAGCTTAGCATGGTCTTGATACAATACAATATATCATGGTACAGCCCTTTTCCGGTTTTCTGTACCATTGAAACACACCTACGTGTTTATTTCTATTTCATTGAACCAGTTTTTGATAGTAAAAATAACACAGGCCTGCGATAGAACAGGATAGTTCTGGTTTTTGAGATCATATTTTGTTTTTTACCCGGCTACAGCAACGTGTAATGAGGACTTGTTTGTTTCCCTCTAGAGCCTTTGCTTATTTTAAAGAATGAGACGTCAACATATTCGTTTTGATTACGCGAGTGTGATTAGCTAGTAGGGCATTGTAAAAAACACTTTTTTTAATTTTTCATATTCACCCCTCCTATGTTGTTTTAATTGAAAAAGTATGCTTGCATACCAATTTTCAGGTTACTTGAATATTTTTTGACCTCCGCCCAACTCATTTATAATAATGAGGTATTTGTATTCTTTAATTTCTTACATTGTTACAGTTTTAAGAACAAAACAAGCCGTGAAGATATGTAATGCTACGCATTCCATTATATACTTTATTCACAGTGGATGGTATATTGCATTTTCCCAAATAAAAGACTTAAAAAAAAATTTTTTTTTTCAAAAAAAATCGAGAAAAAAATTCTTGTTCTTCAAGCGTACTAAAATGTTCATATTTTATAACTGAACACACTAGTTAGAAGTGATCTATTTTTTTTACAGTAAAAAAATGAGTTCATTGTTGTACGCTGTAAAAAAAAGTTAGTTAGCAAAACCACCACTGGCGGCAGCACTCTTTGACTTTGATGACAGCCATACTTCAAACTTGTTTGTTTATTATGTAAACAGGTGGTTGACTCGAGATTCTGTGCAACAACCTTGTGTGAAATTGATTAAGAATAATTGAAGAAGAATTCTTCTTATTCTAGAATATATGGTTTATACACCTACAAGTCTCTCCGAAATTGCAAATGCGACATTAGACAAATTACCATCGCGGAGTTACAGACTAGTAAAAGAAAGCTTCACTTTTCCTCTTAGTAAAACAATATACTATTTTTTAAGAAACGAAAAAATTTTGAAAAATAGTTTTCCACAAAAGAGATAAAAAAATTGTATATATATATATATATATATATATATATATATATATATATATATATATATATTTAATTTTTTTTTAAGTTGCGATATTTGGGAAATTTCAATATATCCACTGTGAATAATATATAATGGAATTCGTAGCATTACATATCTTCACGGCTTGTTTTGTCTTTAAAACTGTAACAATGTGAGAAATTAAACAATAAATCTGAAAGGGTTATCTAATGGCGCCAGAGACCATTCTTTGTTTTTAAACCCGAATAAATCTAAACTTCTTATAATAGGAAGGCAACTCGCTGCACAAAGATTGTTGGATTTTAATGTAAATATAAATAACATAGATATTCCAAGGGTAGATGAAGCTAAAAATTTAGGTGTTTTTATTGGTCCACGTTGCGCTTTAAGAAACAAGTTAACGATATGATCAGAAAGGCATATTGCAGTCTAAAAATGTTATACAACAACAGGCATATGATGCCTCGTCCTAAGCCAGTTCAATTATTGTGATACTTTGTATAACTGTTGTATTGATACCGTTGATAAAAACAGAATTCAAAAACTTCAAAATTCTTTTGTGAGATTTATATTTGCTATTAGAAAACATGACAGAATCTCAAACAAAATTAAGGAATTAAACTGCCTTACGATGGAGAAAAGACGAAAACTTCATAGTATTTGTTTATTTCATAAAGTTCATACTGGCAATGTGCCAACTTACTTACATAGCAAAATAACATATAAAGGACATTTTCATACTGTTAATATCAGGCAAAAACCTTAGTTTTACCACGTTATTACTCAGCATTTTATGAGCGATCTTTTCTATACAACCTTGTGCAATTCTATAATGGACTGGATTACGATATGAGATTGTTACCATACTCTAAATTTAAAAAGCGGCAAAAAAATATTTTGCTGGAAAATTATTTTGATGATTTTATTGAACCATAGTATACTTCTTATTATAATATAATAATTATTAGATTTATTTTTATTTTTTCTTTGTTTTTTTGATTCATTTCTTTTTTATGTCAGATTTTTTTTTCTTTTAAATTAATTAGTTATTAAGATTTTTTTTGTGGACTTGCGGAAGACCAGACTTTTTGGTGGACAGGACTTATGCAACTAATTTCAACAACTATTCTGTTTTGGTCCCCCGAAAAGAGCTGAGCGAGATCCTTTTCGTGTATCTTAATGCATAAATAAATGTCTTTATTATTATTATTATTATTATAAATACCTCATTATTATAAATGAGTTGTGCGGGGGTCAAAAAATGTTCAAGTAACTGAAATATGGTATGCAAGTGTAGTTTTTCAATTGAAACAACATAGGAGGGGTGCGTATCAAAAATTAGAAAAAAGTGTTTTAACAATTTTTTGTTTAAACTATGGATTTAGGTGGGCAGGTAAACGTTATTTACACAGACATGAAAAACAAACAAAATTTACCATCATGTAATTATTTAGACTTTTGCATGGGTGTGCAGGGGTTATTTTTTCACATACCTCCAGAGTGCCAATCCAATCCTGGAGCCTTGTTATTCCTTATATTTATTAATTAATTATTAAACATTATGGTATGTCTAAGATTAATGTTTGCTGGTGACATAAAAAAATTATACTATACTGAATTTATTCTTTTCAGGAGGAGAGGAGGAGGTGAACTCCTGTTGGAGGAGGACTCCTGGAGAAGTGAAATAAAGTTAATTCTTTCGCTTGTTGTTTAGTAGCTTTATCAGAGTGGACGCGTTTTTCTTTTTTTAATGCAAAACTTGCATTCATTTTTAATAATAACCACACCGTGAATTCGTCTTTGTTTTGTGGTTACAGGAACTAGACATTATAAGCATGAGAATAATGAAATAAGTATATATTTTTAGAATAGGTACCGATTAACAGACTATCTGTAGCATGAAAAAATCATAATAATAATAATGAAAATAATTACGGACATACTTAAAAACAGCGTGCATGAATCCAAAGGTCTGAATTTACTTACATATAAAAAATATTTCGTATATTTAATGTAATTTTAAATTAAATAAAACAAATACTTCGCATACTGTGTAAAAATCTATAAAGAAATTATGTGTCTATAAAATCAAATACACACTAAAATAGACTAGACCTTATTCTTTTTAGAAATCATCAGTACTGTGTATACTATATAAAAAAAGAATCACGCTGCAGCATTAAAATTTATTGATGCTTTTTTTTTGTTCCCCATATTCGAAGGGCCGTAGCTCCCTTAGGGCTCATTTCCGGACCAACCGTTATAGGAACTTTTTTTTTATAATTTTGAATGTAAAATCACTTCTTAAATTCTGGCATGCCAGTTATTGATCACCCTGTATATAGGATACACAAATATCACGACGCTCTCCTGGGTGGATTTAGTTTTGTTATCTTGCAACCCTATTTTTTTTTCAAATTTATTAAGATCATCCTATAGAATATTTATATGTAAATAAAAAAAAATCTACCGACTAATCGTTTTTTATTTTAAAAAATATGCGTATTAGACCTCGTATTAGACCAGGAGACAAAAATTTTGAAATGGAAAAAATTAAAACGGGACTTTTTTCTTACAAAATGCTCGAGCTTAGCCATTATTTCGATAAATATTAATCTAAAAAAAAATAAGAAGCTATTTTGTAAAGAATTTAGTTGTCTTTAATTTGTTAAATGTCTATTTTAAACAAAAATTTAACGATAAGTCAGGAAAACTCAAAAAACTGTTTTTTTGAAAATCCCCCCTCAAAATGGGGGGTTTCCGATCGGGTTCGAGGGGGAAAACTCAGGGGTTTATCCAGCACATTATTTAGGACAATTTTGTAAAAATTAGGGTTGCAAGATGAAAAAACTAAATCCACCCAGGAGGACGACGTGATATATGTTGTTAATATACGATATATATGAAATTCACAGAAACAGCATTGAGAAGGTTCAGAAAAGGTTTTTAAGGTATCTGTACCTAAAGACATATAATGAGTACCCTGCGCTTAATACTCCTACCAAAAGTTTACTGCAGAGATTTGGTTTTGTAAATATGGCTTCACACCGTTTCTATTACAGTGCAGCTTTTTTGTATAAATTACTTCACAATATAATTGATTGTCCATACTTAATAAATAAACTTAAATTTCACGTTCCATCTGTTAGTACCAGGAATAGAACTTTATTTTACCTAAAAACAACTCGTACCAATATTCTAATGTTTTCGCCTTTATATATCATGTGTTCTAATTACGAACGCATTGGAAGTGTTCTAGATTTATTTTTTACAAATATTAATTCCTTAAGATCTGTTTGTTATGCTGTTGAGTTATAAATCATATTTTCATATAATTAAGTACTTATATTTTATGCATATCTTGTTTTCTTTTTCTTTTTTATATAAGTTTCTATTGTATTTGTATTACTTCATGGTTTATGATAAAAACTTTGTAGAAGGGACGTATGTCCTGTTAAGTTGTAATTAAATAAATAAATAAAATATTTAAATTAAACCTTCGATATAAAAGCATGGTGTCATCTATTGATGTGGTCACTATTATGTGTTCCACTTGTTCCCAAATGGCAAATCGCCACAATTTAGGATGTACAGTGCATTTATAATGCCATGGACCCAAACCATGATATGCAAGTATAACGCAGAGCTTGAATAACTTTTTCTGTTTCGCGAATATTATAAGCTCATACGCAATCCGACCCTGTAAATAAGCAAATAAACTGACTGACCGGTTTGCAGATCGGTGTGAACATTGCTCCTTAAAAATAGTTAACGTTAGTTGCAGTTTTGTTTCGTAATTATCCTAATTAATAATTTATCGCTTTTATTTATTTCTAATAAAATTTTGTGTACTTAAACCATAAAGGGGCCTTTCCTATAAAACGTATTCAAAGAAAATACTTTGGTATCCCACGAACTTTTTTTAAATTTAATGTGGTATCTGGAAATCCAGAATCTGGATTCAGATATGCTGATAAAAATCATATATTATCTCATAAGAATACAAATGTATATGTACAATGTACATGTACAATGTACATGTACAATGCACAATGTATTTTAAGTTTGTAATTTCCTGATTAAGATTCATATGGACTTACTCTCATCAAGTTATATGGGATTTAAGTGACTTCAAAAGATTTCATTTCATTTAATTTTTGGAATTTCCATACAAAAATTCATGAGATATCGTGAGTTTTAATATGTGTATTGGGACCGGTTTACATAAGATTTTTTTTAAAGGGTTGTTACAAACTTTCAGCTAAATTTTAATTTCACTTAGTTAATTAATGGGCATTGGAATTACACTAGAAAGCTGTAGTTTTGTGTAGACCCATTTTTATTTAATTTAGTTTGTGAAAAACACTCTCTAAAGCAATTTAAATACCCTATTTTTAATTTCTTATTAACACCTTTTTTGAAAATTGGGGTCTTTGACGCCAACTACATATGGGATATTCCGTGTAAACCGGATCACAGCTATGATCAAAAATTGAAGTAACTAAAAAAATCGACTCAGGACTCATTTTAAAGGTTAGTGTTTACTTTCAAAAGCCGTGTGCGCCTTTGCAAAATACCACGTGGCGGCTCCAATATAGTGGCTGGAAACCCTAAATTTTTCAGAAAAATGTACAAAAACGCACACAAAAAAAATTAGTCCTTATTTGAGTTCGAGTGCTGAAGACTGAAGGATTAATGGCAGGTTCTAATAGCAAATCCATATTTGGCATGCAAAAAAACCTAAGATAGGACGCGTCTCACAGTGGATAAGTTCCACCGGTGAAATTCTTCATTTTTCTGAAGATTCTTCTGCAAATGTGCTGAAGACTGAAGGGTCGAGGAAAAATTATAACCACGGATTCGTGTTCAGGAGGTAAAAATACATCGAAAATCATATGTACCAAAAATTGAAGAAACCAAAAAAATCGACTGAGGACTCATTTTAAAGGTGTTTACTTTCAAAAGCTGTGTGCGCCTTTGCAAAATTCAACATGGCGGCTCCAATATAGTGGCTGAAAAGCCTAAATTTTTCAGAAAACTGTACAAAAACGCACACAAAAAAAAAATTGGTCCATATTTGAGTGCGAGTATTGGAGACTGAATGATTAATGGCAGGTTCTAATAGCAGATTCGTATTTGGTATGCAAAAAAACCTAAGATAGGTCGCGTCTGAAGATTCTTCTGCAAGTGTGCTGAAGACTGAAGGGTCGAGGAAAAATTATAACCACGGATTCGTGTTCAGGAGGTAAAAATACATCGAAAATCATATATACCATTTCAAATAATGACTATTTTTTTTTTTGGTGTGCGTTTTTGTGTTTTTCTGAAAAATTTAGGGTTTTCAGCCGCCATGTTGAATTTTGCAAAGGCGCACACAGCTTCTAAAAGTAGACACTCTAACCTTTAAAATAAGCCCTCAGTCGATTTTTTTAGTTACTTAAATTTTTGGTCATAGCTATGATCCTGTTGACATGGAATATTCCATATGTACATTAAAAAAATGTTAGTCGTCCTCTTCGGGTAAACAAAATTTTTTATTTTTTTAAACTTAATATTTTTCCGTGTGCCGAAGGTTTTTGGACTGGAACTAAATACAAAATCAAAGTTAATATAAAATTAAATAAATTCTATTATGTCACCGCCCCCAATTAAGTGACCAAAAAGGCCCTATTGGGCGTAAGTATGTACACATTTATGCATGAAGATTCGCAATAAAATAAATTACGGAAGTAAAATTAATTCTGTGGAAAGGTAATAGTACAGTTAGTTGATGATAATTATATGTAACCAAAGTCGTTATATTATATTACATACCGATTTAGTTATTAATAATAATATACAGAGGATTTAAGAAATCTAGGTCCCTTTCAATACTTATGCGATGAGCTTACAAGTGCGAGGAGGGGATATGAGAAAGACCAGACCAGACAAGAAAGATAAAGACTATGGGCTACAACGAATCGTTAAAGGCAAGCCGCGTCTGCGTATTAGCCACAGTTTTTTAGAGTACTGAGCTCAAACAGCAACAACAACAAGAGAGCCGCACTCTGAAATAAATTTATTTTAAACTGTCATAAATTATAATTTTTTTTAGTTAATTTCTATTAAGTATTATTATAATTATTGTATATAACTTTTTATATAAATCAAAAAAAAAATGAAAAATATTTATAACTTTTTTTACGTTTCTCGGCGTTTGTATCCAAAAAAAATTTACGTCGGTTGGTCTGTCTGTCTGCCTGCGAAATTTGTGACCACGATAACTCCATAAAGACCATAAAGTTGTGGACTGGACTTTTTTTTCGTAAAAATCGGGAAAAAGTAAGGGGTGGAAGGGAGTAAAAAATATTTTTTCACATTTTTTTTCACGAAAACGTTACGCCGCGTTACAGAGGGGGGTGGGTGTCAGTAAAAATGAATGAGAAGGATTCCTTGCAATTTTTATTGCACACGGCGCGCCGCGGCGTGGTTAACAGTTCACTAAATTCTCTAAACAAAAACAAATTAGAGATGGAAAACCATAGCCAATAACCGGTTTTCGGTTATCCGGTTACGGAAATTACATCAGACCGGTTTTGGGTTAAAACACGGAAGCAATAACCGGTTTAAACCATAAAGCAAAATTTTCTTTCAATTTTTTTACTTTTTGTAAAAAAAATGTTACGTAACAAATAGGGGGTCTCGAAAATGTTACGCCGCGTTACATGGGGGGGGGGTCAAAAATGGCCAAATTTTGCGTTGCCTAATAATTGAACGTTCCCTTTTGGGGTCGACGAAATTCATTTTTGTAAAAATTGGTATATAGGGGTTTTTAAGGTAGCCAAAACTATATCTGATAATAAAAACTTCACCATCGGTAGGCCGGGGTAAATAATTTTAAACATTTACATTATTTTTGTGAAAATTTGAATATAAGAGTTTTTAAGGTCGCCTAAAGTGTATCTTAGAATATATATTTTTTTAATGCACCTCCTGAGGGGCGTGTGGTAATTTTTGTGAAAATTGGTATATCGGGGTTTTTGAGGTGGCTAAAAGTGAATCTGATAATATTTTTTCTCTAAATCCACCTTCTCAGGGGCGGGGGTAATTTTTGTATTTTGGGGCTTTTCAGGTTGCTGAAAGTAAATCTTATTCTATTTTTTTTTAATTTACCCCCTGAGGGGCGGGGGTAATTTTCTTGAACAGTAGTATATAGGGGTTTTTAAGGTAGGTAAAACTGAATCTGATAATAAAAAAGTTTTAACTCACTCTCCGGAGGGCGAGGGGTAGATAATTTTAAATATTTCCATTATTTTCGTGAAAATGGTTTGTACATAATAATTGGGGAATTTCTTATTAAGTTACAATAAATTAATATTAAATTTGTAAATTCTCATTTTTTTTAACTTCTGTTATTATTTTCTTGAAGTTTCATTATATTTAAAACCCGAAAATTCAATTATTCTTTATTTTTCGTTAGATTTCAATAATGTATGAAAAGAATCACTAAATTGTTGTGAATAAAACAACTTTAAATAACGTCAGTATTCTTTTTTAGAACGGTACAATCTATAGAACACAATAAAGAACTTAAATTTTGAACAAGGGATTTATAAACAGTTAAGTTATTCCGTTTAAAAACAATATGGCTCTTATGTTGTAAATTGTATAATGAATTTCTTCTTCCTGTTATTAGCTTTGTTTTACATTTTATGGCATAATTATGTACTCAAAAATACAACACCGATTATACTAATAATAAATATAACTTATTCAATGATAAAATATAGTAGGGGAAGGTAGCCTGTATCGTACCGGTCCGCAAAACGTACTTTATTAATTCCTCTAAGATTTTTGAGAAAAATTATGACTTTCAATAATAGCTAGCTTGGAGATAAATCCTCATACACAATTTGGTCGTTGTAAATTAACCTCAAGGTATAGATAAGGTCGGCCAAAACTAATTGCTTAAACTAATGTATGTCTCTGCAAGTTTTTCTAAGGATATTTCTCTTCAGTGAGTAAAGTTACCAAATTGTTTAATGTGTAATTACATTAATTAATATCAGTAGAATTACCAAAGGGAACGTTCAAGTATTACGTAACGCTCCTAGGGGGGGGGGGGTCATTTTGACGTGTTACGCCCATGTTAATAGTATAGGAAAATAGGGTTACTGGGGGGTCCAAAATGATAAAAATTTGCGTTACGTAATACTTGAACGTTCCCATATAAACAAAACATGTACATATTTTTTAGTTTATACATTATATATTTAATTTTTATGCAAAATAGGGTAGTTTAATAAATCGTACCGGTATTAATTTTTGTAAATCGTCCAGGGTTCAATTCCCGTAGGATATGATTAAAGTTGTGTTTTTCTTTTTTTTTTCGATAACATTGTGAAAAAAACAAAGAAACTTGTAATTTGAATAATTTATTCTAGTTATTGACAATTAAAAATAAATAAAAAATTACTAAAATAAAAAGTCCGTTAAATTCATGGGTAATACACGTAATTAAATAAATTCTTATGGGTAAATGGGAAAGCTTTTTTATCTTGGCATTATTTTTTTAATTTAAACCAAAAATAAATAATTACGGTAAGTTTATTAAGAAGGTTCCCAAATCGTACCGTTTGGAGACCTTAGCAAAACATGTAAAAAATTGATTAATAATGTTATGATTTTTAGTAAAATTTTTTTTTTATGTTCAAAAATGATTATACCTTAACTTAAAATAAAGAGCAAACCCTAAAATGTAACCAATTACGAAAAATATAAAAAAATATCTTAGGTGGTACGATTATAGCGATTATTACGAATTAATTTCAACTCAACAAAAAAATCAATAAATAACGGTACCAAAAGCTTCTACTATGGCGGAGGTATTTTCTGCAGTGATGCGTTAAGAATACTGCAAAGAGTACCGCTGAAAGTGAAATAAAAAACAATTCGTGAAGATATATGCTTAGCATTCCGTAGGATACTATTCACAGTGGATACTATAAAGCGTTAAGTGGTGTACCGAAGCTAAGGTAGAATTTATAGGACAGACATTTTTAATTTTAAAATATCTATTAAATATTTCATCAATCTACTTTCATCGTACAGAGTGATATTGGTAGACTGCAGGAGAAGTATGAGTGGCAATAGATGGCGCACAAGTATATAACAATATAATCCTTTAATCCTTAACTTCATATGTACGCCCAAGTAACACGCTTAGATTTTACAGCTTAAATTGGCTGTACCTCGCATTTTAAACCCGCGTTTAGCTTTATTTCGGTAATTTAGTTTGCTTTAATTAGGATTTTTTATTAAGCTGTTCTTAACACTTTACATCCACTGTAACAGTAATAGCTATAATCGACTTGGCGCAGCCAATAAATAGTACAAAATAACACCACAGCTATTTGTGTTGTTTTTTATATACTTTAAAACTATCTTAAAACAATCAAAAATAATAGAAATTTAATGCATTTTAAAACCGCTTAATGCTAGCATTATTGCCTTGAGTCCATAGACAAGGAAAGACCTCCAAAGCCGTTGCGGAATACTGTGATAAATGTGCCTAGCGCATCCGAGATAAACTTGCACATGCGCCATGCCCATTGTTGTATTTGACAAGTATTTTTAACCTTAATTTTACGTGTCAAATAAAAATTGTAAAAAATTCAACAAAAACAATAAATATCTACAAAGAAACGTCGAAAGTTTTTTTTTAAATTATTTTATAAGAATTTTTCGAGGTGTGTTTGAATTTCGGGATTTTTTTACACCTACTTTGAGTACACTAGGGATTGACCCTTTGCTCTTCATAAAGCAACAATACAGGTCATGTTTAAAGTTATAAACAAATGCAGCAAGAAAAACAATTAAAACACAGTAGAAGTCGAAAAATGAACAGAAACAAACGACGATCTGACAGTACTGACAGTATAAACAAACTACTAATAATTCGTCACCCCAGTATTGGTTTGCCATATCTCTATTTTCGGACATTTTAAGATTTTTACTGGGGGATAAGACAAATGAATACTGGGGTGATGAATTGTTTTACGACCGACATCATCTCACAGCTGATAGAGATGCGTACTGCGCAAGGTCAGATATATTGCGTTACGTCATTTCGCTGCCCCGTTCTGTCACAAAATAATCTTGCGCAGGCTGGACTTTTAGTCCTCTTTTCTTCTCTATGCTTGAGTCACTCACTATTATTGTCAAAATGGTTATCAATCCGGCGGTAAATAACGAAACTAATTCATTACAGAAATCTATAACCTAAAATAATATACAGTCTATAGAGCCGACTAATAGATGCCCATGACCATTTTTTTGCTTTCCTTAGTAAAAAAAAGATGAAAATCTAAAAAAAATCATAACTTATGAAACTCTTTTACTGTTAAAAACATAATATCCTGTAAATAACATTTATTGAAAAATTTTGGACCGTGTATAAAGAAAAATAAATAAAAAAAATAAAAAAAAAAACTTTAATAACATCAATTTATTTTAACTAATCTTCACTATTGGGGCCCGTGAATTATAACAAATTTTTGTCATCACTTTTCACAATAATATCTTATTCGCACTTAAATACTTAAATTATTTGTCAAAAAAATTATAAAAGTCCATTTGTTATCACAATAAATAATATATTGTTATCACAATAAATAAAATATTGTTATTTTATCTAACAAAGATATTTCTATTAAATTCCCTAAATTTTTATAAAAACATTTAGATATTTTTATCGTTTTATGTTGGCAACAAGAAAATACAGAATATATCTGAAGTCTATCTTTAGGACGTTTCTAAAAGCGATATTCCAGCTTCTGTGAAACGCGCACAGCAACTATGTACTGATTCTCCTAAATTGGCCAAATGCTACCGCTGCAAATCTAGTTTATAGAAAGCTGTTACAGCCAAGCTGGCTTTAATTTGACAACGATGACTTAGTGAGGGAGACTATATAGCTACTTTTTGCTACTTGGGCAATGATTAGAAAATATATTGATTAAATTTTTACTAAGCTAGAATGTCAAGGTTGAAAATACTAACAACAATATTGTTTTAGTTGCTATTTCCAGGTTGTAAATTCCAAGTTATACTTCCGAACTATGTTGGTATTCTACAATCAAATTACTAAGTTGGAAAGACTAACTTGGAATTACATCGGCACTTAGTGCTACTAAGAGTGCCTATGTATTGAAATCTTCGCCGAAAAGTCAAAATCTTTGACCACGTTTTAGACCATTTTGAGTCGAAATCAGTAAAAAAAATTTTTGCGTCCGTCTGTCTGTCTGTCTGTCTGGGTGTAAACTAACTCCATTTCTACATGAGATATCGACTTACGGTTTTTTTGCATATTGTTTCTTATCGTATTCCGAAGAGCTGATTATATTTTGGGGGTAAACGATTGGGGGTAAGGGGGCATAGGGTAAAACTTCTATTTTTAGCGGTTTTTGTTTATAATTAAGGCAATTATTATTGTATTTGGTTAATTTAGCACTTATATAAAAGATAATTTTAAATTGGTCAAAAAATGTTATAAACAACGTTTTCTTTAACGCATTGTTTTCGAGTTATTAGCGTTTAAAGCAGTAAAAGGTTTTTTTAGCATATATCACATATTTATAACCCGATTTCAAAAAATTATATTTTAAATAAAAGCTCCTTTTAAGCCCTATAAAAAATGTTATATACAGTTTTTTGCTAGAATATAATGTTTTAAAGATACATTACTATATTTTATCCTTTATAAAGCTATAGCTATAGCTTAATTGTTTTGTACCACGGAAAATTTATTAGAAGTTGAGGTTATGTTTTTTAGTTTTCTTAATTTCAGTTAATTATAATTTAGTTTAATGTAGTGATAATTATGCCTGAATCGACCTTAAGAAAATAAGTGTTTGTCTTTAAAGCTGTGAAGAGTATAAAACCCCGTCTTAAGGCAGATAACTATGTTCAAACACGGAACTGCTTCGGATTAGGCTCTTCTTCTTATTTTTGGCCGATTCGCACGATTTCCGCCAAGCGACTCTTGTAATTATTGCTAACCGCCGTCAGGGTGGCACTGTATCTCACCAGTATGCTACATTTTATATTTAATACAAGCTGTGAAGATATATAATGCTTCGCATTCTATAGTACACTCCTCGCAGTTGCAAGTAGCAGTGAAATTCGAAATTAGGGATATTTTCAATTTTTCAGTGGCTCCCCCAATAACTTTTTTATTTTTAAATGGATTTTTTCAAATTTAATATTTTTTTCTGAAAAAATTTTTATGTTGTATGTTTTTGTTTAAAAAAGTGAAAAATGATAAAAAGAAATGATAAAAAACTGTGTTATTTGTTGATAAAGAACAAAATGAAAAAAAAATTAAAATTAAGGAATTATTTGATATCGTAAACCCGACAACATCGCATTATTCTTGCGCTAAATGTGACTATCATACTGAAAAAAAGCAATATTTTTTGTTTATTTACAAAACCAACATAAATACGTTTAAATAGAATGTATAATAAAAACACTGTTCAATATTAAATAAATATATTTATTTTTAAATAAATATATTTAATTAATATTATAAGTTAAAAGTCTATGTGTAACTTTTTCATAATCTAGTTTTAAATCATATCATGGAAATAAACTAATTTAACATGTTGAAAGCCATATTAAATTACTTGTCTTGGGTAACACTGTCTCATGGAACTAGATGCTTTGGGTTATCGTTGAAGCTAATGGTTTGCTTACAATGTTATTATAGTATAAATACCTCAAAAATAACTCCATAATCGTACTGAAACTTAAGAAACTAGTCAAATAAGTCCAGCCTAATTACACATTGAATTACAGTATATTAAATTCGTGAAAACTAATAAAACACAACCAAATATTTTAATATTATAGTCAAGAGCACAACACAGACCCACTTTGGCCCCACTGTTAATGTGCAAAGTTATTTTTATTTTGACGAGATGACATTTGACACTTGAAGTTTCGTGCAATGTTGCCAAATCGTACATTGACATATGTCAAAATTCTTAATTAAAATAATTAATTAAAGTATGTTCCGGGATGTAAAAAGGGCTGAAATTTTGGCTATTGGTATTTGGTATTTATTTTTATGCATGTAAAGTCTTATCGTTGCAGGCGATTTAGCCCAAAATGCGATACCCTCCTTTTTGATTTTGACTAATACCTTATTAAAATATTTTATTCAGTAGCCAGTCTAAGACTGTTGTGCCAAATCAATTTCACTCAATCATAGCCTGTTTACACTGTAATTTCGCAAACTTTACAGAATTATAATAGTTAGCATATCAATGTAAAATAGTATATTAAAGTACTAGTTTCATAACATACTTTTTTAGTGCACAAGTACTAGTGCTCTAAAAACGAGTTATAAAACAAGTGATTTATACATTTTTTTCTATTTTGCTCTAAAATTTAAAAAACTTACATTTAAATTGATGACTGATTAAAGACCACTTTACACGGAGCAATTTGTACGCAAGTTTGATGCTATGCAAGTTTGCTGCCAGATATAGCAGGAGGACAATTGGGCATTGATTTGCCTTTTCACGGAACAAGTTGTACGCAAGTTTGGTGCTATATATTGCAAGGTAATATGCTGCCAACCAGACAATTTTGACTTGTCTCTGCGTTTGTTGACAAAAACGTAAACTAGCATTTGCTTTTTTAAGGAAGTTTTTTAGGTAGACAGACCGACCTATTATTAATAATAATAATTATTAACATGTGCAGTTGCTACTACATATATTAGTAAAATGAAATAGTTTGGTAACTTTTATTCCAGGTTGGTACTACGAAAATAACCATAAAACTTGCGTGAAAATCGCCGAAAAATAGAACATGTTCTAAATAATTTGATGGCACGAAAATGGCCTCAAACTTGCCTGAAGGCATGCGCAGTGACTGAATCATTCTTGCAACAAACTTGCATAGCATCAAACTTGCGCACAAATTGCTCCGTGTAAAGTGGTCTTTAGGCATTTTTGTTTTGGGTCGGCATTACAGTTTACACTTTGTTTAAAATTCTAAGAACAAATGATATTTTGATATATTTTACAGTCATCTCTTCTTTTTTCACTGCAATTAACCAGTCCACAATTTTAACACGGTAAAAAATAACCCAAACACAAAGTTTTGTGAAAAATTAAACTTTAAATCGACATTGACATTTGCACGCAAAACGTCAAGAGATAGATTTTGTATGTTGCCAACCCAACAGAAAAAAAAATAGAGACCTCTTATAAGAGGTCCATAATTATGGACCTATAAGAACACGCAAAATGCGAGTGATTATGAGCGTATAAGAGTCGCAAAATAGAAAAAATATATTAAAATTGCCTACTTACTTTACACTGTAAAACCAAAACTGAATATTTAGTAAGGACAGAATTTTTTTATTTTAAACAAAATTATAAAAATGTTAATTTATTATTCAGTCTATTTTCTAATCATCGTACAGAATCATATTGGTAGACTGACAGTTTCGGGCTGCTGGCCCTCTTTAGTACCAAGAGTCAACTCTGCACGCTGGGTTAAGAAAACGTTTTTAGACTTTATTCGCAAAAGGAATAGTCATTAGATTCGGCCAGCAGCCCGAAACTGTCAGTCTACCAATATCACTCTGTACGATGATTAGAAAATAGATTGATGGAATAATAAACTGAATATTTAGTTACAGTTAAATGGGAAGTACCTTCCATATCTGTTAAAAACAACAAAAGCAATCGGGTTTTATATTTGAAAAAGCACTAGTGTTGTAATGTGCAAATAAATCCAAATGTGTACTTAATATTAAGTGGAACGTAGATAAACTTTTTTTTCCATAGCACAATTTTCTTCATGTTTTTTATCTAACATTAAGGGGGTCATTTAATAAAAAAAACATGTAAACTAGTATTATTGTACGAACATTTAATGGCGCATTTGGTATATAAATTGTCTTACCTTACTAAGGCATTTATCTGGAAATTAATCCTATTGCAAAAATAGAGGAAATTTAGTTTTTTTAATGCTAAATAATCTAACAGGTGTTTCTGTATTCCATATAAATACGTTCTGCTCAGGTACGTCCAATTCATTTAAAAGAAAATTATTCTCGACTAGAAAAGATAAATATGTTAATGATTTTATTATTAACTCAAAATTTTGCAAATTTTGACACTACTATTCCCAACCCTCTCCCTAATAAATGTTTTGGGTAAAAAACAAACCGTTTTATTTCTGTAAAAATAATAAAAAGCGTTACGTAATGATACATCATTCCCCTTTATGGCCCCATATGTGTGTTTTTTTTATTTGAGTAGGGGGGCTTGTTGTTGTATCGGCGACGTAATTTCTTAGAGGGATGCATCCCTCTGTTATGCTTATGCTGGGATGCTTGTTACTTTTGCTTCCATCCGGATGGAACCGAAAGTAACAAGCCGTGAAGATATGCAATGCTACGTTTCATTATATATTATTCACAGTAAATGGCATATTGCATTTTCCCAAATACTAGAAAAAAATTGTTTTCAAAAAAAAATAAATAAATAAAAAAAAACTTTAGAATATTTTTTATTATTTTTTAATTTCCTTTTTGCGAAAAAAAAATACTTTTTCAAAAACAAAAAAAAATAACAATATTTTTAAAAAGTTCTTTTTTTGATAAACAAAAAAAAAATGAAAAAAAAACTAAAAAAAAAAAATTTCCTAAAAAAGTTACGTTAATCGCAATTTTCGTTCGATTTTTTTAACCATAACTTTTTGTTTTCCCAAATACTAGAAAAAAATTGTTATCAAAAAAAAAATAAATAAAAAAAAACTTTTGAATATTTTTTAATATTTTTTAATTTCCTTTTTGCGAAAAAAAAAAATACTTAAAAAAAAAATAACAATATTTTTAAAAAGTTCTTTTTTTGATAAACAAAAAAAATTGAAAAAAAAACTTTAAAAAAAATTTTTTCAATAAAAAACAATGATAGTTTTATTTAAAAAAAAGTTTAACCCCTATACTTTTGTGTTGTTGGGGGTTATTTTTAATATTTGTAGAATTGATCTTTATAATAAAAGTAATTTTTCCTAAAAAAGTTACGTTAATCGCAATTTTCGTTCGATTTTTTTTAACCATAACTTTTTGTTTTGGGAGGGGATTACTTTTAAAATTGGTAGAATTAGTTCTTATAATAAAAATAATTTTTCCTAAAAAGTTTCGTTAATCGGAATTTTCTTTCAGATTTATTTATTTATTTTTTTAAGTTTAACCCCCCATAACTTTTTTGTTTTCAGGGGGATTACTTTCCAAAACTTTCAGTTTCAAAAACTTTCATAAAACCTGATGTTTCCTAAAAATTTCAAGTCGATCGGATTATTCGTTCTCGAGTTATCGTGTCTACAAAAACCGTGACATCAGAGAGACTGACAGGACAGACGGACAAAAGAAATAAAAATTTCTTATTTTTTCATGAAACAAATTTGTATCAAAGAATTTTTTATTTATTTATTATTAGTAATGCATCAACCGCTGGCGTTATTTTTTGCCTCGGGCGATTTTTGAAATTGTTTGAAAATTCGAAACTACCGTATAATATTATTCTAGCGCAGGAGCTGTGAGTAATATAAAAAATTCTCTAAATTACGTTGATATATTTGTCTTATTGAATTAAACAAATTTTGCCTTTTTTTGTTGTAGTTAAAGCAGGTAGTCGCGTTTTTTTGCTCCACAAAAATAACCGAAATATAGGTACACTTACCCAAAAGTGTCAAAAATTCTTCTAAAGTGTCCCGATTTCTTTCGGTGCAAGAGAAAATAAACTCAGTGACACGGCAATTAACTGATAAGCAATTAATAGCCCTTATCAGTGGCTTGAACAAACTATTATCGTATATTATATCCGCTGCCACAACTTTATCTAAAAGCCCTATTTTTCTGCAGATTTCTTCATCGACGGTTTCCCATGGTAGATTAAGGACAAAAATTTCACTTTTGTTGTGCTTTTCATTCAAAATAAACCTTTCTGATGTAGAAGCTGGGTAAAAAATACCTATAAAATCATAAAAAAATAAATAATAAGGGGGTCAGGTCAAAAAACAGTGTTTCGTGTTCGCTCAAAGAAAGCGTCCTCCGTAATTATGCAGATTAGGTAAAAAAAATTAGTTTTTGTGCTATAACTATGCAACAACTTTTGGTAGTATGTAAAATTAAAGCTTACTGTTATAGTATAGTATAATACTCCTCACAGCTTCACAGAAGAGGAGTATTATAGAATATAAAATGTAGAGATTCAAAGTAAACATACTGTAACGATATAAATCGTCACTTTGTAATATAGCAAGGGTTAATTAAACTATTCGTTTACTTACGTTATAATTTATGTTTATTTTGTATATAAATAGTTACGTACGTACAGAACTATTTTGTATCTGGGACTATTTTGTAGCAGGAACTGAATTCTAACCATATGAGTCTCTATTCCATAGTTCTACCTGAAAATAACATAAAGAAAACATAATTAGAATATGATTTTTAATAATAAAGAATCATATGACTTATTTCTCTATAGTGCATTTGTCTATGGACTTACCTGGTTTTTATATGTTTCAGAGTCTATTGAGGGTTGGATTTCACTGGCTTTCACCTGTAGCTTGTCTCTCCTGGAAAGTTTCGTATGCTTATTCCTTCGGGATAATCTAGAATTTGTTGAAAATAGTTTGCTGGAACTGCTCACTTAGATTCAGTATTTTGTTTATACTTAGTTCACAGGACACTTAGTATTCTGTTCGTATTTTCATTAGTTTTGCTGATAAACAATAAGTATTGTTTATATTTGTTTCTTAGAGTAATATTTTGAGGTTAGATATCACTAATACGGATTTATTAGGAAATATTCTTTTTAGTTATAATTTTTGGTGTAGTTTTCGTTACCTTTATTAGGAATCCTATACGGTAAAACTGTAGTTGATAATGACTTACATAGATGTCGCTAATAGTTCAGAAATAGGATTTTATTTACCTGAAGGGTTCATACTAGTGAATAAGGTCGATTTTCGCTCTTCTTGAAGCAACTCTGTACAATGGTGGTGTCATTTTGACGAGTGTTTATTTTCTGTAATCATCGAAGTAATCCTTCATGTATTTTTATTTAAAGTTAGTGAAAATGAATATTTAAACAATGCGGAAGATATTGTAACTGTTATTTTCTACAATTACGCATTTATAACGTTTCGATGGACATCGAAGACTTAGTATGACACGTAAGTTAAGTTTTTCTGTTTCTTAGAATATTTCTGAGATATAATTATTGTTTTAGCACCATTATTACTACATTACTAGACCATTAATTAATCACCATTTCTATACCATTAATATGGAATTACATTAATTTAAGTTGAAGTTTATTTTGGTATATTTGATATACAAGTTCTCCGCATGGAGTGATGTTCTGTTGGAACATGGTTCTGTAATTTTCGGCATAGATAAATTCTATGTAACCGTCTAGCAGACAATTTTATATTGGACATAATTTTCAAAAGCATATTTTATCCCGGACAACATTTTCAATCGTACATTTTATCCTGGAAGATAATTTTTCCAAAGTAGATGGGACAGCCTATATTTTTTTTCTTTCATTTGAGAAATGAATTCATCAGCATAGGGGAGACTTGCACAGATGGAGACGATGGAATTCATACCTCATGGATTTTGCAGAAACCAGCTAAGTACTCTTTCTGAAAACTTTTGAAAGCAATATTTCATATTTAAAATTCTTTTATTTCAATATTCTTATAACTGTAAACTTTATCAGATCTGATATAGTATTGTTTAATACTATATGCCCTTCTGGCTTTTGTTTATTTTTAGGTACTTATTTTTTTTTAAACATTTAATCTCATTTATTAATTATTAAATATCATACTTTTGATTAAATGATTTCTAATTTAAGCATGACTTTTATACACTGCAAGAAATGATTGCTGTTTACATGCATTTCTTGGTGCTTGCTGAACTTCATGTTTTCTTTATACATTTAAGTCGAATGATTTCTGAATTTAGTAATTTTTATTAAGATTTCTTTAATTATATCTTAATATAATTACACATATTTTTTATACATATTAATACATTACTTGATGTGCTTTCATTAAGTTTATTTATAATAAATTTCTCAAATGAATTATCTTATTTTATTTAGAGGTTATATTTTCTCAAACTGAAAAGCTTAAGTATTTACACTAGGTTGTTACTTACCTAAAGGAGTAAAAGCTAAAGTAACTGGCGCCCCTAACAACATTAATCAATTCTTTCTATTTTTCCCTTGCCCATACCCATTGCTCCGCTGTCAAAACTAGCCGTTGGCAGTGAACGTATTAATTACGGTACACTAATATTGGCGCCCAAGAACGTGGTATTTGGATAGATAGAACACTTGTTTTTTTAATTTTACTCCATTTTTCTCAGTGTATTTTTTATAAAAATCTAAAGCTTATTTTTTTTCAGTGTAACTTAATGTTCATTTTGAGAAAAACTACATATAACTGTTGAATAAAATATTTTTTGTTGAAAATTAAGTCAAATTAGAGTTAATCTGATAAGATATATCAGATATGTGTTTTTTATGTTTTTTCTGAATTTTATGGAATAACATGGAATAGAGAAATTTTGGCGTGGGTTAAGTTTTTCTAGAAATTATCGTTTATTCAATAGAAATAAATGGATAATAGGGTATTTATTTATGCGAAGGATATGAATAAATATTAGCTAATTTTGTAGTTTTGGAGACTATTTATAATTATTAATTTGTCCAATTGAGATAAATAATAATTTAGTATTTTTTTTGACATATTTGGGAAATTTTCCAAAGTATGCAAAAACTTTGTTGAACAGTGTACACAAAAAAAAAATAATTTGTGGTACAGTATAAATATTTGATTATAAAATAAATATTTTGAGTAAGTTGAATTTAAATTTTGAAAATAAATATTCAAAATGGACGATTTAGATAAAATGGAAATTCGATTTTTGACTGCAAAAATGGTAAAAATTTAGCAAAAATAGGTCTAGCTTTACGAACGTCTGTAAATGAAGTTACGGGGTATACGCCGGCATTTCTTAATTTTGGGAGGAATGTACCTTATTATGGCAAAATGACATCAACTGATGGTGTTAAATTAGAACCTTGTGACAGAAACTCGTATAGCCAAGACTTGGGAAATCTTAAAGAGATTTTTGTTGATATAAAGAAATATTTACATGAAGCTTATGAACGTAATAAGCGTACTTATGATTTGCGCAAGCGTGAAGTAAATTTTGATATAGGTGAAAAAGTTTGGAGACGAAACAAAGTACTCTCAGATGCTAGTAAAAGTTTTGCTGCAAAACTTGCTCCAAAGTACATACTTTGCAAAGTTGTTGCGAAAAAGTCAAAGTTAGTGTATATTTTGGAAAATGCAGATGGTCATAGAGGCGACTGGCATGTTAAAGATCTAAAGAAATATTTTGGATCGAATAGTGACATTTCAGTTGGCTAGATATGATTAAATAAGAATATATTCTTAGTATCATTCGGAATGATATTTAAAAAAATATCAATGTATTGAAAATATTTAAAGGGTACCCAAAACTTTTGTATATAGTAAAAAAAAAATATATAAATATATTTTTTGTAGAAGAGAATTCTGGTGCACACAGTTAAGTCTTATTTCTATTTTTTTATCTTGATAAAACTTAGCTAAAAAGAAAAACAAAATTAATTATGACAATTACCTGATTATGACAATTACCTGTTTATGACACACACCGATAAAGTCCCAAAATTATGTTCTACATAAGAGTAGGCGGATGATACACGTAGTTATCAAGCTTAGCTATTGTTAATTATCAAGTAGTATTTCAAATGATTTACATAAAGTATTGTATTTTTTGTTGATTTATTAAATAAAATATAGTATATATTTTAGCTATTTAAGTTAAATAGTTTTAGAGTTTGGTATAAAAATATTTTTTGTATATTAAATATTTTTATTATTTTTGGAGGGGGCATGTGTAACGATATAAATCGTCACTTTGTAATATAGCAAGGGTTAATTAAACTATTCGTTTACTTACGTTATAATTTATGTTTATTTTGTATATAAATAGTTACGTACGTACAGAACTATTTTGTATCTGGGACTATTTTGTAGCAGGAACTGAATTCTAACCATATGAGTCTCTATTCCATAGTTCTACCTGAAAATAACATAAAGAAAACATAATTAGAATATGATTTTTAATAATAAAGAATCATATGACTTATTTCTCTATAGTGCATTTGTCTATGGACTTACCTGGTTTTTATATGTTTCAGAGTCTATTGAGGGTTGGATTTCACTGGCTTTCACCTGTAGCTTGTCTCTCACTTAGTATTCTGTTCGTATTTTTATTAGTTTTGCTGATAAACAATAAGTATTGTTTATATTTGTTTCTTAGAGTAATATTTTGAGGTTAGATATCACTAATACGGATTTATTAGGAAATATTCTTTTTAGTTATAATTTTTGGTGTAGTTTTCGTTACCTTTATTAGGAATCCTATACGGTAAAACTGTAGTTGATAATGACTTACATAGATGTCGCTAATAGTTCAGAAATAGGATTTTATTTACCTGAAGGGTTCATACTAGTGAATAAGGTCGATTTTCGCTCTTCTTGAAGCAACTCTGTACAATGGTGGTGTCATTTTGACGAGTGTTTATTTTCTGTAATCATCGAAGTAATCCTTCATGTATTTTTATTTAAAGTTAGTGAAAATGAATATTTAAACAATGCGGAAGATATTGTAACTGTTATTTTCTACAATTACGCATTTATAACGTTTCGATGGACATCGAAGACTTAGTATGACACGTAAGTTAAGTTTTTCTGTTTCTTAGAATATTTCTGAGATATAATTATTGTTTTAGCACCATTATTACTACATTACTAGACCATTAATTAATCACCATTTCTATACCATTAATATGGAATTACATTAATTTAAGTTGAAGTTTATTTTGGTATATTTGATATACAAGTTCTCCGCATGAAGTGATGTTCTGTTGGAACATGGTTCTGTAATTTTCGGCATAGATAAATTCTATGTAACCGTCTAGCAGACAATTTTATATTGGACATAATTTTCAAAAGCATATTTTATCCCGGACAACATTTTCAATCGTACATTTTATCCTGGAAGATAATTTTTCCAAAGTAGATGGGACAGCCTATATTTTTTTTCTTTCATTTGAGAAATGAATTCATCAGCATAGGGGAGACTTGCACAGATGGAGACGATGGAATTCATACCTCATGGATTTTGCAGAAACCAGCTAAGTACTCTTTCTGAAAACTTTTGAAAGCAATATTTCATATTTAAAATTCTTTTATTTCAATATTCTTATAACTGTAAACTTTATCAGATCTGATATAGTATTGTTTAATACTATATGCCCTTCTGGCTTTTGTTTATTTTTAGGTACTTATTTTTTTTTAAACATTTAATCTCATTTATTAATTATTAAATATCATACTTTTGATTAAATGATTTCTAATTTAAGCATGACTTTTATACACTGCAAGAAATGATTGCTGTTTACATGCATTTCTTGGTGCTTGCTGAACTTCATGTTTTCTTTATACATTTAAGTCGAATGATTTCTGAATTTAGTAATTTTTATTAAGATTTCTTTAATTATATCTTAATATAATTACACATATTTTTTATACATATTAATACATTACTTGATGTGCTTTCATTAAGTTTATTTATAATAAATTTCTCAAATGAATTATCTTATTTTATTTAGAGGTTATATTTTCTCAAACTGAAAAGCTTAAGTATTTACACTAGGTTGTTACTTACCTAAAGGAGTAAAAGCTAAAGTAACTGGCGCCCCTAACAACATTAATCAATTCTTTCTATTTTTCCCTTGCCCATACCCATTGCTCCGCTGTCAAAATTAGCCGTTGGCAGTGAACGTATTAATTACGGTACAATACAATACCTACAAAGGGTGTCCCATCTAAGACAGATCAATCGTTTTTTGGCGTTATTATTAAAGCTATCGGAATAAAATTTATGTAAGTTAATATACACCCAAAAAGCGATATGTGTGCCTAAACAAAAGTTTTCTACTATCATTATTCTTTAATTTATTCTCATTCGCTAAACTATTATTAAATTACTTTTTTAATAATTTCTTTAAAAAACTATAATTTTTTTATATTTTTTTTTTTATCTAGAACTCCATGAATTTTAACTATTTTGATTGCAGTTAAGGGTTTCTACAATTGAGTATCAAAATTATAAATGTATGTCATATAAATTGTCAAAATTGAATAAACTTTAACTTGGGTAAATGTACCATAAGTAGTAACAAAAGAGGCTTAAATGAACTTTATTCAGATCAGTGTTAAAAAATACAGTGGTTCCATTTAGGAAATAGTTTGGATACTTGAAACCCTTAGCCTCAGACGCGAATAAACAAATTATTGTGATTCTAACAAAGTAACAAATTATGATTATTCCAAATTAAATTATTTAAAATTTAGATACAAATTATGAAACCTAATTTGATCAATGTATAAAGAATAAAAATATATATTTTTTAATTTTAGTATAAAAGGTGAGTCAGAAATAAGTTACAAAAAAAATCTATGAATAGTTTAAGGTTAAATAGAAATTTGCATAGAAAAAACAAAATAATTGGATAAGGTGTTTTTGAGAAATATTTTTTTATTAAAATCGAACCTGTAATGAGTACGCCACTGATGTTCGTACGCTAATATGGCGATGTTGTCAAGTTTTTAAAATTTGACGTTTAAAAGAATAAGAGGAACTTGATAATTTTATAGTGTAAAACTTACAATTTTTTTGGTTTAATTGGTTTTTATTCCAATAGAAGATCAAGTCTCAATTTTTGCACATCCCATAAACGTTGGTAAATTTTTATAAAAATTATCTCATTAAACCATAGAAAAATTGTTATCGCTCCAAAATAAAAATTTATTGTCTATTACACAAACATTACAGCGACAATTGTTTTGACTTTTTTAACATAAAGTCATTTTCAAACTACAAATAATGAAATATTAGGTTGAAAATGGTACAATTCCTTTTAGAAAAACTTACTTTTTAAATTTATAAACAAATTAACTTGAGTGCACATTATTAGAAATGTCATACTGACTTTAACTATATTATTTTTATAAAATCTTAAAAATTTAAACAAAAAGAAAACTACAATAAGTTGAAATAAAATAAATTAATGAAATCTAAAATTTAAAATTGATTAAAAATCTGGGACATCTATCATAAAATAATCCAAACTATATTTCAAACAGACTAAAGGAATTATAATTCCTATCCTATCCCATGGGATAATTATCTTTAAACTGCAAAAAATGGTTTATTTAAATCAATTCCAATATGAGTAAGGATCAAGAATTTCTTAATTTGATTATCATTAGTTACTTCACCACACTACACAGAAAAAAAAATTGATTCGATATTAAAATATCAAAAAAATCTCAGACAGACAGACGGATAGGCTGCGAAACAATAATCGTGTTTTTTTTCGCATAGGTACCTAATTAAAAAAAAAAATGACCAAGTCTTTCTAATTTTATCTGTCAAGATATAGGAAAATAAAACACTTTTATAAACATTCAAACAAACACTTGATTCTGAGTCAAATTGTTTCACTGTCGTACTATTTTACTTAATTAAGCATCGCCTAAGTCCAGGACTTGTGTGGGCTACTAGTAGAGGGAACCACCGGCTTATACTGACTTTCGAACCAGTTTTTATAGGGAGTTTCCGCTTCACTTACGCCTTCGCCAAATTTCAATTATTAATTAACTGAAGAAGGCAAATCGGCGCCAGTGAGAATCGAACTCACGCTAGTTGGCTAGTAGACTTGTCATGTACAGACGCGGTAGACCACTACACCAATCCTCCCATCATTATCATAAAGTGGCTTAAAAAAAAACGTTATAAAAGTACAAGTACATGGTCTTTAATTTTTGTCAAATTATAGTGGAAGCATAAAAAATATGATTTGTGTTATTTTGTCGTAATTATAAAATTATTGTTAACATACTACAGGTATCTAGCATGTCAATGACAAATCAAGAATCACAGGTATGACTTTAAAAATGTTGTATTACGAGTAAATTAAAATGAGGCTAGATATATTTAAAAGTACTTTTTTAGATTTATTCCCTATGAGGACTTGCACCAAGTAGGTATCCTAATCGCTGGTTAAAAACACTGTTTTGATTGGTGGATATTTAAATAAAACTTAGTTTTCCAAAAACTAAATTCATATTAAATATGAAATTTTCTTGGTGCAAGTACACATAAATAACCAGGGGTTTAAATAAACATTTAAGTTATTCTGGAATTATTTTCCTTAAAATTGGATTACGGTAAATCCGACAACACTGTGACTGACCGCGACATATCGTGTTCTCTTTCTAAATGCTGTTGTCTATTTTGATGGACAGCATTTTCCGGGTGGGCTTGGGGATTTTTTAATTTAAAAAAATAGTACGCAATAAATGTTTTTGAACTCTTAAAGTCAATTTTTCACATCATCAAGATGTTCAAGTTTTTTTTTTGTAACTGAATCACCATTAAAATTGCATATAAAAATGGCTTCAAATAAGCTATATATCAAAAACAAAAGCAAGTAGAAATCTTGTGTCTAGGCATACTTAAAGCTTGTATACCTATACACCCAAAACAGACTGACATAAATTGTATTTCGATAGTAAGTAATAACTCAAAAAAAAAAAATAATAATCTTTCTTTACGCTTCAAGCATTTTTACAAAAAAAGTATATAAATACGATTGATAACTTTGCACACCGAAAAAAAATTGTACAAAAGTGCGTTTTATAATTTCTACACGTTTTAAAAATCTTCGTCGGTCACGTTTTATTGTCTATAGGATAACTCAAGAAAGAATAATCCGATCGACTACAAGTTTACAGAAAAAATGCATCTTGGTAAGGACACAAAGCCTATTGCAATTAAAAAGAATTTGTTCAAAAATAAGAAAGTTATTGGGGGGGGGGGGGGGCATTTAAAGCAAATTGAAAATAGTGAAAGAACATCTTTGATCAACTTTTTTTCAGGAAAAATTACCTACTTTTATCGGCTAACATATCTACTCTCAATTTCCCTACTCCCTAACATCCCTACTCCATAGAATTCCTACTCTATAACAACCCTACTCCGTAACATCTCTACTCCATAACATCTCTACTCCCCAATAACTCTACTCCACACTATATGCACTTTATTAGCCACTTAATAAGAAATCAGCGATTTGCAGAAAAAAGAAGCTTCTTCTAGATTATTTTATTTTTTTCTTAAAAAACGTTCATCTTTAAATTCAAATCTAGAACAATCACAAATGAATTATTCTAAAAGTCACATTGTACGCGTACTCTTAACATGCACTAATAAGTAAGTAATTAATAAACTAAATTCATATTTGACAGTTACTTAGCATGACAAATATTTTTTTGAGTTAAGACAAGTGGCTAATCAAGTGCATATAGTGCGGAGTAGAGTTGTTACGGAGTAGAGATGTTATGGAGTAAAGATGTTACGGAGTTGTTGTGGAGTAGGAATGTTATGGAGTAGGGATGTTAGGGAGTAGAAAATTTTAGAGTAGAGATGTTAGTCTGTCACCCGACTGCCCTTTTATCAAAAATATTAATCATACCAAATTAAAAAAAAACTCTAAAAAATAAAAGATAACAAATAGAAGAAAACATGCTATCAACGTAATTTTTTCAGGAAAAATTGACTATTAAAAGTCAATTTGTACCAAATTAGAAAGAAAAATCTATTTAAACGAGTTATAGGGAGCGCCACTTAAAAATTAGAATATCCCAATACATTTAATTTACTTAAAACTTCATAAGGAAAAAAATACTACTTGCAAGTTACAACTGCATGTAGTATACTGTAGAAATCGAATAGTGTGTCCCCAGATTGAGTGCAGAATACCACAAAATAACTAATTTCTTTTAAAAATTAGCCATTCCTACAACTTCAAAAAAAATGTTTCGATAGAAATTAGTTTTTAAACAAGCAAAATAAAAAAAGTAGTCATTTTGTGGGTTAGTGCACTCAACACACACTGTATATCTTATAAATATAGATTATAATTTTATTTTGTAGGACCGGTCCTAGATGAAACGACCCTATTTCTCTATGGATTTATATTTTTTTCACGGTTTTCACTCACCTTCTTCTATATTTTTGGCCTCGATGTTCAAACTTATATTTTCCTTGAGTGTGTTCAAAACAAAAGGATGACAGTCAGTAAAGTAAAATTTTTCTGGATTACAACACATGGATATGGTTAGTCCTGTTAACCCAATTCCAGAACCTAGTTCTAATATTTTTTTATTTTCGAATTCGTTTTGATTTTTTATTCCATATTCGGCCAAAACTAGAGCAGCCTAAAAAAGCTTTTGATGTAAAATCACCCTGCATTATTGAAATTTTGACTTTTTAACATTTTAGTGTTTAATTTTTGGTTCTAGAAATGTGTAATTTTTTCCTTTAATTGAATTTTTCTCGAAAACTGAATCCTACAGTATTACAACAAGAGTACCTGTTTTATGTATTTTCACATAACGAGTACTATTCTAATAATAAACCCACAAAAAAGTTAAGCAGCAAAAGGTTTGGGACAAAAAAGTGATAAGAACCCCCATTTCGGACGCCTCTGGTTGAAGTAACTACATGCAAATAACATTGACCTTAGATTTTTTTTTTATTGCGGAAAATGCAATAGTTTTTTTTAAACTTTTTAGTAAAGCAAAACTTTCTTTTGGGAAAGTTCAACGAAATTCCGGTCTTTATTGAACTATAAAAAAGTGACGCCGATACCGGATAAAGCTCAATACTTCGAAAAAATTCAAATGTTATATTGGCAGCAATTAAAGCCTGTAGTTTGTAAATATTAAAATATGTGATAAACAAATAAAATTTATTTTATAAAAATGTGAGTGGTCTAACGAAAAGGTATATTAGCGTAAAAAAATCGTTTATTTTTTATTTTTGGGGTTTCTACGTTAATTAATGAAAAACCAAAAAATATTAATATCTCCAATAGTTTGTTTATTTTCATTTTTTTTTTCTAAAGGCCTCCAAAAAATAGTTATACAGTACAATTATACAGTGCGGTCCAAAATTCACCCCCCCCCCCCTCTTTTAACTTTTGAACGAGTTGAGATATCGACTTCAAATTTAGAACTCTTAAATAAGACAACTTAAACTATCTTTTAGCATATATTTAATACTTTCAGCTCTTAAAATATGGGCAGGGGGGCATGGGGGCACATTTTTTTAAATGGAAAGCGGGGTCGTGTGATACATCATTTTAAAGCTTATAAAATTCTCTATTTAAACTAACATTTTTAAGTTTTTTAAAAATGTTTTTTAAGGTTTTGATTTTTTGTGCTAAAACATTCAATTTTTAAAGTTTTTTTTTATAAATTTTTATTTATGTCAACTAAAATTAGTTTACAAGTATAATTAACATTTTTTTATGATGAAATTAGGCATTTTTAAAAAAATATTTGTTTTATTTTTAGAGGAATTTTGACATTAATACCCATTTTCAACCCCATTTTAAACCCAATTTTTTTTAAATTTAAAAATATGGAGTTAAATGGAGAATTTTATAAGCTTTAAAATGATGTATTACACGACCCCCCTTTCCATTTAAAAAAATGTGCCCCCATGCCCCCCTGCCCACATTTTAAAAGCTGAAAGTATTAAATATATGCTAAAAGATAGTTTAAGTTGTCTTATTTAAAAGTTTAAAATTTGAAGTCGATATCTCAACTGGTTCAAAAGTTAAGAGTGGGGGGGGGTGACTTTTGGACCGCTCTGTATGTAATTATTCTTTTAATAAAATATTGTTCTGATTGAAGTTTTATTTAAAAAATAAAATAAAATAAAAAATTACGTTAATAATTTTGACAACGTAGATGTCAACAACAAGCTGCCGCTGGATGAAGTAATATGACAAATATCAATAACATCAACTTAAAACATGACATAGTGGGCGACTTTTCATATGTAAGTGCTCGAATAAGAACATAATACATAACGATGCGATGCCGTGATTGGCCTGATGTGTATCTTGTAAGCCAATCACGGCATCGCATTCCTATGTTTTATTATCTTATGTAAGCTTCTGGATAGGCCTTAATACACCGACACCCTGATACCCCCCGCGTGTCACTCAACTTCCCTAGACCTCCTTTAGAGCGATGACATATTTCTTGAACATCCCCGATGAAACTGAGTGCTGCCTAAAACCAGTCTATAGACTATAGACACCTATAGGTGTGAAAATAATGCATTTTTTCTATTTTGCGACTCTTATAAGCTCATAATCACACGCATTTTGCGTGTTCTTATAGGCCTATAAGAGGATTGTACTTTTTTTTTCTTTTGATTTGGCAATACAGGACAAGAGACAATCGCTTGGCGTTTTCCGTGTAAGTGTCAAACCCGCTTTTAAGTTTAGTTTTCTACGAAATTGTGATTTAATTTAATTTTTACCGTGTTAAAATTGTGGCTTGGTTACTTGCAGTGAAAAAGAGAAGAGCTGACTATATATCAAAATATCGTTTGTTCTATGAATTTCAAACATAGCGAAAATTGTAATGCCAACCCAAAACAAAAATCCCTAAATATTAGAGCAAAATAGAAAAAATAGTTTAAAGCACTCGAATCATAACACGTTTTTACCGCACTGGTACTTTAGAAAACTCGCCGCAAGTGGCTCGTTTTATAAACTTGTACTCGTGAGCAAAAAACGTGTATTATAAAACTAGTACTTTAATATAGTATTTACCTGCCATGTCCTAAGACCTGTGGTTCCTTCAGAAATTAAATTAACATTTTCTTTCAAAGAAATAATATAATTTTTAACGCAATAATGTTTAAAATAGAAACTTTCTACGCGCAGCGCCACCAAGCGGCCATATGCTTCAAATACATCGTCGTGGATTATAGAATTCTGTTTTTCCAACGTTGAAATTATGTGTTTTAGGAAACTTTTTTGAAATGTTATTTGTACTGGATACTTTAAAACTATTTCGGAATTAACTGTTTTATTTATTAATTCGCTTTGTAGACCTATTGTAAAATCCTCAAACAAAGACTAAAAATAATATTGTTATTTATAATAACAAAATAACTTATTCTATATGTAAAATTGAGGTTATGTGGTGTGTTTAAATTTACCTGCCAATTAATTTGATTCAATGGCACTGTACACATAAATTGTTTGGTGATACTCTCTATAATCACTTTCATTATATTTTTTCACTGATAGATTATATTTTTAAATATACATTATAAATATATACATATATACTTCCAAAACACCATACATTAACTGCCATCTATAATTTGGAAGTTGAGGTTGAGCACACTACAGCCATGGTAGGATTTAAAAATTTAAGTAAAACTGTTAATTCTTAAATTTAAATTTCAGAAAAAGCTAGAGATAATATCTTTACTTGTGTAAGGCTAATTAATAACAACAATACCAGTTTTAAGGATTATACCTATTAATGAAAACAGTTGGCCAAAATATGATAAAAACACAACACAGCCATGGCCACTCATTGTCCTATTGCGCACATGCGGAATTTTCTAAATTCATATGGCCAAAACCTCGAAAGCGAAATTGCTTCAAATAGTTTCCTCTATCGTTTGGACTTTTCTCTATGAACTGTACCAATAGATGGTGCCAAAGTCGTTTTTCTATCAAAACAAATGAACCGAAAATTCAGTTTAAAAATCGGGTTTCAAGAAACTAATTTTGAATCTTTCCCGAAAAATCAAGTTTTTTTAATATAAATATCAAAGTTGTTGCTTTTTGTTAAGCAGTTTTTTTAAATGGATTTAAATTCCGTAGGTATGTACCTATTTATTTTTTACAAAAAAGTATTGTTTTTGATTATTGAGTTAAAAAAGTCATAAGTTTTAGTCTGTAAATTTGGTTGCTTTTTTTAAAACTTGTATTACGACTTGGCAAAAAGTTTCAGATTAATCAGCATTAAGCAACTTTTTACACTTGGTTGAAAAGATTAATGTGTTTGCAATTATTAAAACAAGAATTTGCTGTTAATATCCCCCGCCCCTCCCTCCCCAAACCTAAAAAATGTCTAAGACAGGCAGATTTAGTTTTAGATATTTTTGCAGTAAAAAAATACTACTGCCAACAAAATAATACTTTCCCCTGTAGGTATAGGTTTATTAATAAACTAATAAAAAAAATAAAACAATAAAACAAAAATATTTCAAAAAATATTTCAAAAATTTTTTTTGAAAAAAAATAAATATTTTTATCACATTTTACCCCCTTACCCCACCTCGATATTCACCATCTGCAAAAAAAAATTCTTTTTTTGAAAAACGAAAAGAAAAAATAAAAAAAATGTTTAAAAAAATATTTTTATCAAATTTTACCCCCTTACCCCACCTTGATATTCACCATCTGCAAATTTTAATATAGGCGGCAGCCATATTGGATCTGCCATTTTGTAAACATTAAAATAAGTATTAAATTCGTAATCAGCGCCCTAAAAAACCCCTGTACAATGGTTTTTAGTAAAAAATCTGCAAATTTTGATATAGGCGGCAGCCATATTGGATCCGCCATTCCGTAAAAATTAAGTTGAATTAAATTTGTATTCAGCACCCCAAAAACCCCTAAATACAAATTTTGGTATAAATTAGAGCTTATTAAGGGTTTTGGCCATGAATTAAAAAAATTCCGCCTGTGTGCATTGTCCAAATGCTGACAACAAAAGAATAGTATACTTTCCAGTTTTTTAACATTAAATTAATTAATTAAATTTTATTATTTTTTTTTTCAAGTTTCTTTAATATTTTTTCGCGGTAAATGTTTATCGCTGTTAATCCTTAAATATTTTTAGATATAACGCCGAAAAATGTGTTAAATAAAACGGTTAATTTCGAATTAGTTTCATAAAACACATAATTTCGTTTTAAAAACAGAATTATACAGTGCGGTCCAAAAGTAACCCCCCCCCCCCCCCCCCGTTTGAACGAGTTGAGATATCGACTTCAAATTTAGAACTCATAAATAAGACAACTTAAACTATCTTTTAGCATATATTTGATATTTTTACCTCTTAAAATGTGGGCAGGGGGGCATGAGGTGACATTTTTTTAAATGGAAAGGGGGTCGTGTGATACATCATTTTAAAGCTTATAAAATTCTCTATTTAAACTAACATTTTTAAATTTTTAAAAATATTTTTTAAGGTTTTGATTTTTCAATTTTTTGTGCTAAAACATTCGATTTTTTAAGTTTTTTTTATAAATTTTTATTTATGTCAACTAAAATTAGTTTAAAAGTATAATAAACATTTTTTATGATGAAATAAGGCATTTTTAAAAAATTATTCGTTTTTTTTAGACATTTTTGACATTAATACCCATTTTCAACCCCATTTTAAACCCATTTTTTTTTTAATTTAAAAATATGGAGTTAAATGGAGAATTTTATGAGCTTTAAAATGATGTATTACACGACCCCCCTTTCCATTTAAAAAAATGTGCCCCCATGCCCCCCTGCCCACATTTTAAGAGCTGAAAGTATTAAATATATGCTAAAAGATAGTTTAAGTTGTCTTATTTAAAAGTTCCAAATTTGAAGTCGATATCTCAACTGGTTCAAAAGTTCAGAGGGGGGGGGGGGTTACTTTTGGACCGCTCTGTATAATTCACGACGATGTATTTGAAGCATATGGCTGCTTGGTGGCGCTGCCAGTAGAAAGTTCCACTTTAAACATTATTGCGCCAAAAATGATGTATTGAGTATATTATTATCAGTGGTGCACCCAGTTTTTTTTCTTTGGGAGGAGGTTGAGCCTGGGACGGCCAGATGATTTTTCATAGGGGGACAGCCTATTTAGCTTTCTAACAGTACCAACACTTAAATTATTGGAAATTTTGTTTAGAATTTTCAACTCCGCGTTTTCACCTTAGATCTATAGAAGACACAATTCTTTAAATATTTTTAAAATTCAATTAAAATAAACTAAATATACTTTGATGCACGGATCTGTGGCTACGGGAAATATGGAATGTGTGTGCAAGTGGAAGGCTCGTTGCGGCACGCACGCCTTATAACGCTTTTGACGAAAAGAAGAGAGCGCGAATGATTCCTCCCCCCAGGGACTTTGTTTCATGCGGAAAACTATTATAGTTCTCCTATAATAGGTATATTTAGTGTATTTTGTATTTTTTTTGGTTTTTGGGATTTTTGGGTTCGCTGAAACTGAATTTGATAATTAATATGAATCCACTCACAGTGATAAGAGTGAATATTTTTTAAATTTATACAATAAATTGATGAGTGCCGGATCAAAAGCCGCCATCTATAGTTTAAAAAACAATGAGTAATTGGTGGTAAAGACATTGTTATAGAATATTTTTGATGAAAATAGTTTTTAAAATGGCACTCTTAGTGCCATTAAGCAATGCTTAATAAGCATACTTGTTTCTGAAGAATTTGCCTCCAATAATGTCTTAACCATGGCGATGCATCAATAACTAAGTAATTCTTATTCGGCACTCATCAATTCATAAAATTTGTACTTTTTTAAGTCGCTGAATCTGATAATTAATTTTTTAGAGTCTCCACTTTTGGTGAACGTTGGTTAAAAAAAATATTTTTTTAGAATATTTTCAAGATTGGTGTATTAAAGTTCGCTAAAATAGAAATGGTTTTTAAATATCCCCCCCATATACATAAAATAGAGAATTGAACGCTTAAAATTTAAAAAATATTACAAAAAAGAAAGAAAAATAAAAAAAAATAAAAAAGAAATACTTTTTCGGAAAAAAGACACTTGTCCCGGTCTTCTCTAAAAAAAGTTTCTTTTCCTACGACCACCTATGATAATGACAAATTTTACACGATAGAGAAAGAAAGTGCCAATTTCATACGCGTGCAAAATAATATCACACATGTGTGGAAAAGCAAAGATAATATGATTTTTTTTTAATATTTACGATTTGATTAGACATTTTATCATTATATTTTTATGTATCTGGATATATATTTTTCCACTTTTTTATCAATTACTATTATTCTAAATTATAATTCGTTTAAATTTTAATCAAAACAATTATATTCTATCCTATTCTCTACTCTGCTCTGCTCTGCTCTGCTCTGCTCTGCTCTGCCCTGCGCTACTCTGCTCTGCTCTGCTCTGCTCTGCTCTGCCCTGCCCTGCCCTGCGCTACTCTGCTCTGCTCTGCTCTGCTCTGCCCTGCCCTGCCCTGCCCTGCCCTGCCCTGTCCTGCCCTGCCCGCCCCGCCCTTGCGCACTTCGAAATACACAAAGATATACACTCGGTCAGACAGAATTCCTGTTCCCCCCACTCTAATTCATTGAAAAACACATGTGAACTAAATCAAACTTGCAAAACAAAGCTCCCTTGTCGGCACAGTTTGTCCACGCACAGCCTGGTCGAATGGCACTCTTCCCACTCTACCTCAATGATTCCAATATAGACGTCATAGGACCGCCATGTTGTTTTTATGAAAAATGGCTCCTGTGGCACTATCTTGTGCAAATATCGACTTGTTATATATCATTAAAAAGAGAATTTAATGACAAATCTCAAAATGTAAGCAAATATATAGGATTCTATTTAAAAATCTAAAGTTGATATGACTTCCGTTCAGACCGGAAGTGTTATTTTTTATAATGACCATGCCAAAATGGGGGTATTACGGTTTATACAAGCTTTGTAAATTTTAAAAAAGTTATCTTTTATAGTTACAGAGATAATTCGTAGGCAATAATTTTTGTGTAACCCGGTATATGAAATACAGCCGGGAGAAAATAATGAAATAAAAATGGTCACCAGCTCTCCGACTATGTACATAATAACTTATGTATAACTTATGTATACACGTTAAAACTTGTACATTGTACACGTTATGTAATATACTATACAACCCTGATTTTTACGCCCACTATTCAGGCTGGTCAGGAATCCTTACTCAGGATAGCGCATCCTGCAAGTGACGACAGATCCGGACACCCACGGTTTATGTGACGTCACTGCCGCCTACGCGTTGAATATACTACTGGGTCAACGTATACACAGATAAAATAGGTATTTATATATTAAGGAAGTAAACTGGTTGTTTTAATCCCGTAACATGAATGTTTAGGGGCTAAAACACAGTTTAGCCTTACACTATTTTTTGCACAACCGAGAACTATATTTACATAAAATTTAAATTAAACATGTATTCAAAACCAACTAATCCATTTTTACAAGCTTTTATTTAACTTACAATGTTTGTCTATTTATTTATTTTTTTGTTTAGGGCAAATCTGCCAAAGGCTTTTTCAACCACTTAGAATGTACTTAGAAATCTAAAATTTGGTACACATGCTTAACTCGCCTGACAACACAATTTTTTATAAAACTTATCCCCCAACCCCACCACCCCTAAAACTTAAAAAATCCATTTTTTACCCACACAAGATACTTAATTTAAAACTAAAATTAGGTTACGTAATCATTTAGTAATAATAAAATTTTACAATAAATTTTACATCCCCCCTCTTCTCCCCATCACCCCCCATACGCGTATAAGGCTAAGTTAACCCCCCTTTCTGTTTTACCCACTTAGAAAGCTAAAATTTGGTACACATGCTTAACTCGGTTGACAAAACAATTTTATATAAAAATTGCCCCCCAATCCCCCACCCCAAAAATTAAAAAATCCATTTTTTACCCACATGAGATAATTTAAAACTAAAATTAAGTTACATACTCACCCAGTGATAATAAAATTTTAAAATAATTTTTATATAATATATAAAAACAAACATATTATGTTTGTTTTTATATGTTTGTTTTTAACCTCGTACTATTCTACTTAATTAAGCATCCCCTAAGTCCAGGACTTGTGTGGGCTAGTAGTAGAGGGAACCACCGGCTTTAATTGACTTTCGAACCAATATATCTAGGGAGTACGCCTTCGCCAAATTTTAATTATTAATTAACTGAAAAAGGCAATCGGCACCAGTGAGGTTTGAACTCACGATCATTGGCTCAGTGTCAATGCTATATCGATGCCTTAGACCGCTCAGCGCGCTGAGCGTATAAGGCTAGGTATGTATTGAATAATACACAGGGCCGGGTATGTATTGAATAATACACAGGGCCGGGTATGTATTGAATAATACACAGGGCCGGCCTTTGCTTTTCGCCGCCCTGAAATAAGCTTCTGGTTCGGCGCCCCTATATGAAAAAAAGTTTGTATCCTACAAAATTTTGATGACTAAAGAAAGAAAAATAAATTAATAGTAAAAAAACATTTTTAAGAACAAGCTTTTAAAACTTTTACAAAAAAAATATAAATTTTATTTTTAAAAATCTCAAAAAATTCTTTAGCAATGTAAGCATTGTAAGCAATGGGGTTCTCTGCCCAGTTTTGAGGGCAAAATACAAGAGAAACAATAGTTGACCATAAAAATACAACAAAATGCTGTATTAAAATAGCCCCACGTTTGGGGCTGTTGTGGATACAGTAAGGGGCTATTGTGATACAACGCTTTAATTCTGTCTTGAAGATAGATTTAAAATACGTGGGGTTAGTATGATACAGTGTATCATTGATACACTATTGTCCTTTATCATTTTTTCCTGCAATTTTGTTTTGTTTTGTTTACTAAGCAAAAATTGTAGCTAGAGTAGAAACATTTTTATATTTTCCAAATGTTTTAGATTTTTTCAAGTGAATATGACTTATTATTAATTATATAATTCTCTACTTCACCAATTTTTCTTACTTTAATTTGTAGACTGTAAACATTTTTGAGCCAGCTGTATCATAATAGCCCCATTATTTTGACTGTAGCACATTAGCCCCAGTTGACCCTAAATCAAACCCATAATTTGGTTACATTATACAATTTTCTATGAAATAAAGAACTTTCACTTTCGGGTTTAGACCGTGTTAATGGATTTTCACTTTCCGACGTTTCGTCTTTTACTACTAGAGACATCTTCAGGGATTAATCTGAAACTAAGTTTCGAATCAACTTGTGTCACTATTTATGGCGAGTTGTGGTTATTCACCCGTGACGAGGTTTTTCCTATCAAAGACTTCCATATTGCAGGTAAGTGGTAACCAGTGTCCCGATTGATATTGTTAGGATGCTTGATGATTTCTATCGATTCCCGTATCTTCCTTGGCATTTTTCTGTTTTCTGTTAATATTTGTTTTGTTTCAGACAAGTTGATTTTATGACCTGTTTCATGTACATGTTCGGCTACTGCCGATAAGGAAATTTGTTTCTTTCTTATATTGCGCTCATGCTCTTGAAGTCTTGTAGAAATTTTTCTCTTAGTTTCACCTATGTAAACCGTACCACAGGAGCAGGGTATTTTATATACGCCTTCTGAACTCAGGGGTATTTTGTCTTTTGTTGAAGTCAAACATTGACCTAATTTTTGGTTGGACCGAAATATAGGCTTAATATTTGACTTCTTCAAAAGTTTACCTATTTTTATCCGTGATACCGCTTACATAGGGAAGTATAACTTGTGTCTGTCTGTCATTGTCACTATTGTCCTGTTGTTTGGGTCTGGGATTTCTGTATTTGTATATGGTCTTATTAATGTCTTTTTTGGTATAACCGTTCATGGTCAAGGCTTTGGTTAGTTTAAGGAGTTCTGTGTCTAGGGAATTCTTGTCTGAAATCATGAAAGCCCTATGAACAAGTGAATTAACTACCGAGCGTTTTTGAGAGGGATGGTGATGTGAAAATGCGTTTAGGTATCTGTCAGTGTGGGCGCAATATAAGAAAGAAACAAATATCCTTATCGGCAGTAGCCGAACATGTACATGAAACAGGTCATAAAATCAACTTGTCTGAAACAAAACAAATATTAACAGAAAACAGAAAAATGCCAAGGAAGATACGGGAATCGATAGAAATCATCAAGCATCCTAACAATATCAATCGGGACACTGGTTACCACTTACCTGCAATATGGAAGTCTTTGATAGGTAAAACCTCGTCACGGGTGAATAACCACAACTCGTCATAAATAGTGACACAAGTTGATTCGAAACTTAGTTTCAGATTAATCCCTGAAGATGTCTCTAGTAGTAAGAGACGAAACGTCGGAAAGTGAAAATCCATTAACACGGTCTAAACCCGAAAGTGAAAGTTCTTTATATCTTAATGGCCGTGAAAGCTTAAAATCTAAAATTTTCTATGAAATAAAAGCTTGTCTCGAGAATACATCTTGACACAAGTAATTCTAAGTAGAAATTTATGTATTTTTTATAAAAGAAATTTACACAGGAAAATCTCGCGACAAGCTTTTATCATATAAAATTGTATAATGAGACAAAATGATTTGGGTTTGATTTACTTGAAAATTTATTTTCTTCTTTTTAGAGCACTTAGCACGCTAAATAAAAGCTTTTTCTTAAAAATGTTTTTTTTACTATTAATTTATTGCAATTTATTTTAAAATTAAATCAAAATATTCATGAACAGCGAAATGACAAGTTTGCGTTTTCAATTGTTTTTTTTTCAATATGGCCGTAGTATTTTAAATGTGGCTCGCTATTTTCATAAAGAGTAATAAAAAAATTGGATTTTGATGAAATAATGCTCCAGCCTATCGAAACTGACCCCATGGTGGTTATTGAGAAACAGGCAGCAGAGGATATTTTAAATTTATTGCTATCTAAATCAAGTAAAAAGTGTACAGCTATCGTGGATAACATGATACAGATGGGGGAGTAAAACGGTGGGTTTAATCCCGCAAAAAAGGCAGTAAAATAATGTTTTAGTCTCGGTCGTGCAAAAATAATATTTTTTTTTTTACTGCCTAATTAAGTGCTAGCTTACATGTTACATGTTGTTAAGGCTTGTTTACCTCTAAAACCAATAAAATCAGTGGACTTTACGCATTGTTTATTGACAACGATGAATAAGGAAAAAATTTGAAACTACTTTTTTTAACTTATTTGTTAAACTGACTGCTCTATTTCAAAATAATGTTTAAACTATACAGATGGGTCCAAAATGGAGTCAGGAGTTGGTGCGGGCATACATGGGCCGAGATGCCAACTATCGATACCAAAGAGGAAAACTCCATCCATTTTCCAGGTGGAAACATAAAAATTTGTGCAAAAGAGGGCAAAAAATATGCATATTCTCGGATAGCCAAGCAGCTTTAAAGGCACTAAGTTCATGTGCATTTGGGTCAAAGCTTGCCTGGGAATGCTACGAAACCCTCAAACAACTGGCAGAAACCAACAAGGTTTCCTTGATGTGGGTGCCAGGACACGAGGGTGTTGAAGGCAATGAGGCTGCGGACTCTCTCGCGAGATAGAGAGCATGCACTTAATTTATTGGCCCTGAACCTTTCTGTGGCTTTAACAAAACACATCAGGCAGAGGCAATTAAGGAATGGGAAACCAAAATCAAAACTCGATATTGAAAAGACCAAAACTTAAGACAGGCCAAAATATTCATAAAATATGAACGAACAAGAAAGTTACTCGATCTCAGCAAGGTGGACCTAAAGACCTATACAGGGCTGTTAACCGGACACTGCCCGTTATATCATCATCATCATTATATCATCTTAAAAAAATGGGAAAATCTGAAATCGACATTTGCCGTCTATGATCAGAAGCCCCAGAAACGGCCGAACACATTGTGCTTCTGCGAAACTATTGCTCGCAAAAGGCTACAATATCTAGAACAGGTATACCCAAGACCTGCAGATATATCCCAAGTACCCCCAAAAAACCCTTAGGCTTCTTTGGAAGCCTAAAGTTTGATGTGGACTAAATTGCAAAGGGGATTCACAAAATAATAATAATAATCTTTATTTCCATAGACAAAAAAGTATCGGACACGTCAAAAAAATATATATAAAATACACACATGTAAATAAATAATTTATAAATAATTTATCACAGATTAACTTAATTAAAATTTTTTGCTCAAATATTCTGGAATTGAATAAAAACAATTTAATTGAAAAAAAACTTTAACTTTTGATTTAAATTGTTTGAGGCTGTTTGTATTCTTAATCTCATTTGGAAGATTTTCAAATAATCTGATAGATATCATTTTAGTCCCATCCTTAACCTGTGCATAATTGTAAGCTGGCACGTAAAGATTTGTAGCATTTCTTGTACAATACTGATTTATGTCACCAACAGTGACAAATGAATTTAAATTGTTCTTAACATAGATAACACATTGATACATAAACATACTGTAGACAGTCATTATGCGCTTTTCCACAAAAATATATCTACAAGTAGAATTATAGATCTCATTGGTGGCAGTGATTTAAAAGGCAGTACCATGCCTCACAACCCCACTTATATTGTATTGTATTGTATATTGTTTACTGGTATTTAGAGTTACTAGCTTTAGGTAGTAGAAAAAATATTATATGCACCGCGTATGCAAACTGTTTTAAGTTTTGTCTCGATTTCGTCTCAGCAAAAAAACTTTGGTCTCGAAAACTAAAGACTTAGTTCGCATTCTAGGTGCACTATTAATCCAAATAAATATTTATTATCCAAAAGTCACCCTCTCCTCTAACTTTTGAACGAGTTGAGATATCGACTTTATATTTGAAACACATACCGGGTGAGTTTTATTTATGTCCACCCTTAAAATTAAGAAATTAGAATTAGAAATTAATGAAGATTAATTATTCGCTAAAAACGAAACTGATTGTTTTTGTTTTCTTTTTTTTTTCGTTTTCATTTTTATCGTATAAAAACGAGATACACATAATTTACCTGGTTTTTATTTACTTAAACTATACAAAACTAATATTAAAATAAAAATTTGATTAGTGACAGCAAATTAAAGCTAAAAAGAACTTTTTTTTTGCCCTTAACTCCTATTTTTCATGTCCCTGTAAACTTTATTTGTAAAGTATTTTTCGGCTATTTTTATTATACCAAATTTATGATGTACTTTGAAGATTAAGTAAGCAAAAAGAAGGTAAATTATGTGTACCTCGTTTTTACACGATAAAAACGAAAACGAAAAAAAAGTAAAAAAAATTGAAAAAAACAGAGAATTTTCGGCTGAAATAAAAAAACGTAAAAAATTACGGTGTGTTCCATTAAAAAAACCATATTTATTCCACTTCCGGTGAAGTGAAACAAAAAAATTTAATCCGCTATTTTATAGCCAATATAAAATTATATAAATCATCCAAGTTTTGTTTTATTGAATGAAGATTAATCTTAATTTTGGGTATATAGGACAACTCAAACTGTAAAACGTAAATTGAAATTATTTTATTTATTTATAAATTAAATAAAAACAAGACGTCCTACGCATTCTAAATTTTCTTGACAGAAAACGTCTCATTTAGGCACTAATAAAAATTATCCTATGTATTTATTGACATAATAAAAGCCTTTAACTTTCACTGTAATCGTCCAGAAATTAAAATTGAAATTCCACAAAAAATATCGTCAAACAAATGCAGGTATCTTGGAAAAATATCGTTATATATATATTTGACAGTTTAGTTCCTTTTACCCAAGGATTTAGCAGAATGTAGGTCACCGTATTAATGGCACACTTGTTTGACCCATTTATAATACCCAAAAGGACAACGAATACAATGCATGTAATGCTATAATGGATTGTATTTATTATACTATTCACAGCGCCTGCGCTAGAATAGTATAATACGGTAGTTTCGAATTTTCCAAAGTCGCCAGAAAACGTCCTAGACAAAAAAACTCTTGGATACAAATGTGTTTTATGAAAAAATAGGAACTTAAAAAATGTCCGTCTGTCCGTCTGTCTGTCTGTTCGTCTGCCCGTCTGTCTGTTCGTCTGTCCGCCCGTCTGTCTGTTCTTCCGTCGGTGTGTCCTTCCGTCTGATGTCAAGTTCTATAAGGGGAAAGATCCCTGTTGTTTTTAAAAATAATCCCCCCAAAAACATAACAGTTGTGGGGGTTTAAAGTAAATAAAAAAACTTTATTTTTAAAGTTTTTTGTTTCAAAATAGTATATAATAGAATGCGTAGCATTACATATTTTCACGGCTTGAAAGATTACACAAAAAAAATAGTTCACTTAATATTACCCAGACTATAGTTTATTAGGTATTTTTGGGCACTGATAAGAAATAGAGGAAAAAGTCCGATAAACTTCAAATATTCAGAAAATATTAGATTAAAGAACAAAGGCCCACAAAAAAATATGTAATGTAGGCTAAGATTTTTCTATATATTTTGAGCTGCTCAATCTAAATATGATCTCATTTGTAAAAACAATTTAAATGGCTTAAAAATTTTCGCCCTCAGGTAGAGCCGGATATAAGGCATTTTCGTTGGGGGGGTGTAACTGACAAAAATGACGAATAAGAATAAAAAAATACCGAATAAGAAAATATTGATGACTAAAGAAAAGGACCTCACTCCAAAACAAATTTACCGAATGAATCAAAGATTTGCCGAATGGATAAAGTTTCGTCAGGGCGGCAACTTGACTCCCCTACAAAAAAAAAGAAAATTGGCGCCCTAAAAAATACCCTTCAGAAAAAAAAAGCTTTGTCCCTGACAGTTTCACCAAACTTGGCGCCCCCTACAATTAAAAATATGGCGCCCCCATAAAATAGCTTTGTCCCTGGCGGTTTCTACCAAACTTGGAGCTCCTAAAAAAAAATAGCACCAGTCTTAAAATCTTTACCCCTCACGGAAGTTTTGATGACTAAAACTAAAAAAGATCCACACCTCAAAAATTTGCCGAATGATTCTCAAAGATTTGCCGACTGGAAAAAGTTTTAGGGGGTGTCAAACCCCCCAATGTCCCCCTTACGTCGGGCCCTGCCTTCAGGGTAGATATTTCGGAAAGTACTTGAGTTACGAAAATAAATTATAGGACCTTTTTTGTAGATAATTAAAATGGCTTTAATTTGTATAAAGAAAAAGTCCTTTTCCAGTTTTTTGTGACCTGACATCATTTTTAGATTCAGCAGCCCAAAATACATAGTAATATCATACAGTAATATCATACAGGGGCGCCCGCAGGATGTTTGATAGGGGGGACAAGCCTATTCGGGTTTACAACTTTATCAACAAAAAGTTTTTGTTAAATTCACAAAAAGGGCCAGTTTTTTTTTTCTGGGAGGGGGTTAATAAGAAACAGATTGAGTGGCACCACCAACACAACATTTAGCGCCGCAGCTGTAAGTTTTTAGAAATCCTAAAGTAACGTATTTTTCAGAATTTGATATGCAATTACTTTATAAAATCTATGAGTAAGCACCGCAGTTCAGTCAAGTTCACAACATCAACAATTTAATAAGAGAATTATTTATTTTTATAAAATAGCCATCTGGAGAAAACCTCTAAAAAAATAACACATTAACTTTAGCGCCACATTTTCTAAACACCTTATAACACCTAAGCTTGGAATTAAAAAAATGTTTTAAAATACCTTTTACGTCCTTTAAATGTCGCATGTCCCGGGACATTGGACGTATATTCATAGTATATCCTAATTTGTGTACTGTAAATATACTGTTTTGTATATCCTACGGATACCCCATTGATGTGCGGATAAAGTCGTATATTCTCTACGATGAATTTTGTATATGCTATGAATATACGATTTGAATATCATAGGGATATCCTCAAAGGCTTTTCTTTCATTATTTTAAATTTACCGAGTTTTTCGTCACTTTAATTGTGGATGTTTTTGTGGGTGTTTGTGGTATGTTTATGTGTGCACGTTTTTTCCACAATGATTATTAAATATATATTGTGTTTTTCTTTTGTTGAACAATTTCGTGTGTATTAATCCTCCCTCTGTCCTAAGTGCTTTAAGTTTTTTTATAAACGAGCCCATGGACCTTTGCAAAGGTTAACCGTAGTAACCGTACTTTTTGAAAAATGTATGATGAAAAAGAAAATATAACATAAGATAAGATAAGATAAGTAGATAAGTTAATAAGTATGTACAAATGTTCCCGACAAAAGTGGCTATCAAGTAGTATTGCTGATATTATTTTTGTTTTTTTTTATGAAACTATTAGCTTAAATTTAAATAACTTGCACCAGGTGCAAGCTGCTTATAGCAATATTTCACAACAGAAATAATAAAAGCAAGACTATTTGATAGCCTCTTTTGTCGGGCACATTTTTACATAATTAGTAGTTATCTTTAGGACAGATGTACAGCATATCCTCAGGGCATACCCTCGGAATATCCTCGGAAGTCGTCGGCTTCCCTTTTAGTAACAAAGTATATCCTGAGGATGTCCTACAGATATCTATAGGCGAAATCGTATAACCTGGGGATTTCGGAAATCCCAAAACGGATATTCTGGGGATATGCACTTTATAAACCTGTGCTATCTGGGAATCCCTTTAAAATTGGTAAAAACAAAACAATATCTATCTGAAAAGCCAGGTTGGGGCGCGTTTGGATGGGTGCATGTTTGTTTATATCCGTCTATGGCCTAAATTACTTCGCCAGCAAATGTACTCATAATGGTTGCGACCGGCTAATCTGAGTGGGTGACCAACATCACTAGACTCAATTTCCATACTCTCTAATATCTCTACTCCATAACACACCTAGGTACCTACTCTATAATATCCCTACTCTACAATAACCCTAGTTTCTGATATCCCTACTCTTAAATAACCCTTTTCCCCCATAATCCTTTTCCACACCATATAAACTTAATTAGCAACTTGACGTAACTCATAACTTTTTAAATTTATATATTATATTATTATATTTTACTACGATCCTCTATGAAAATGACATTTAGCACACTCTTTTGTTGTTTAGAAAACGCCTCATATCGCACTAGTTTGATATTTTTGAATCACACTCGTGTGATATTTATGTATGGAGGTTTACCTATTTTATTTAGATATTTACCTCGTAGATTGTATGAATTTTATTCACCTTTCACCACAGCCTTTTATATCTTTAAGTGTTTTAATCCATATATTTCTGTTTTTCATGTCAAAAATTGAAACTATAGTTATAACGTTACTATTTTGACCATTACTGTCTAGTCTAGACAGTTTAGATCTTATAAAAATTACTTAATTTTTTATTTAGTTACCTTAACATCAAAATACACAGTATTTTTCTTACGAAATGTAAAACAGTACAATTTTACTGTCTTATATGGCAGCATAACCACATAAATCTAATTTAATAACCAAACTTAAGTTATTTAGGAATAGGCAAACCCATTAAACAGCTATGTATTGTATTAAATATAAAACCAAGAAAACTAAAGCTAAATGAAAATCATATTTCCTCTTTGACACACCTACATATATAAATTTGTATGTTTTTTACAATTATTTTGTGCTTTGCCTTTCTTAAAAATTAATAAAAATTAGAAAATTTTAAAATAAGAAACTTTATATTTTTTCGGGATTGTAGCAAAAATAGTGTACATAACTTGTTGGAAAGTGTATTTCATACACTCGTTGGGTTTCCTCACTTGCGTGAAATATGTCACTTTCCACACTAGTTATGTAATATACTAATGTTTTTATAATTCCCTAATACCTGTTTCTATGAAAGATAATTAAAATTTAAAACCATTTATATTCGTCTAATTGGCTAAAATACAATATTTTATTTTTGTTCAGATGTTTTTCAGTAATGGAGCTGAAAATCAAACAAATTTATGACGATAATTTATTTTGCCATAAACATAACGAGTTACAATTTTACTATGGAAAGAACAGAATTAGTTTTTTTCATAAACTTCAATGAGATTGAATTTTTTACTTTTTTTTTAGTTTTTATTTTACTTTCACTTATTGTCTAGGCCTATTCTATTACTCAAAGACATGACCCAGACTGTAAGAAATTCCTAACGAATTTTTAGTATAATTTTATTCAAGTTATTAGTCTCAAGGCTGGCCATGCATTTTACCTCGCAAATATCCATAACTGCCTTTCTTACCTTTCGCTTTTTTTTTAATAAAAAACAGGACCAAAAACTCTAAGTTTTGCAAAAAACTGCAAGAAGTTTTAATTTTTAACCCAGAATAAAGCCTCCTTAATTCTCTACAAAAAGATCTTATAGTTCCTCTTCGTAACTTAGATACTTTCTGAGATATGGACCCTAAAAGGGTCCAAACATTCCACTTTATCAATAAAAATACAAAGCAAACCAAATTGCCATCAATCCCATGGAAAAACCCTTACATAAAATTAAAATAATGTATAAAATATGGCGCGGTAAACGATTTTCGCTGTAAAAGTCATGCGCTTTAAAGAGCGTTCGCCGTAATGGGTTGCGCGGTAACGGTCTTCGTGGTAAAGGACATGCGCGGTAATAGCTTGTCGCGGTAATAGCTTGTCGCGGTAATTGCGCTCGCGGTAATGGACTGCGCGGTAATGGTCTTCGCGGTAATTTTTTCGCTGTAAAGTCCGATAATTTTTGAACCATTCAGATTCTTGGCGAATAGGTAATGTATTAGTCTCAAGGCTGGCCATACATTTTACCTCGCAAATATCCATAACTGCCTTTCTTAACTTTCGCTTTTTTTTTAATAAAAAACAGGACCAAAAACTCTAAGTTTTGCAAAAAACTGCAAGAAGTTTTAATTTTTAACCCAGAATAAAGCCTCCTTAATTCTCTACAAAAAGATCTTATAGTTCCTCTTCGTAACTTAGATACTTTCTGAGATATGGACCCTAAAAGGGTCCAAACATTCCACTTTATCAATAAAAATACAAAGCAAACCAAATTGCCATCAATCCCATGGAAAAACCCTTACATAAAATTAAAATAATGTATAAAATATGGCGCGGTAAACGATTTTCGCTGTAAAAGTCATGCGCTTTAAAGAGCGTTCGCCGTAATGGGTTGCGCGGTAACGGTCTTCGTGGTAAAGGACATGCGCGGTAATAGCTTTTCGCGGTAATTGCGCTCGCGGTAATGGACTGCGCGGTAATTGTATTCGCGGTAATTTTTCCCTGTAAAGTCCGGTTCCCCCCTAAAAGCGATAGTTTTCGAACCATTCGGATTCTTGGCGAATGGGTAATTCTGATATCATATTAGGATTCAACAGCCGAAAATACATGCCAGCTGCACAAAAAGCACACTTTTAAGAATTTCTATAAACTTAAGGATTTTATGGCAAGTGATTACTTAATTAAGATCAAATGGTTTAAATTACATAAAAACAAAGGAAGCGGATATGTTTTCAGCCACACTCAACGGCACAAAAAGCACACTTTTAAGAATTTCAATAAACTTAAGGATTTTATGGCAAGTGATTACTTAATTAAGATCAAATGGTTTAAATTACATAAAAACAAAGGAAGCGGATATGTTTTCAGCCAGGCTCTACTCTTGCAATGTTTATGTTTTTATGTTTATGTTTGTTTTTAACCTCGTACTATTCTACTTAATTAAGCATCCCCTAAGTCCAGGACTTGTGTGGGCTAGTAGTAGAGGGAACCACCGGCTTTAATTGACTTTCGAACCAATATATCTAGGGAGTACGCCTTCGCCAAATTTCAATTATTAATTAACTGAAAAAGGCAATCGGCGCCAAACTCAATGCAATGGAGTGAAACTTTTGATATTTTCAGGCGTTTCAATTTTTTTTGTAGCCTGTAGGCTGTCAAAATAAAAATTTTCAGCTTGATTTTCAAGCAGCTGTTCTGAGGTTATGTGGCTTTTTCTACATATGAAGAGTGCAACTAACATAAGGGCATAACCCACAAAATTATTTTACAGGAGAAGCAAAAATGTGATTCATTTTTTTTCCAATGATATTTATACTTAATATTAATTATGTATTGATAGTTTTTGATTTTTTACATCATTTTATGTAGATTTCAACAAAAAAAACTTGAAATAAGGGCGTAAACAATACCCTTAAGGGAACGTTCAAGTATTACGTAACGCAAATTGTACCATAATTCATACACTTCATACCCAGTTTCTCGCGTTATTAAAGGCTGTAGAGATTTCATGTTTTGGCTACCCCCCAATTAAGGGGGTGTTAGGGGGGTAGCCAAAATATAAAATCTCTACAGCCTTTAATAACGCGGGAACCAGGGTCTGATGTGTATGAATTTTTGTACAATTTGGGTTACGTCATACTTGAACGTCCCTAATTTTCAAAAGGGCCTAACCCACACATTTCTTATAAGGTTGTTTTTGCATAAAACCTTCCCTTTGCTAGTCTTAAATAGGTTCATAGGCCTTTTTTAATTAAGAATATTTAACGGTAAATATTTAGGTGGGGCAAAAAAAGCAAATTATTAAAAAAGCCTTACCCACACGTTTATTATAAGATTGTTTTTTTATAAAATCTTGTCTGTTGTATTTTTAAATAGGTTCCTAACCTTTTTTTAATTAAGAATAGTTAACGGTAAATATTTGGTTGAGGCAAAAAAAAAAACAAATTATTAAAGTTTGCACCCCTAACCTTATTTTTAAATGTATTTTTTTACCACTTCTATTAACATATTAGAAATTTTTATTAACTAGAGCAATATAGTAGGTACGTTAAGTAGTATCCGTTCCAAGCAAAAACCATATTTCGTAAAAAATGAGGGTTAGGCCCTTATGTTAGTTGCACTCTTCATATAGTAATTTCCGATTTTAAATTATGGAGGGCTCCCAGGTAGCAAAATAACATGAAATTCACGTGAAAGTCACGTTAATATGTGACATGTGATGTTAAGATTGTAGTCTCATTGAACAAGAATGTAGCATTTTGGGGATGTCCTAAGTCCGCCCCTAATAACATCACACAATGACATCCCGAAAATAACGTGTTTGTGACATCATAAATCCACATTCCTGTTATATCTAATATCTTATGGATGCCGTTACTTTAATATTTAAATAATATTTTAGGATATTAGCTTTTTCTAAATTAAAACCATTAAAAACGCTATAACCCTATAAAAAAATCGGATTTAAAATCAATCAGTAATTGAAACAATCACAGATTGAAACAGATAGATTCTAAATACGAAATTGCAGATTAAGCGGAGAATATATCCTTTAATCCGTGTCCGTGGTCTTGAGAAGCCCGGCAGAACCCCCTATCCATTGGAAATCGTATAATGTGTATACAATTTCCTTATAATAATTTACTCTATCAACATCATCTTATATCGATTTTTTTGCTTCGAACGTCGGTGAGAAGCAAAATAACATGACATTCACGTGAAAGCCACGTTAATATGTGACATGCGATATATTCACAGCGTTGCTAAATATTTGTTATTTAATAACATGGTTGTCACGTCACACGTGTTACGTTGCAAATGTGATGTTAAATACATGTTATTTTTCAATATTAAGTGATGTTATGATTTAGTTTAAAAATACACCCAAAAGTGATGTTAATTTCTTGTAATATAACATCCCTTGCTACCTGGGCTCAGACTTCTCTAGTCCCTAGATACAGGCCTGGTCTAGACTCTTAAACACTTCTTTCTTACAGTACTGTTAAATAGTACACACGATTCAAACATTAATAAAAAAAGTAACAACGTACCTTCATGTTTTGTGACACAAATTACAGTTTACAGTGAGGTTCGATGCGGTAATTCATTCGTTTGCGGATCCCGGGATAGTGCATTTCTGACACTGTTTTTCCTGTTTTTATTTGCGGTTTGGTTTGGTTTTGTTTGGCATTTTACAGCTATTCAGCTGCAAAAAATGATATTGTAATTTAAAATTTACAACATTTTTGGAATTAATAAAGTTGTGAATCTTGGGAAAAAGTAAATTTTCCAGAAGATGTATTTAGAACCTTTATATTTCAGTTTATTTTTCGCAATTTTTAAAGTAAAAAAAATAAATCCTGGGCAAAAATATAAAAAAATTAGTTATAAAATTAACTTTCGTATTTTTAGTTCTTTTTTTGTGAAGGTAGGAATCACCAAATTTTTAGGCTCCCATACAACTACAAGACAGCAATAGTGAGAACGTTTTTTTTTCTATTCGTCAACATTTTTGTTGAGGAGAGTTGTAATGTTAGCATTACCTAGTGGAAAGGTTTTTTTGTCATCAACTTTTTTGTGATTTCTCCCCCCCCCCCTTCGGTATGGCCCTGAATATATTTTTAAGCTTTTTTAAATAAGATGTAATATTTATATTATAAAGAAATATGATCTTTCGTTTACTTTTGGTCCTGTTCTTTTTGACCAGATACAAGCATTATAATCATTTCATACAGTGCGGTCCAAAAGTCACCCCCCCTCTTAACTTTTGAACGAGTTGAGATATCGATTTCAAATTTAGAACTTTTAAATAAGACAACTTAAACTATCTTTAAGCATATATTTGATACTTTTATCTCTTAAAATGTGAGCAGGGGGCAAGGAAGGAAATTTTTTTAAATGGAAAGGGTGGTCGTGTGATACATCATTTTAAAGTATTTAAAGTTTGTTTGTTTGTTTGTTTATTACCCTCATAGACTAAGAGCTGGCGGCAGCGAGGTACTATGATATTACCTCGGGCTGGAATTTTGTGAGGTGGTTGGGGGGACCATCATTAAGTGTCATCTGCAAGGATTTTGCTCAAAACCCCTGAAAATGACACGTCAGACGACTCAAACATGCCCGGTTTAGCTAAAATTTGGTATACAGGCTTCTTTTGTTAATATTAATATGGACCAATACGCAAAAACTTAAAATTCAAAATGGCGGAATAAATATGGCCGATTTCTTTTTAAAATTATGCCAAACTAATAAGGCACAAAACAAACAAAAATTGAGACACCCAACCCAATATTTTGTGGGTTATTTTCTTTATATATACTACTTATTGCTATAAAAATTTCATGGCTTTCTACTGGCTGTTTTTTTTTTTAATTTAATATTGAAAAAATAAAATATTAAATAATTGGCAATAATAATAATAATAATTTTATTGTATTCATATATTAAACAAAATTACCCTAAAATAATTACAGATTTACGAAGAAAAACTATTTAGTTACGTAATTTATTTTGAATATTTAAGAAAGAAAAATCGTAATAGAAAAAAAAAAACATCAAAACTGGTCCCAGAAAAAAAAAGTCACAAAAGTCAGTTTTTTTGCATAGGGCTATTTTTTGCTGAATACAAAAAAATAAAGTAAAATCTGAAAAAAAAATCTCTTTTACCTGTTAAAACTACTGTCTTCAAGTCGAACTTGATACCCGTTTCATGATAATAGATTTCTAAGATATACAATAATATTGTATAACAATATTGTGATGATATCCGCGTCGATCCAGGTAGGGCTAGGCATGGGTCACCGATTTGTCTGATTATTTTTTTATTTGTAGAAAAAGACTCTACGGGATTTTATTCAAAAATATCCCGTTTTGAAAATATGAAATTTTTAATTTCTCTTAAAATTTTCTATATTTGTCAAAAATTTTATATTGGCGTGCAATAACTCAAAAACTATTTAACCTAGAGAATTGCGGTTTTCACCAATAAAAAAACATATTTTTTCTATTAAATCGCATTAATTTAGTATCGATAGTTTTTTTTTTTCAAGATGGCGGCAAAAAAATTTAAGGCCACTTTTAATAACTATTATATTTCTATCCGTGTGGAATATCCATCGTGTTCTCTATTTTATTTTTTTATATGATTACAATATTTTCCCTTTCCGCAAAGATAAAAAATGCAGCAAGATAGGAAAAGCAGTTTTTCCTGCTTAGAAAACAGTCAATGTTCCCATAACGAGGTCTGTACCCCGACGTATCGGAGTTTCTTTTTTCCTAAATTTAAAATGTAAATTTAAAAAGAATTGAACAAAAAGCTCGAAACACGCGAGAAACACTGTTATGGGAAAATAAAAAAGCCGTGCGAAAATATCGCTACACTGAAGAAATATAGGTACACAGTAAAAATACTGCTGCTATAAAAATATTACTTTCTCGTCTAGGCCTAGGTTCATTTCAAATTGAAATTTTCAATCAAAAAAGAAAAATAATTTAAAAAAAAACTAAAATTAAAAAAACAATATTAAAAATATATATTTTTTAAACAATAGTTATTACCCCTGTTTACCCCTTTTTGCCCTTTACCCCACCTCTATTTTAACAAAAATAATCTTAGCCTAGAACTTTAAATAAGCAATTGCAATAGTTTAACTGGAGTATTCTTTTAAGTGGTACAGTACCTGTTTCTTTTATGTGTGATAAGATAGAGATGTGCTTCCTTGAGCAAAGTTTTATCAAAGAATATAATCTACCTGTTGGCGCAATTTTCTAAATACTGTCACCTTCGGTTTCACTGGAAATAACCCTAACTTTGTTTTTTTAAATGGGACACCCTGTATATTTTAACATTATTTGATTAATGACATAATTTTGAGAAGAAACTCAAATACAATCACTACTTTAAAATAAGTACTTTTGGATAATATTTAATAAAGTAATATAAAATTCTCTAACGTGTTTTTGTCAATAATTCCCCTCTAACTTATTTATTTGAGGAGCTAAGCATACTGTTATGATCCGCATATTTTATATGTCCAAACGAAAACAAATGAAGTAAAAAAAAACTTAATAAGACAAAACTGTTTAAAAAATGCATTTTTATGTAATTAATAAAAATTGCATAGTTACCAAAAAAATATTTGTCTAGTTTTGGCGCTTAGCTCCTTTTTGACAAAAACATTTAAGTAAACTTTTTTTTAGAACAAGTTAAGGTTCAAGTTATACCATTATAATCAAAACTAAGAAACAAAGGTAAAATTGCATACGTGCAGTCCTTCACCATAATTGATCTAGCATCGTTATTCTGTGGAAATACTATAGAACTAAAGATACCTATAGTTTCACGCATATATCATGGTTTTTCTGAACATCGTTGCCCCCTCTAGAATTTTTCTCCAGACAAGAACTAAAAAATTGGGGCTTTGCTGACAAGGTATGATGTTTTGGTAGTTGGGGGCCGAGTTTGGGGCACGATCAAAAAAATTGGCCATAGGATAAACTTCCATGTAGGAACACACAAAAAAAATCAGAAATTTCCAAACACCGTTGCAAAAATATACCCCAAAATCGTATGAAAGAACGGCGAAATTATAGTTAATCATAGCGCAAATACATTCTGGCTTCACGAGATTTACTTCGGCAAATCTAGGTTAGTCTATATTTAGATTCGGAACCTTTTCGATATAACTTAAAAGTTGTCTCACAGATATAATTGTATAAACAAAAATTAAACAACATCATGATGTTGTGAAGTGGAAAATTCGTATTATTATTTTATCAAGTATAACCGAGCGGTTGATAATAACTTTTATTTGTTAACTTAGGTTGGCCATCCAATCTTCTATCGTATTTAAAATACCCGAGCGGAGAATATACTTAAATACCAGTTACCACTTTCATTACTTTATTAGGAAGCCTTAGGTTCTAGTGAGATAGCGCTTTTAAAGCAGATTAAATGAATATCTTCTTAACAAGAATAATATATCAAATAAATATGATTAAAATTCTTCAAGAACATGAAAGATCAATTCTTACTTCTAAGTTCTACTTCTATGCAAAGCCCCTAACTTCTAATTTCCATTATATAGTAGTTTGCCATTAAATACTTCTAAATTAAATTATTGTATGTCTGGTAGTCCAACTACCTACAATAATTTTCAAACCCAATTTATTGTGGACATTTTTCTCAGTGTAAATATCAACACCGGTACGTATAAGTCCTTTAAATACTTTTACACAATATTTTTTTTTCAAAGTACATTTTTATTCGTCAAAATTTCTATCAGTGTTCATACTAGCAATATTTATAAGTGTCCAAATTATTTTTAAAAATTCAAAATCTTTCTAAGTTTAAAAACTATTTTTAATTCAAGAATAATTCTCAACATTATTTCAAAACTACATTTTCACTTTTGAAATTGACACGGAGATACTCTGTAAAAAACTGAATAAAATCTGAATTTTTGCCTGACTTTATATAGGATTTTTAAAACAATAAATAAGTCAATAGTTAAATTTATTTGAAAAGGCTTTTAGCGCAAAGTATTCTAAAAACACCGACTATATTTAATTACCCCGTCAAAAGAGTTTAAGCTCATATATTTGCAACATAATCTCACTATTCATGACATCTGAAACGATCATTTTAACAACAAATAATATTTGTTTATACAAGGCGGAATTAATAAATTCATGGCCAAAACCCTCGAAAATGAAATTGCTTCAAATAGTTGCCTCTATAGTTTTTTATCTTCTCTATTAACTGTTCCAATAGATGGTGCCAAATTCATTTTTCTATCAAAACAAATGAACTGATAATGTCAATTCAAAAATCGGGTTTCAAGAAACTAATTTTGAAACGTTATTTTTTCCGAAAAATCGAGTTTTTTAAAAATAAATATCAAAGTAGAAATATACATATTAATTAAAAAAAATAATTAACAATCAAGTAACAAATAATAGTAACAAATAAGTAAAAAAAAAAGAAATAAATAAACTCAAGTATATGATTTTTGACTTTCTTGTTCGTACAATAATATGTAAGCATTCCCTGATACGATGGATGTTGGTGAAATTGAAGATACCCTAGAGTCGTTGTATTCGTGCCACGTATGATTATAGGGATTTTTACAATAGGCGGTGTAGTGTCCGCTATACGTGGTACCACTGTGATTTGAAATGGCGTATAAGTTGTATTTGGAGGGTGCAAAGTTGTTGTTTTTTAAGCAGTTTTTTAAAATGCATTTAAATTCCGTAGGTATGTACCTATTTATTTTTTACAAAAAAATATTGTTTTTGATTATTGAGTTTAAAAGGAGAAGTCATAAGTTTTAGTCTGAAAATTTGGTTGTTTTTTTTTTTAACTTGTATTACGACTTGGTTTTCAGATTAATCAGCATTAAGCAACTTTTTACACTTGGTTGAGAAGATTAATGTGTTTGCTAATTATTAAAACAAGAATTTGCTACTAATATCCCCCGCCCCTCCCTTCCCAAACCTAAAAAATGTCAACAAAATAATACTTTCCTCTGTAGGTCTAGGTTTATTAATAAACCAATAAAAAAAATTGCTGAACCAAAAATTTTTCAAAAAATATATTCAAAATTTTTTTTTGAAAAAAAAATTTAAAATTTTGTTTTTTATTGGAAAAAAATTTCTTTTTTTGCAGCAAATCGAAAAGAAAAAATAAAAAAAATGTTTAAAAAAAATATTTTTATCACATTTTACCCCCTTACCCCACCTCGATATTCACCATCCGCTAATTTTGATATAGGCTGCAGCCATATTGGATCCGACATTTTATAAAAATTAAAATAAGTATTACATTCGTAATCAGCAACCTCAAAAACCCCTGTACAATGGTTTTTAGTAAAAAATCTGCAAATTTTGATATAGGCTGCAGCCATATTGGATCCGCCATTTTGTAAAAATTAATTTTAATGTTAAATTTGTATTCAGCAGCCCCAAAAACCCCTAAATACAAACTTTGGTATAAAATGGATCTTATTAAGTGCTTTGGTCATGAATTTAGAAAATTCCGCCTGTGTGCATCAGTGGAAAAATATATTTATATGAAACAATAAAATTCTTTGAGAAAATTTTTATATTAAATGATTGTGTAATTTACTAAACTCTACCACTTCCGGTTTTGCTGGAAAGAACTATAACTTTGAAATTAAAAAAATTACCTATTTTTTTTTAATACTATTTTAATATTTAAAAATAGAAAATATAAATATAAAAAAATGGTTAAATGTAACCACTATTCTAAAAGTAATAGTTTTCAAGTTAGTGAACAAAAACTGTTATTGTAAATTTTATATTTAGAAGGCCATGACTTCTATCTTTAATTTATCATATGAAACAAATATGCTATTGTCGGCACATTTCGGTAAATAACTTATGTTAAAATAGGTTACTATTTAATGATATTAGGTAAATTAATTAATTTTCTTATGTTTAAGTTATAATTTTACGTACTATTTTATTTTAAAAATTTATTTTATATAAATTCTTTCTTTCTAAATATAAATACATGATTTTTATATAGTTTTATTTTTTTATTATTTATTTTAATATAAAGTTGTTTTTCAATACTCGCAGACTTTATTTTCTACCTAGCCATGCAAAGCTATGGGAACGTTCAAGTATTACGTAAAGCAAATTTTGAACATTTTGAACCCCCCCCTGTAACGCTATTTTTCTATACCATTAACATGGGCGTAACACTCCAAAACGACCCCCCCCCCAGGAGCGTTGCGTAATACTTGAACGTTCCCTATGTATTCATAAAATGTCATGGCCTTCTAGGATACTATTAATGACCTATTGTTTTTTGAATAAGTTAAAAAGTATTATTATTAGAGTCGTAGTTATGAATAACTTTTTTTTTAAATTAAATTCTTCATACAATACTAAAATATACAGAAAATCATTAATAAAATCAAAGTTAAAACTATATTTGGTGAAACCGGAACCGATAGTTTTTACTAAAGCATACAATATTCCTCTAATAGGCACATGCCCTTCTCTTCAAATAAAAATGTTACAATGATATTACTGAAGATCATGTAGGTTAATATCTCCTAAACTATTAACTTTTGAATAGTAGTTGTATTTAAGTATTTTTGCAGAACTGTGTCCTTAATTAAATAAGGCTAAAATATACAAAAATATACAGGGTGTCCAAGTTATGGTTATTTCAGGTTAAACCGGAAGTGGTAGTATTATGGGAGATTAGCTCAGCGGTCTAAGGCATCGATATAGCATTGACACTGAGCTAATGATCGTGAGTTCAAACCTCACTGGCGCCGATCGCCTTTTTCAGTTAATTAGTAATTGAAATTTGGCGAAGGCGTACTCCCTAGATATATTGGTTCGAAAGTCAATTAAAGCCGATGGTTCCCTCTACTACTAGCCCACACAAGTCCTGGACTTAGGGGATGCTTAATTAAGTAGAATAGTACGAGGTTAAAAATAAACATAAAAATAAACATAAAACATTCAAAAAATTACACCAGCAAGTAGATTATGTTTTTAGATAAAAGTTTGCTCAAAGGAACATAGCTCTATTTCATCATACAAAAAGGATAAAGGTACTGTACCATTTAAAAGAATAACCCTGTAGCTATAGTCCAAATTTAAAGTAAGAAAACAACTTAAATGTTTTAATTTTACCAACGTCAGACTTTTCCCGAAAAAAGCAATTAATAAAATCTTGAAAAGATAACTAAGAAAAGAAACATAAAAAAGATAATAATTCTGATTTTTAGGGCCTGATAATGAAAATATAATTTTAATATACATACATATTTTTGTTTTCGTACATTTTTATCAGTGTATAGAAAAATAAAAATCCTGTGCGAAAAAATTGCCATTTTGCCATGATTGCTCGTTTGATCAGATGTTTTTTATTCTTTCCCAACAGGGCAGTTTAATGCAATTTTTTGATAAGAATCTGATATTCAAAAAAAAACAAGTCGTAAAGATATAATGCTTTGCATTTTATAGTATACTCCTCCCAGTTAAAAATAGCTAAAACCTATTTAAATTGTATTGGGCATTTTATAATTTTTTAGTGGCGCCCCCTAAAACTTTTTTGTTTTTAAATAGATTTTTTTCAAATTTAGTATGATTGACTGTTTAATGAATTTAGGAAGGTAATTTTTCCTGAAAAAATTACGTTGATAACACGTTTTCTTCTAGTTTTTTGATTTTAAAATAGTTTAGCCCCCTATAACTTTTTTGTCTTTGGCGTTTTTTTTTTCAATTTTTTTTTAATAAAAGTTTAATAAAAGTAAGTTTAATCGAACTTTTCTTTCTATTTATTTTTCGATATTTTTAAAAACTTAGCCTCCTGGTACGATTGTACCTTGTAATAAAAGTAATTTTTCCTGAAAAAATAAACGATCAAATATTTTCTTCCACTATTTTTGATTTTTTTTTTAATATTTAGAATAAAAATAACCTAGCTTTGTGCAAATACACTTTAGTATCACGTATCGAAACATATCCAAATTAGGCCAGACAAGTAAAGTTTCACACACGGATCTGTGGCCCGATGTAGGCACGTACGCATTATAACGCTTTTGACGGAAAGGAGAGAGCGCGAATGATCCCTCCCCCTTACGTCGGAGACTTTCTTTTATGCGGAGAACTACACTTATTATTGACAACGGTTGTTTATTATCATAACTTAATTCACATGTGGTAATACCACCAAACATGTCCCTTTTTGCGGAAGTAAAAACAAGCCGTGAAGATATATAATGCTACGCATGCCATTATACGATTCACAATAAATGGTATATTTATATTTCGAAAGAAAAAATAAAAAATAACAAAATTTGTTTTTTTCAAAAAAACTTTCTTTTTTAAAAATAAAAAATTTGAAAAAAAAATTAAAGAAGATTGTATTTTTTTTAAGTTTAACCCCCAATAACTTTTTTTTTGTTTTTAAAAGTCCAAACCCATTAGTACATGAGGAGATTATATCAAAAATAATAGGGATCTTCCTATCATAGAAATTGATTTTTCCTGAAAATTTGAAATCGACCGGTTAAATCGGAGGGATGGAAGAACGGACATCTTTAAAGTTTCTTATCATACCTTTCACAGCGCGTAAAGCTAGAATAGGATTATACGGTAGTTTCGGATTTCCCATATTCGCCAAAAAACGACCTAGACAAAAAATTCTTGGATAAAAAGTCTTTCATGAAAAAATAAGAAACTGTAAATGTATGTCCGTCTGTCCGTCCGCCCGTCCGTCTGTTCGTCTGATGTCACGTTTTTTGTTAACACAATAACTTAAGAACAAATAATCCGATCAACTTGATTTTTTTAGGAAAAATCAGGTTTTATGAGGAGAAGATACCTATGGTTTTTGAAAGTAATCCATCCAAAAACAAAAAAGTTATGGGGTCTTAAACTTTTAAAAAAATGATAAAAATTAACATTAAATTTTTAGATTTTTTAAATGTTTTTATTGTCTTTTGTTTTTTGAAAAAAGAAAAAAAAAATAATTTTTTTAACAATTTTTTGTTTTTCAAAAAAAGATTTTTTTTTTTGAAAAAAAAAATGTTAAATTTAGTTTTTAATTTTTTTTCTTTTAAAGCAAGTTCCTGTTTGGCAAAAATTTTTTTTTTGAAATATATATATATATATATATATATATATATATATATATATATATATATATATATATTTTTTTTCTTTTTAGTATAATGTTGTTGTTGTAAATAGTATATAATGGAATTAAATATCTTCGTGGCTTGTTTTTTCCACACCACGTTTTTTGTCGATTTTGGCAAATTAGAAACTACCGTATTCTATTCTAGCGCTTGCGCGCTGTGAATAGTATAATAATGAATAATGTATTGTCCATTCTTGAAGTGGAGTAAAATATTTCAAAAAATAAAACTAAAACTTAAAGTCTTCTCCACAATTTTTTTAAATAATTATATTTTTATTTCGACTGGCTACATATGTTTCATCCCTAAACAATATGGGACATCTTCAGGCCACATACTCAAAATCGTCAACAAATTGTAATATCCGTCGTAAAATTATTCTGTCAAATTAACCCGCTTTAATTTGACAGAATAATGCGTAATTTTTTAAAAAAATTTATTTAATTTATTTATTAGTGTAAATTTAATATGTTAGTATTGTACTGTGAACGTTATTTTAATTATTTTACGACAGATATTACAATTTGTTGACGATTTTGAGTATGTGGCCTGAAGATGTCCCATATTGTTTGGGGATGAAACATATGTAGCCAGTCGAAATAAAAATATAATTATTTAAAAAAATTGTGGAGAAGACTTTAAGTTTTTGTTTTATTTTTTGAAGTATAATAATGTTTAAAATGTGTGTCATTCTTTTTCCATTTGATTCTACAGTTTACGAGTCATATATGACACTAGTCAGAATTTCGACCTTTTCTGACCTCACTCTCTTGATAGTATTTTACAGTGCACTAAAGATTTTCTTTCTCGAGCCATCTAGTTTTAGTCTGAACGTAAATGCTACGTTGTATTGTTAAAAGCTTGACATTTTAATATTATTGCATCCTTTATTATAGAAATGTTGTGGGAGGTGAACACTTTAAAACATTTAATGTTTTGACTCTTTGACTCTTTGACTCTTTGTTTTTAGGGAAGGATATTTAGCATTAAACCTTAAACTTTTATTTTTACTTGAAATATTATTCTACACTAAAAAAACAAACGTTTTGACGCGTAAAAGTTTAGGTACATGTAATAGTAACAGTTTTCGTAACGAGTAAGCGACTTTAGTCCTTAGTGCACGAGAATGAATTTTTTTTGACAACGCGAAGCGAAGTCAAAAAATTATTAGAGTGCAATCGTCGCAAACAAGTTGCGAACAACATTTTTCGTTCGATCTACAGTCTAGACTCTTTAAAAATGTAAACTTTAAAGAATTACAGTGGGTTAGGCTAAATGTGACACCCAGGGTAATTGTGACATGTCCTGTTATAATTCTTCTAAACTATATTATATCCAATCCAACCCTGGCATTAGGTTTTTGACAGTATTAAATATTTCGCGTAAAATTTCGATTTGGGTTAAACTTGTTTAGAAGAATTATAACAGGACATGTCACAATTACCCTGGGTGTCACATTTAGCCTAACCCACTGTACCTGTGTTTAATTTTGACATTTCAAAATTTTATGGACGCCAAATGACTTTTGTCAAAATCAATGCTATGTGTAAACGTTTGGATAAATGAGTGTGCATAGTTGTCATTTCATTCAAATATGCACTATGTACTCGTGCGATAGAAAAATATCCTAACGAGGATATATAGTGAACACGCATTTTTCTTTATTTCGTGTATACTAGTAAGCGACTTTAGTCCTTAGTGCACGAGAATGAAGTTTTTTGACAACGCGAAGCGAAGTCAAAAAACCATTAGAGTGCACTCGTCGCAAACAAGTCTCGAACAACATTTTTCGTTCGATCTATAGTCTAGACTCTTTAAAAATGTAAATTTTAAAGAATTACCTGTATTTAATTTTGACATTTCAAAATTTTATGAACGTCAAATGACTTTTGTCAAAATGAATGCTATGTGTAATCTTTTGGATAAATGAGTGTGCATAGTTGTCATTTCATTCAAATATGCACTATGTACTCGTGCGATAGAAAAATATCCTAACGAGGATATATAGTGAACATGCATTTTTCTTTATTTCGTGTATACTAGGTCGTACGAAAATAAAATCGTTTCATATACTGGATTTATTTTCTAATGCTACGTAACAATGGGCCTTACCCCTCTGTAAATACGTTACGCTAGCCAAGACCCCCACTAAAAAAATCATATTGAAAATAACAATTTAATTTTCATTTTCAATATTACATAATTTTTAATAATCTTGCTTGTACTTTTAACATAAGCTACATCGGACCCACCTTAGGATGCGCCTACCCCTCCTTGTAATGCATCGTAATGCTAAGCACTACCCCCCTTCCTCCTTGGTGCGTACAGTGGCTCACTCATGATTTTTCTTGGGGGGGGGGCTGAGCCCGGGGGGCCACAGTATTTTTTTATGGTTTATTTGTTGACTGTTATGGCCTATTTAGCTTTTTAACAGTAAAGGGTGCAGGTGTAGCCAGACATTTTTAAAATTTTGGTAAGCAAGTTTAGCGCCGCAGTCAATTTTGATTAGAATTTTAAGGTAATTTCATGTCGAAATTTGAAAAACAATTTATTAAAAAAAATCTTCTTATAGAGGAAATAAGAAAATCCTAAATTTTCGCTTTTCCCAGACACATCAGAACTTGCAGACATGTAAATAATTTTATAAAATATATTCATTAAAGTGTAATTACAATATAACAAGTTTAGCGAAGCAGGAATTTTTTTTACAGTTCACAGTTTTACAGGATAACCAATTCCCAAGACTTCAAATATTAAACTATTTTATAAAATTTTAAGATTTTATAGTTTTTCCGAATAAGAAAATTATTGTATAAAACTTCAAATGGGTAAGTAAAAACCTCTTAAAATACAACTGATCATATTTAACACCGCAGGCAAAAATCTTTAGAAATATTGATGCTTCACATTTTCCAGTTTGATGAATCATATTATATTATAACATTTATTACCAAAAATCGAGATATTAGCACCACAGGCGAAATTTTTTGAAAAGCTAACAAGCAAAATAGTTAAAAAGTTATTTTAAAAACATTGAATTTGGGGGCTGCCGAGAACTTGCTTACTAATTATTGTATGAAACCAAAAGAAAGCTAAAAAAAGGTTACTACAAAAAATTGTCTATGGCTTTTTAAGCTACGACTAGAATTCTTGTAGATACGGGCATGAAAAAAAATCTTATAACGCGAGTCTCACTTACTCACACCATTTTTTAATCGTGCATTATTGGGTGACAGTAAAAATGTTACGTAACACTTAAAAAGTTATAAACTTATAAAATGTTTATTGGGTCTCGTTTTTAAAAATGATCTAGGCCTAAGATACGGATTCGTTGTAAATTTTATTGCACACGGCTTTGAATAAATCCTCTACACAAAAAAAAATAGACATGGAAAACCATACTGCCCTACTACGCTAGAAAGCAGTGGCTACATTTATCGCATAGCAGCGTTTTCCAAATATTACATCAGAGTTGAAGTGAAAACGTTGCTATGCGAAAAATGGAGTTACTGCTTTCTAGCATAGTAGGGCAGCATGCAATAACCGGTTTTCGGTTAACCGCTTGCGGAAATTACCTCAGACCGGTTTTTGGTTAAAATATGGAAGCAATAACCGGTTAAAAACCGGTTTAAACTTTAAAGCAAAATTTCCTTTTAATTTATTTACTTTTTGTAAAAAAGAAAATGTTACTTAACAAATGGGAGTAGGGGGTGGAAGTGTTGAAAATATTAGTCCACGTTACATGTTGGGGGGTCGGCGTCAAAAATGGCCAAATTTTGCGTTACTTAATACTTGAACGATCCCAAAGGTATAAATTTGCTGAATTTGATTTACGACCTTGTACTTGTTTTAATTATACACCCTGTATAAGTTAATTACTCCTTTTCATTAGCTATAAAACGTGATTGGACTAAATTTCGAATAAATGCCATTTTCCTTGGAAGAATTATATAAACCCTTGTGTAATAAAAAGACAATAAATTTTCATATAATGAAAGGGAACAAAGATTTTCCCCAACGTAATACACGCTTTTCTCCGGTGTTTGGTGTTTTTTTTTGTTGCGTAAATTTTCTGACGATTAAGCTCGACGTATTTTTTACGCGTTATCAAATTAATCTGAAAATGGTACGGTTCCACCGCACTTACTTTCTGGCAAAAAGGGTCTCATAAGGTTATGGATTTTAATTATTGTATCCACGGCCGTGTTTTATAGGCATATAAACCTGTAAAAATAAACTGTTTAAACTATGAAATGGACGTGAATATAGTATTCTACTTGCGTATAATAGCTATTAATCACTCGGGTGATTAGGTTACTCACCTATCGGCTTGTGTTCCAAAATTCACACTCATTGATTAATAGCAAGTATTATAGGATCGTTAACTAATATAGGTATAGTAAAAATAGTTATTTTTGATATTTTTGTGATAAAGGATATCGCATTTTGGGCTAAATCGCCTGCAACGATAAGACTTTACATGCTTATAGATACATAAAAAATAAATACTTAGCCAAAATTACAGCCCTTTTTACATCCCGGAACATACTTTAGCTAATTATTTTAATTACGAATTTTGACATATGTCAATGTATGATTTGGCAACATTACATGAAACTTCAAGTGTCAAATGTCATCTCGTCAAAATAAAAATAACTTTGCACATTAACTACTACATTAAGGCCAAAGGGAAGGGTCTGTGTTTTGTTCACTGCTCTTGACTATATTAAAATATTTTTTTGTTATTAGTTTTTACGGATTTAATATGCTGTAATTCAATGTGTAATTAGGCTGGACTTTTGTGACTAGTTTCTTAAGTTTCAGTACGATTATGGAGTTTTTTAAGGTATTTATACTATAATAACAATGTAAGCAAACCAGCAGCTTCAACGATAAGTTATCGTCGATAACCCAAAGCATTAGTTCCATGACAGTGTTACCCAATACAAGTAATTTAATGTGGCTTTCAATATGTTAAATTAGTTTATTTCCATGATATGATTTAAAACTAGAATGAAATTATGAAAAAGTTACACATAGACTTTTAACTTTTAATATTAATTAAATATATGTATTTAAAAATAAATATATTTAATTTATATTGTACAGTGTTTTTATTATACATTCTACCTAAATGTATTTATGTTGGTTTTTAGATAAACAAAAAATATTGCTTTTTTCAATATGAGTCACATTTAGCGCAAGAATCAATCGATGTTGTCGGGTTTACGATAACAAATAATTCCTGAGTTTTTATTTTTCTTTTATTTTGTTCTTTATTAATAAATAACAAGTTTTTTATACTTTCTTTTCATCATTTTTTTTTTAAACAAAAACGAATTTTTCTTATTTAGCGCAAAACTCCTATTTAAAACGATACCCTTCTTTCCATTTATTTTTGGTTATTATGAAAAAGTAACTTGCAAATGTAAATTTTAATTCGCTTTCGCCCAGTTGCAATAAAAATATTTTCCGGCCTGATGCGATTTTTTCCGGGGAAAACTTGTAAAAGCATGTTATTTTTGTAATTTTTGAGAAAATGGATTTTTTTGATTTTTATTCATCAGTAAACCACCCTTATTTGGCAGATTAGAGAAAAATTAATAAATCCTCCCTGATCAATCCCCTAAAAACCTTAAGTTTAAAGTTTGGACTTGATTTGGTACGGTACGGTACCTATAGCATGTATGCCTCTGGACGGACAGACCGACAGAGAGGCGGACGGATAAGCGGACATCGAAAAAACGGTGTTTCGGAATACCTTAAAACGGATAATTACATCAAAATCTGGAAATTATATATTTTGCACCGAGTACGAGAACCTAGTTTTTAGTGCACGAGAGTGCGTTAAAGCACTCGATATGCACTGAAATGGTTTGCATCGAAGTGGGTATACTATTTTTCTTACGACCTAACACCTAAACATAAAAAAAACGCAAAAAAATTCTTAAAATTTGTTTTTCAATTTGAGGTTATGTGTTTGACGTTTACTAATTTTCTAACAGCAGATATGTAAAATCAGCTGATTGTCACTTCCCATTGTCACTTTTTTCGCCATAACAATTCTTTCTTCTCTCCGGTTGAGCCAAAAAACATTTCTTAATTTTTTTTTTAATAATAATACTTAAATAAATAAAAAATATTTATACATAAAAAATACACTGCACGGATAAAAGGACTTCCCATTTTTTCTATATTTCGCCTGTCCCCCGAGGGCAGAGTATTTTATTATTTAAAAACCAAAAATCTTTAGTTTTTTATTTTTTTTTTGGTTCCAAACTTTGTGATTTCCTATCAAACGATTAAAAAAAGTGAAAAATTCACAACCATTAAATTCGATTTGAGTCACCCTGTATATAATTAAACGTAATAAAATCCTTAATGGCATGTAAGACTTTTAATTAAATAATTAATCCCCGAAGTAGAGGTCATAAACACGAATATGTCAACTTTGTTTTTCGGGGAAAATGGCGTGTCAGATTGGTTTAAAAATAAACTTTTTCCTATTGACATGAAAATTATCAATGATAAGTAATAAATAGTCATTTTCAAAATAAATGTGGGTATTTCCACGGTTTCTAGATTTTATCAATTAAAATTAACAAAAAAGAAAATATTGTATTTACTTAGTGTCGGACTTATTTTACCAGGCAAATGCCCGTAACTTCGCATTGCATTTTTAGCCATATATAAACATAAGCTTTTTTACTCCAAACAAATCATTCTATAACATAAGGACAGTATAACAAAAAAAAAATAAACAGTGAAAAAGGGTATAAAATTAAATTTATTCCAAAAATTTTGATTATTTCCAGTCCAAATACGTCTTCATATATCTCGGAAACTAAGCAATATTTTATCAATTTATTTTTTAATCATCATTTAGAGTGATATTGGTGGGCCGCAGTTTCGGGCTACTGGTTCTCTTCAGTACCAAGAGTCAACCCTGTACGCTGATTGACATTATTCATGGGAGCATTTTTTGGATGGAAATGGTGGTCGTGTGATATATCATTTTAAAGCTTAGTTAATTCGACCATGTTTGTTTTTTCAATTTTCAACATTTTTTTTAAGGTTTTGATTATTAATTTTATTTTGCTGAATAATGCTATTTTTAAGTTTTTTTTTCTGTAAATTTTTATTTATAATATAATATGATATTAACATTTATAATTAGTTTAAAAGTATAATCTACATTCAAAATTCCTTAGTCGAGCAGTGCAATTTCTTTATACACTGTATACTGTATACTACAGTCATTAAACGGCAAAAATCAAGGGAACTGCGAAAAAGTTCCTCAGTCAAAAAAAGTATTTACTCCTATAGATTTTGAGATGAGGAGTTCAATAAAAAAAAGTCTACCGATTTTCGAGTTTCGGACGACCCTTAAACGGCCCTGCCCCTAAAAACTGTTTTTTGTCCTATAACTTTTGATTGAAACATAGTAGAAACAAAAACAGAAAATGAAAGACTATAAAAAATTCAATAACAGAAGGCCCCTAAAATACGATTTTTTGCACATACCTTTTTTGCCATTAGTGGTACGAAAAGTAAATCAAATCAAAGAGCGTTAAAAATTTAATAAAAAAGATTCCAATCATATTTTTCTCAATTTTCATTGGTTAGGAGATATTAATTTTTTTTGTGATTTAGGCTGAATCCAAGTTGGATAATTTTAGTGCAGGGCACCATTTTGATACCTTTTAATATACCATATTCATATTTTTCAAAATATTTTACATATACCTAAGGATGATTTATGCAAAATTTCAGCCCAATCGGATAAGGGCATACAGCCTTTAATTTTCTTATACGGTTTAGTTTTTAGGGATCTAAGCTCACCAGCACAATCAAAATATGTAATATTGTGGTTTCTGGATCAAGGAACACTAAGGTATAAAGTACACAGAAAATTTAGGCCCCTAAAAGGCCCATAAAACGCGTTTTTTGCATACATCTGTTTTTCCGTTAGTCGGGCAAAACGTTAAATTTCGATTAAATTAAAGAGCGTCAAAAATTGAATAAAAAAGGTTCTATCATATTTTTCTCAATTTTCATTGGTTAAGAAATATTAATTTATTTTTGTGGTTTAGGCTCAATCCAAGTATCATTTTAGTGCAGGGCGCCATTTTGACACCTCTTAATATATTACCTTCATATTTTTTTAAATATCTTACATCTAAGGATGATTTATGCAAAATTTCAGTTCAATCGGATACGATACGCCTATACGGCCCCTAATTTTCGTTCTGGTGAGCTTAGTCCCCTAAAAAATGGGGCGTATAAAAAAAAGAGGGGCAGTATAGGGATTTCGTAACCCCTAATCCGATTGAGTTTAAATTTTGCATAAATCATTCTTAGATATATGTAAGATATTTTGAGAGATATTATGCGATATATAAAAGGGTGTTCAAATGGCAGCCAGTGCTAAAATTTTCTAACACCGAGTGAGTTACGACTTTAAATGCTTTATATCTCCCAACCAATAAAAATTAAGGAAAAAATGTTATAAAAAAATGTTATTGCATTTTTTGTGGTTTTCATTTTCTGTACCTTTTTTGTTTCTAGTATGTTTCAATCAAAAGTTATAGGGCTAAAACCAGTTTCTAGGGGCTTTTTAGAGCCGTTTAAGGGCCTTCCGAAACTCGAAAACCGGTAGACTTTTTTTTATTGAATTCCTAATCCCAAAATCTATAGGAATACATACTTTTACTGAGGAATTTTTTTCGCAGGGGAAGAGGCGGATGGTTACAAGGTTTACTGTTTTAAAAAATGTGGTTTTTGCGATTTTTCCTTGCAAAATCTACTTTCATGAGTAATATGGCCGATCTATCTCATTTCTGCCGATTTTTTTTTAAAAAGCCTTAATAGGTTTTATACGATTTCAATGCCCACCTTAATAACATCTATTAATGCTTTTTAAGAAAATTCGTCAGATTTAGTGTCCAAGTGAAACAAAAAAAAATGTGGGTTTTGCGATTTTATGTAAAAATTTTAGTACTTTTTATTTTTTTTTGGTAAAAAGTCCAAATATCTAACAATATACCTAAGGATGATTTATGCAAAATTTCAGCTCAATCGGATACGATACGCCTATACGGCGATTTTATGTAAAAAAATTTAGTACTTTTTATTTTTTTGGCAGAGCCTTTGTGTTTAATATATTCCTTACGTTACAAGGTTTACTGTTTTAAAAAATTATAACAATTTGTTAATCTGATGTTATTTTAACCTTAAAACAAGAAAATTTGCCGGGAATAATTTGTATGTGCAAAAAGTACACATTCAGCCAAACGCGCTGGGGCACATTCAACCTATGGTTTTTGCGTATGGTAAAAAACAAAAAAGGTTTAACCATACTATACTGTAGTTTATTTCTATTTTAAACTTTTGTTTTAAACATATGTGCCTTACTTTTCTTTTTATTTCATCTCACTAACTTATAAGAGGAAGTTTTATTCACATTTAATTTAAATAATTTATTAAAGATATATTTTTTTAGTGATATTTTATTTTATGTGTTTAAAGTCTTTGTAAACTGCATGTTTTTACCTATACATTAAAGTTTATTTAATAAATTTAATAAGAACATAAAGCATCTTTTAATATTATTGATGTTTGAAACTGCCCCTTCTCTTGGTTGAATTTGTCTCGCTCTGGGGCAGATTAAACCATTTTGCAGCTTGCAGCAAAAAAAAATTAAATATCTATTTTACAGCTATTTATAAACAAAGGTATTATGTTTACGACCATGGAAAAATTATTTCGGAATATTCATATTTTATAAAGATAGGATTTTTTTACAAAAAAGTGGTTGAACCATCCTCTACCCTACCGGTAAAGTGGTATGCCAGTTTAACAGCGTAAAATCTTACGCTCAGTTTTTTAGTATATAGTTTTTATAAAATTTACCAAAATTCTTTCTTTTATAACTAAGTTTATCTTAGCGGAAAAATGCAAATACTGCTTTGTCGGTACATAAATGCAAAATGTTCACTTTTTATTTGATATTATTTGATAATTGTGCTTTATTAAGTGCTTGAATAGTTCCCGAATTTATTACACTCAATTTAAGCTGGTTAAATATAGAAATGATATATTCATCGAATATATTTGCATAGTTTTGACTAGATACTTGAATGTTAAATTAAATATGTCTAGTATCTAAAGGATTATTGTTTTAAATGATATAGTACCGTATTTACTTATTTATGTATTAATTTATTACAGATTTATGGAAAGTCTCAACAATGATACTCTTTCCCACGGTTCGGAATATAGGTCGGATAGCAAAAAATTGCCTTTGAAAGTGGTTTACACCAATCGAATTTTGATTTTCCGAATCATTAAAACCCAAATTTAAAATTTTCTAACGATGATTTTTTTTATTGCGTTTTTATATTTTTGGTTTTATGAGAGGTGGGTTATACGAGCACAAAAAAGCAAACTTTTTCGGATTCATCAGGCGACAAATTTAAATCGTAGGCTAGGGTGTGTGGATTACGCAAATGTAATTTTTTTGCAAATCGGTTACGATTTGCGTCGAGTAAAATAACGGGGGCGCCTTGGTTTTAATTATATGCTTTTCGTTATCGCTTATAATTTGGGTTTTTTTTAAGAGAAATTCATTAACTTTTTGTATTTTCCCAAGCTTTATAGTTCTATAGTTATAATGCAATGCTAAAATTTCAGTGTGGGGCTAAGGGGGGCGGCCCGGGGCGACAACAACCCGAAAAGCAGACCATTTTTCACTTTTTTTCGGGTTTTCTTAGTATTTTACCATGGTAAAAAATGCTATTAAATTTCTACAATTACTTTATTAGTTCGACCCTGGACTTTAAGTTTTACATTATAATTGTAGAACTCTAAAGCTTAGTACAACACAAGTTCATAATGCTCTCTCAAAACATTTCCTCGATATAAGCGGTAACGGAAAGTATTCCACTAAAATCAAAGAGCCCCCTGAAATCACATTTATTTAAAAATAAATAGCGTTTACGTATTTCAGGATCCACAATTTAAGGAAATGTCGAGATGAATCAGAAAAAGTTAACTTCTTTTTGATTTTTCAAAATTTATTTATTTTTTATTTAAGGAAAAAAATATATTTGTGTTTTATTATAAAGCATGTTATGGCCTCAATTTTTATTTCAAGTTCAGTCAAAAGCCTCTAATAAAGTAATTGTAGAAATTTAGACCAAAATACATTTTTTACCCATGTCTTCGGATGTGTTTATGGAACAAAGAACAAAACAATGGTTTATTCCTCTAAATTATTGGAATAAAAGCGATTTTATAACCAAATTTTGTTTCTACAGGAATACAAAAGTGTTTTTCCAGCTTGCAAAAAGTCCAGTGTATTTTGTTTGTTGATGTAATGTTTTTGTTTAATTTGTTTGTTTTAATGCATATTTAATAATTTAAGTAAGTTTTTAATATATTAATTTCTTTTATTTTTGTTTATATACACATTTTTTTTTCTCCAAAAAATCAGTTTATAATGTCCAAGTTATGCCCAAAAAGTTTTATAATTTTTATGTCTTTTTAGCCCTGAAGAAGCCTAAATATCAGGTGAAACGTTGGCATGATTATGTAATGCAATAAAGTTTTTATTTGCTTTATTTCCGAGTGTTTGGACTTTTTAATAATAATAACCCTAAATAACTATACCTTAAAAAATAAACTTTAGGAGCGCAAATAATTATTTTCAAAAAAAGAAAAATTTTAGAAAAAAAAATTCCAAAAAAAAAACTTCTGCTTATTTGTGATATTTATTAAACATAATTTAAAAAAAATCAATAATTTGTTTCAAGTTTAGTTAGTACTTGTTCCAATATATAATATTTACTTTACAATATTTAACTTCTTATAAAACTCAATACGGGAAATGTTATTATTTAAACCAAGAACTTTTACTTGATTCAAGTCAACTATTTGATCTTAATTGAATACGTATTCCAAGCAAAACATTTTGGTATTTAACATGCTTGCGGATATACAAACTTTTAAGCCACGATCTGAATATTGTAATTTTACGGGTGAAAACACTCGTTATTAAAATCGACCGAAAAATCAAAAAACTGTTTGTATTTTCATGAAAAGTCGAGAAAATGTGAAAAAAGTGGGTGTTAAAAAAATGTCTGCCTGTCTGTCTGTTTGTAAACCCTATAACTTTTTAACGGAATGTCCGATTTAAAAAATTGCGTCACATCAAATATGGTTAACATTGGCGTAGGGCAAGGAAGCAAAACGGAAAAAACTATAATTTTTAAAGATATCTCACTTATTATCTACAGTAGAATAAACATTTTTACACAGTTAAAAATAATTTTTAATTCCCTACAAAAACATATTTAATTATTTTTATCCTGGGGCTATTACTTTCCGAGATATAGGCATTACAATAATTTCATTCGCAACTGTATATGTAATATATACATTACATGTATTAATAAAGTTTGGGAAGTACGTGATTTATTGTCCCACTGTTTTCCACGCCTGGACCTCACATGTAATGAAAAATAGAGACCAGTAAACTAATTATTACTGGTCTGTAATTTAAATCATTAATTTCCGCTAGATGGCGCCACCGATTAAAATATCATTATTAATTCTCAAAGCAAGATGGCTGAACTGCTGTTGTCATGATAAACACGAATATAATCTAATACATTTCGTTTAAAAAACCTAAATGTACAGTTTTAGTCAAAGTTTTTTTACTTTTGAGACAGAAGGATAATAACGTTAATTAAAAACGGTGCCTTGTGAGCTATCAATAAATGTTTTTTGTGGTTGTTTATTTGGGTTACTTGTATGTGGAACTTCAGTTTTATATGATATGTGGTTTTCTTGTGAAATGCAGGAAAAAACATTTGGTAAATATGAAAAGGACTAAAAAACTAAGTATTATATTCTTATTTTCTTCATTTAAATTCAAAGATCTAGGTTTCAAAAAAATAGTACTTTATTTTTAAATAAACAGTTACGAATAAAATATTATACAGGCCTCCCGGAAAATAGATTTTTCTCGACCTTTAAATGGTCTCGGAAAAGTACTATTTTCCGAGTCGACCTGTAATCTACTATTGATATGTTTTCTACAATGAAATTTCACTTTGGACATCAAATCAAAATTAGATTGTAAAAGTGAAATTTCAATTTTATTTTTTTTATTAATTTTTCATCAAATAAAAACCTATACGATAAAGCTAGAAAAAGAAAACTATGGTACAAAAATATAGGAAAAGTGACGAATTTGTGAAAAATTAAAACAAGAAAATTGATGATAGAATTAAACTTTTACGACGAGATCCTAGGTTTCTTGTCCTCGAACGGAACAGATACAAGAAACGTTCTCATTTTGCCACACGTCTAGAAAGGGTACCCGTTTCAGATTTTTATTTATTTTTAGTAATCAGTTCTCTGTGTGTGTAAATCCTGCTCCAGAAAAATAAAAACCCAAAATGAAATAAGTCCGTATTTTTTCCAATAATATTTTTTTAATGTTCGTTGCCAGGTAGGAATCTTAACATGGAGAAGGCACGTCTAAAAAGCATGTTTTCCTGCAGGGCATTAAACCAACCAATCGGCGACCGATTGAGTGTGTTGTTTTACTCACGAGATGTGCCAATATGAACATGTCTTATGGAGCTTTGGGGGGCGCTACTACATTCGCCTTAACACTTACATACACACCGGTCTGGAGACAATTTTTAGCTCAAATTTCATATAAACCAAGTTTTTTTTTCATAATTTAATTATTTAGAGTCTTGGCATCTTTTTAAGACCAAATTTAAAAAAATCTATCTAGGCGTTTTGGAGAAATACATCGTGGATGGAAAAAATCGAAATGTTATATTATATTATAGTATTTTGGTATATTGTAGAATGGTTCTTACGACTTTGTTATTGTGTAAAAAGTTGCGTCTTATAGTACTCAATATATGGTTAAAATTTTAGAACGATTCATTCAATAGTTTTTGCAAAATCCCAGAGATGTTTTTTTTTTGCAATAATATTATGCGTACAATAATGAAGATATAATGATTCTAAGGGTATCTTATGAAAGGGGAAGAATTGTTTTATCAAAAGGATTTAATTTTAAAAATAAATCAATTTTTAGCATTGAAAAATCTCGTTACAAAAACACTGTCATTCTTCCCTTAGGGAACGTTCAAGTATTATGTAACATTCCTAGGGGGGGGGGTCATTTTGGAGTGTTACGCCCATGTTAATGGTATAGGAAAATAGCGTTACAGGGGGGGATCTAAAGTTGCGTTACGTAATACTTGAACGTTCCCTTATAAACAATTTGAATAACTTTGTTGCAACTACTATACAACTATAATGATTATTACATATTTAAAAAGCTGGAATTTTTACACTAATTTAGAAAAAAAAAAGATTATTCTAGGTTAATATGGGGCAAATTTAGTCACTTTTTTTTAATTCACAGCTACTTTGTTTACATAAAATTGAATAAAAATCAATTATTTATAACAATATTTTGTATATTAAAGTATAAATTATCCATTCCTATATTTGCCAATAACGATAACACAAAAAATATTGATATTTTGCAAAAAAAAAATTGTTTAAACATTTTAACGTAAGTTGCCAGTTTGTATTTTTTTTTTGGAAAAATCATATATCCTGAAGCAAATGTAGTAGCACTCTCCATCATTTTCAGGATTTCAGTGCGGGATGCGTGGTATTTTATCGATCTAGCCTGCGCCGACTCCGCTGTCCTTCATCAGGATATCCATGGGACGCAGTATACGAGAATTCGTCCTATGGCGGTAACGAGAGTTTAGTGCGGCGCATAGAGTGCCATGATACGTATCTCGGTAGTGTTTTCATAGTTTTTTTTATTAAAAAAAACATTTTCCAGTGAAAAACAGTGATTTAAAAAAGGACAACACTCTTGGCATACTAGTGGACTCGAAGCGCTGCACTTAGTATCTTATGGCCTCGAAAAAAGTGAGTAGAAACCGTTTTTTTTTTTCCTAAATTTTCAAGGTGACGAAAATTCTCAAAGAAAAATTATGCATATTGGCGATAATAGTTTGTTAATAATGTTACAGTGTTAAATCACTATTTTAAATTAAAAAAAACTAAGATGTACCTACCAAAAATGACTTAGGTACTTTTCATTTTGATTAAATTTAAAAACTGGATGAATCTACTTGTGAATATATATTATGAATATGTTTTATTATAAAACTTTTATATAATCTGTTTAAATACCTATCAGGTAAAAAAATATATTATTTAATAATTTCTTCATGTAACTTTTTGGTTTAATATATGCGCAGTAAATTTGGCGCGAAAATATTATTCTATAGATATAACAAAAACAACTCTGAACAAAAGTAGAATATATTATAGCTAGCTATAAAACTTTGTTGCTTCTTTTAAAGTTTTTATTTGTTTATTTTTAATACAATAGTTTGAGCAGTTTGTTTTAAATTCTGCGCAACTTGTGAGCCGTTCTTCCTGCATTTGCTATCAATATTTATTGAGAATTTAAAGTAGTTTGTACAGACTTTAATTTAAAAATGAGGTAAATTCTTTATTTCAAAAATATTTTTATTGTGATCTTTGCAGGACAGGTGAAAAATAATGCACCCCGGTCTGAAAACGATTTTTAGCTCAGCTTTCATATAACCCTAGTTTTTTTTCATAATTTAATTATTTAGAGCTTTTGTATCTTTTTAAGACCAAATTTAAAAAAAATCTATCGATGTGTTTTTGAGAAAAAAGATTTTCATTTGTTTTAACAAAAAAAAAATGATATATTTAAAAATTATTTTGGATATTCCGATTTTACGTTAAAAAGTGAGAAAATAGTTTTCATAGACGTTTGAGGTAAATTGCTTTTGAAGGGAGCTAGCGTACTTTTAATGGTATTTTTAGAATATTTATTACTTCATATCTAAGAAACGGTTTAACATATTAACATGAAATTTTTACTGAATTATATAACCAATAAATGTAAGCATTTAACATTTTATTAAAATTAAGTTTTTGACCAGGGGCATAGATAATGGGTGCCTCGTAATTTATATGTAAAACTGTAAGTCCGCCCCTGGTTAAATATTTATTTTTTTATGTCATAAAACGATAATGTTTATTGGTAGCATACTACAGTAACAATTTCAAGTCAATAAATTAAACCGTTCCTGAATTATGAAGTGAACAATATTCTAAAAATGAGGAGCCAACAAACGTACATAGAAACTTTTTCTCTCACTTTTTAACGTAAAATCTGAATATATAAAAAAAAAATTAAATATATCATATTTTTTTTGTTAAAACAAATCAAAATCGTTTTTCTCAAAAACGCTTCGATAGATTTTTTTTAATTTGGTCTTAAAAATAT
>OY294044.1:81012971-81113267 GCA_958510825.1 Brachypterus glaber
TCAAAATAAGAAAAAAGTTCCCATAAACATATGTCCATAAACGGCTCATAAGGGAGCTACGCCCCTTCAAATGGGGTACCAAAATTAAATTTTTAATTAATAACTTAGGAACCCATTGTTTTATAGCAACAAGGTTTTGCATGTGATCTATTCTTAATAAGGCCTATTAGCCAATGGTATTGGCATGTAGTCACTTAAACCAGGGGCGTGCGACAAGAGGGGTCTGATCACTTTTTTGCCCCAAACTTTTTTCTGTTAAAGTTTTTTGTGGGTTATTATTGGAATAGTATTCTTTAGGTAAAATGACATTAAAAAGGTACTCTTGCTAAAATACTTTAGGATTAACCGTTTTCGAGAAAAATACAATTAAAGGCAAAATTACAAGTTTCAAGAACCAAAAATGAAACACCAAATTGTTGAAAACCAAAATTTCAATGGTGTAGGTTAACTGTACACAAAAAACTAAGAAAAAAAAATTGTATACAGGTAATTCCAAAAATCAATGCTAAGGGAGTTATGGTCTCCAAAATTTTTGAAGGGTGATGGTACCTTTATAATCGATTTTTAAACCTACATGTATAACACTTTTTTTCTTAGCTTTTGATGTAGAATCAAACTGCAAAATTAAAATTCTGGTTTTTAACATTTTAGTTTTAATTTTTGGTTCTAGAAAGGTGTAAGTTTCCCTTTAATTGTATTTTTTTCGAAAACAGTTAATCCTATGGTATTACAACAAGAGTACCTTTTTTATGGGTTTTTACCTTGGTAATAATATTCTAAAAATAAACCCACAAAAAAGTTGAGCAGAAGAAGTTTTGGGCAAAAAAGTGATAAGATCCCCCATTACGGACGCCCCTGGTTAAAGTAACTACATGCAAATACCATTGGCTGATAGGCTTTATAAAGCATAGATCACGTGCTAAACCTTGATGCTATAACACAAAGGGTTCCGAAGTTATTAATAAAAAATCGAAATTTTGGGACCCCTTTGAAGGGGCGTAGCTCCCTTACGAGTCGTTTTTGGACATTTGTTTATAAGAACTTTTTTCTTATTTTGACCACTAGAATACATCCTTAAAATATTTTCCTTTCCTCACGGAACACCCTGTATATACACGGTGTATTTGAAATAGGGTCGGAAATTTTAACAGATGATTCTACATCATAAAGTATGACAAAAAGTTCCTATAAACATATGTCTAAAAATGCGTCATAAGGGAGCTACGCCCCTTTGAAAGTGGCTAAAAAAATCGGTTTTTATTTAATAACTCAGGAACCCTTTGAGATATATCAACGAGGTTTTGCACGTCAACTAATTCTACCAAGTCCCGTTTTTATGTGTTATTTTCGTGTACTTATTTCAACCAGGGGTGTGCGAAACGGGGGGGGCTTATTAGTTTTTTGTTCCAAACTTTTTTCTGTGTAACTTTTTTGCAATTTTATTTTTGAAATATGATTCCTCAGGTCAAAATACATAAAAAAGGTACTCTTGTTGTAATACTGTAGGATTAACCGTTTTCGAGAAAAATTAATTTGAAGGTGAAATTCCACGGTTCGAGGACGAAAAATTAAATACTAAAATGTTGAAAACCAAAATTTTAATGATGCAGGACGAATGTACATTAAAAACTAAGAAAAAAACCTGATATACAGGTACTTCCAAAAATCAATCCTAATGGAGCTATGGTCTCCTAAATATGCACCATTTTTAAAGGGCTATGGTAGCTTTAAAAGCGTTTTTTGGACCTACATGTATGGAAACTTTTTTTCTTAGTTTTTGATGTAGAATAACATTGCATCATTAAAATGTTGGTTTTCGACATTTTAGTATTTAATTTTTCGTCCTCAAACCGTGAAATTTCACCTTCAAATTAACTTTTCTCGAAAACGGTTAATCCTACAGTATTACAACAAGAGTACCTTTTTTATGTATTTTGACCTGAGGAATCATATTTTAAAAATAAAATGGCAAAAAAGTTACACAGAAAAAAGTTTGGAACAAAAAACTGATAAGGCCCCCCCGTTTCGCACACCCCTGGTTTAAATAAGTACGTGAAAATGACATACAAAGATGGGCCTTATTAGGATTAATTCACGTGCAAAACCTCGTTAATATATCTCAAAGGGTTCCTGAGCTATTAAATAAAAACCGATTTTTTTAGCCAATTTCCAAGGGGCGTAGCTCCCTTATGGCGCATTTTTAGACATATGTTTAAAGGAACTTTTTGTAATATTTTATCATGTAGAAACACCTGTTAAAATTTCCGACCCTATTTCAAATACACCCTGTATATATATATATATATATAGAATGGAATATTTAATATTTTTAATGTTTTTAACAACCCTTATATATGAGTAAAAAAGCTTGCAAGTAAGTGACGTAAAGTACCCAAACTAGCCCCTAGATGAATGTACTGTATTTAATTATATTTCAATCCGAACAAAGCAGTTTTCCTTTTTGGCATACCTTATGGTGCTTTAACGAAATCCTTATTCTAAAAATGTCTCCTTTTTAAATGAAAAAGTTTTTTTTATCCAAGTTAAACAATATTTAAGAATGACAATTCATAAAACTATCAAGACATTTAAAGTTAACATCTTAAAAATCTAAGTTGGAATGAAAATAGATAAAATTCATAAATAGGATTCTTGTTAAGAAATTCTTAATAAAATATATAAATTTTGATAATGAATTTAAAAAATAATAATAATAATAAATATAATTTTTTACTGTTATTTTATTTAATATAAACAAAACAAAAGCTCGTTGAAAACTTTCGGTTGAGCACACTTGTAGCTTGTTCGGTCTATTTTAAGTGAAATAAATTTTATTTCTATAACTTTAATAATAACGTCCAAAAACGAGTGATCCCCCTGTATATCAGGAAAAGTTTAATAAGGTTACAGGACTTTTGTATCAGCGCGTATATCCAAATAATCTACCTTAATGTAACGTCAGTAATATTGATGGATGTATTTAAAGTTACGGGATATGGCAAAGGTCGCCAACCTACTTGCACAAAAAATTCCCTATAGTTGAAATTTACAAAAAATTTATTATTTTTAATTTTTTTTTCAGAAAAGTAATTTTAAAAAATTTGGAAAATAATTTATAAAAAACTTAACCACCTATTATAGGCAGATTTTTACCGAAAACTTCCCTGTCGAAAACTTTGGGTAATAACAATGGAGCTTTCTTCGTTAGATCAAAACGCCGCGGCGCCCGACCTACACCTCTCCGATTTTGCTCAAATTTGGCATATCCTCATTAAATAGGAACACTAGATCGAAAGGATTTTGCTAGAAAAAGACTAGTTTTGGAGATATTAGGGTTGTTCATTTTTGACGTTTTTTTTTGAATTTCAAAAACATGATTTACAAAAATCTAAATATCAGGAGTTGTGTAAAAGATAAAAAGATAAATTTGCCAGATATTAAAAGAGCATTAACCAAAACAATTTTTTACCACTAATTTTATTTTTATATGGCGGCCTACTAGATGCAACTTGTCAAATTTAAATATGCTATCCCCAAAATACACCATCTTCGATTTTTTTTAATATTAGACTATACTAAGTATAGTATAGTCGTAGTATATGCCTATAAAATATTACAAAAACTATTTGACATTTGTAGAAGTTATAGCAAAAAATATCTGATAGAGGTTCAGTATGGTGTGTCAAAAAATCCCGATTTTCGAAATCAAAACCGCTCGGTTGCTTAAAGGTTGTTCCTTGGTAAAAACCGGTGGCACCTCAAAAATTAACCAAATCGATTAATTTTTAGAGGTAGCTCAAAGCACTCAAACTTTGAAACAATATGGTACCTGTTTTTTTTTTTTGCAAAAAACGTATATAAAATTTAGAAGATTTTGGAGGGTTTTTTTTGGTAATATTTAGAAACAATACTAGTTGGAAAAAACTAAAAAATGTATATCCCTCTCGCCTTAAGTTAAAATATAAAAAAATCGCCAATTGATTAAAGATTTCTTAAAAAATTAATTTTTGCATGTTTAGAAAAAGTGCATATACTAACTGCCATGCCAAAATTTAAGAGGTGGTTTTACATCCAAAAAATGAAAAAAAGTTTCTATAAAGGTTGGTCCGGAAATGAGCCGTAAAGCTCCCCGGTCCTTCAAAGATGACATTGAATGGGAAAAAAAAAGCATCAATAAAATTTTAATGCTGCAGGGTGATTCTTTATTTAAAACTGAGCAAAAAAGTATTCTTCACCAAAACACCTAAATTTAATATTAAAGGAGTAATAGCCTTTTAAAAAGTAACGTTTTTGGTGGCAGAAAATGTTACTTCTTCTTAATTAATTTTTTTTTAAACGGTTGCTCCTACAGTGTTACACTATATGACATTTTTTATTTATTTTTACTCAAGGAATCCATATTTTTTACAAAAAATCCAAAAAAAGTGGTAAGTGTAATACATTTTTCCGTCTAAGGACGCCTCTGGATAAATTAAAAAATAAATAAATTAACTTATTGCCCTTATTAATACTAGTATACATGGAAAAGCTCGCCGCTCTAGCTTAAAGGTTACCAGAGTTATTAATTAAAAATCTTATTTTTATTACAATTTTAAAGGGCTGTAGCTCCTTTAGGGCTCATTTGCGGACCAACCTTTATAGGAACTTTTTTTGATATTTTTGGATGCAGAATCACGTCTTAAATTTTGGCATGCCAGTTATTGATCAGCCTTGGAATTTTTTAGCTCAACGCGTTCTCAGGTTGTTACACTCTTTCTCGGACAAAAAGTCCAAACGATTAAAAATTTTGGTATCCTATACTCCGTCCAGTTATGCAAGATAGTAAGGGACGCGGCCCGTTTTACACCAAAGCGAGCATAAATAGCATAATTATGCATAAATCGTAGTGTAGCAAAAATTTAACAGATTTCGGTACTGTTTTCCTGGAAAGGGTCTATCCAAAGACTTGCATAACAAGTATAGTACATAACAATGCGATGACAGGATTGGCTTGATGTGTTGTCATGTATCTTGTAATGGTTGTTATGCGAGTCTCTGGATAGGCCTTAAGTTGTAATTGTATCCTAAAAATTTGAGGTTTCCTTGTGTTCAATATAATTTACGTTTGTACAATATGTGGAATATGCTAATTTAGTGTGAGTGTATGAAGGATAAACCAAAAAAGTACCTTTTTCAATACCATACAAAATAACATTAAGTATAACCATTTTTTATGTAACTTTCTCTTCTTTTATTAGTTTTAACGACCGTCAATCATTGTCATAGACACAAAATGTGACAATATTTTATATGTTAAAAGGTACGAGTTTTTAACCAATGATGTAGCTTAAAAATCGCGGGAATTTTAAACTACTATCTTGCATAATTGGATGGACTTTAGTTATAGCAACTTTTATTTCATATTGTTAGTAGTAAACATTATTTTCTCGTCTGTAACATTTTTTACTTTTTAATAGATTTTTTTTTATTTGTAGGATTGATCCTTTTAATAACGGTAATTTAATTCAAAAAATTAAGTCAATCGGACTTTTGCTTCAGCTTTTTTCGAGTTTTTTAACACCTCAATAACCTTTTTTGTTTTTTGGCGGGTTACTTTAAAACTTAACACCAAACGGACAAACGGACAGAGGCAAAGCTTTAGAGTCTTAGAGTTTTTTATTTTTTTCACGAAACCCATTATAGTATATAGTATATATAGTATCCAAGAATTTTTTAATAAATACAATGTTGATAAAAGTAAATTTTCCTAAATTAAAATTCTAGGATATAGTAAATTATGTCAGTCAAGGCCGATCCTAATCTAGTGTGTTAAATAAATTTTATAAAATGTAACACACTTAATGAGTAGTTTAGACGCACAGTAGGCGTTTGATATATTAACTACGATGGTCATCTTGAAAGGAAGTTATTATGTTATTAATAGTTTGTTTTTTTTTTCACCACGACAATATTTTTTTATTAATCATTTATTATTAAAAAACTGCAATCAAGGGTGAACCATTGTGTGGATTTTTTTTTTGGGGGGCGTGGGCAGCACAAACATTTCCAAAACTAAATATTGACAAATTTCCCAACTCTAAAAAAACTTAATCCCACGAAACTTTTGATGGCTAAAAAAAAGGTCTTAGTATCTAAAAAAAATTTCCAATGACGAAAAATTTTGATTCCTAAAAAATAAAAAGGTCTTCGCATCTAGAATCTGAAAAAAGCTTTACCCTTGAGGGAAAAATGTGATGATTAAAAAAAGGTCCTTCCCTCTGAAAAGAAGCTCCTCAACCCTGAATACACTATTATAGTGCACTATGATAGTGCACTATAATAGTGCACCTATGGTATTATAATAATACAGACACAATAAACTTTTTTCTAAATTTGGTGCCGTTTTTTCATTTTTTGTCCCCAGTCCAATGGGTCCAATGAAGTTAAAATAAAAAAAATATTTTTTTATTTTATAAAAAAATATATTTTTTATTTTAACTTCATTGGATTTTTTTATTAACTAAACTCTATATAGGCTAAAGGCTCCTATTACCCAACTCCAGATTTTTCAAAAATCATATTTTGATTAAATTTTCTACATAATAAGCTGTCTTATAGTCCGGGAGCCCACGCCCAGTAGAATTTATTTTATTACCTGACCATTGAGACTTTGTATATGTGTTCTTTATACAAAAGTCAAACTTCTTACATAAGAAAATTCTCCGAAGCGGGGCGTTTTTTTTTCGGGACCAACCCTTAACTTTAGGGCGTCCCACAACGGTATATCCCGAAAATTTTTGTCGGACAAGTTTACCACTTGATTTGAAATATTTTTAATAAACGATCCTAAAAAAATCAGCTGTGAGGTGCTAAATGTTATGACGTCATAACTATATTAGTGAGCGTGGCTCCCGGACTATTATATTAGACTTATAGTTTGACGCACGGATCTGTGGCTACGGCAAATATGTTTGGAATGTGTGTGCAAGTGGGAGGCCCGTTGTAGGCACGCACGCCTTATAACGCTCTGGAAGGAAATAAGAGAGCGCGAATGATTCCTCCCCCTTTCGTCAGAGACTTTCTTTCCTGCGGAGAACTATACATAGACTATCCTAATAATATATTCATTTATTTATTTATTTATTTATTTATTATTGTTTTCATACATACTTTGTCATGGAGAGCCCCAAATAAGCATATGCTTGTGCTAGGGTCTTTCCATTAATTTTGATTAAAAAAAAATAAAAATTTTCGCATTGATTCTATTTAAAAACTGGATTTTTTTCTCCATGTCCAAAAGTTTATGTTACCATGCATCCTGGGCCCATAAAAGCTTGTATGTTCAACAGAAATATACAAAATATCTTATGATAATAACGTGACGATCTGTAATTATTTCAGTCTGAAATAAGGACTACTGTTTTGAAATTTTCAGATATATCCATGTGTATATTAAAGACTGCCCACACCCTGGGGGCTTGGTGCCATCTCCGATATTTGTTTAATCCACACGTACGGGTATGTATGTAACTAATTTGTATAGTTATTTCAGGTAGAAAAACCATTTACGCGTCCATGTTTCACATTCCATGCACAAAAAGCCCATCAAAAGTGATGACTCCCTTGAGGGCCCGCAAAGCCTTTAATTATGCAGGGAGGGTGCGAAAAATGCCTTTTTGGTTGATATCTGGCATTTGTTATGCGATAAAATTTGTATACAAAATAAAATTTATTTAAATTATAGCGCAGCCACCTCGACTGAATAAGAACCCCATAAAAATCGATTTAATAAAATGCGAGGTCTCCGTTTAAAACTCAGTTTTTAGAAATATTCACTGAACATGTTCAAAATATTACTTATTTGTATATATACATGTGTGTCTCTTTTTACTTCTTTTATCGGCATTATTGCGCAGGATACGCCTCAGGGGAATAATTCATAGTTGTTGTTTTGAAGTTAATATAGCTATATAGGTATACCTAGTTTCAGTCCATGGACACCCCCTAAAATGGAATTGTTTTCAATCCGATCAATGCTATTTTTCGTAGCTTATATTTTTTAACAAGGGTTACAAAATGGCATAAAAACTATTTTTTTTCCCACTTCCGGTTTCGCTGAAAACTAAGGTAACTTAATTTTTTTTTATAATGGCACCCCCTTTATACGATTTAAAGGAGGTTGCCATTTTTAAAAATTAAGTTGTGAAGGAAAAACCGTTTTAAAAAATTTAAAGTACAAAAAAATTACCAAATTTTGGTTTTTACATAAAATTTGTATTTTCCCACATTTATCAAATAAATTAAATTTTATTTATAAAAAAATAAATCTTGTATGTTAAAAAAAATAAAACGAACGTACTTAGTAAAAAAAAATAAAAAGCCTTTAAATGATTTTTTTTGAATGTTTCGTTTTTTGGAAACAAAAATGCAAAATTTACAGGGGGTGTTATTAAAAAAAAAAATTAAGTTAATTGTCTACGAAAGCCATTGGATCCGCCATTTTCTTAAAATTAAATTTGATACTAGATTCCTAACCCTACAATGCATAATGTAGCACAAAAGTTACATACCATTAAATTATTCATATTTGAATTAATAAAACTGATGAATAATTTTGGTATATTAAACCGTAATTTTTAGATCTATCTATATGAAAATATCTCTATAATTTTCATTAAAATACTTTGGATTTCCTCTATATTAAAAAATATTTTTGAAGTAATTATCAAGAGTGCAAAAATTAGTAATTTACTTAAAACTCATTAAAATTAAATTTCATTCAGTTTCCAAATATGCTTTATTTAGAAGTGTATTTTTATATATTAAGATTAAAAATTAATTTTTAAATCGTATATTCTCTGTAAAATTTACGATCAGTTTGTACGTAATAAAAAAATGCGTATGTGAATACTTCAAGAATATTCACTTAGGATTTTTTTAACTATTTTTTTCCAACACTGTCTTGGAATGGTAGTTAAACGCACAAAAAACTAGCATATTCCGTAAGCGGATGACGGTATATGAAAACTCTTACGGTGTATAGCACATTCCGTTTACGGAATATACTCTCATATGCCGTAATATAATAATATACCGTATTATACCGTCATATACCGTAAAGGATTTTATTTTTAGCTAAAACAACGAAATAATACACAATTTACTATAAAATAATAAATTATTAGATGAAAATTAAATTATTGGATGTAAATTATTTATTGGATGTAAATTATTGTTTTTTATTAAAACTTTTGGTTATTAATTTATATAAAAATATGATTGTATAAAACTACAGTCGTACAAAAAGTATAGTCTGCAAGATGTGTAGAATGACTACTCCTCCCCTTTGCCGCTGGCGCGGTGATAAATATCCACTCGTTCGGAATATGCATCATTCTACACTTGGTACAAAATAGTATATTCATAACTAGTATGGAATAGACAATATTCTAGCGGGACCGTCATACTCGCCTGCCGGCTCGTATGAAAAACTTTCCGCTCGCGCGGAATGACTATTCCATACGTGTTGTAGACTATACTTTTTCTTCGACTGCAAATATGAAATACTGTATGACTTTAAACTGCTGACAAGGTTAACAACAATGGTTTTTGTGACTCGACATTGCAAATGCAACAAAACACATATTTTTAGATAAAGCAATTAATGTTATTTAATAATTTTATCAAATCAGTAGTCAAAACAGATTTTTATTTAATTTTAGAATATATTTACAAATTATAATGCAAAAATTGAAGGTTATGTCAGATTGTTGTGACAGATATCAGGTTTAAATATTTAACAATAGATGAAACAGTTTTAATTTTTTAAACTAAATTGATAAAAATCTGGTCAAATATAAAGAAAAACTAATAAACTTTATGTAATTTTAACGCAAAACTTTAAATTGCATTAAATTATTCAGTATTTCATGGTAAAATATATATATTTTTGCTAATTTTGCTACAGTTTTCTGTACTTTTATAAACAGGAGATGGCACTACATGTGTCCCTTCTAACACTTGATACGGAATATTCATACCGTGTCTAGAGCTAGAATGGATTCATTCTGTGTTTGAAAAGTGTGTGTATTTGCTTACATTCTAAGCAGTCGTAGAAAAAATACTATTCCAGGTCCTTGTATGCACAGCACTTTTTACAAATGATTTTATATTTTATTTTTAATTCTAAAAAATCATGCATTGTAGAGCTAATAGGTGACCCTAAAAACCCACTTTATATCAGTTCTAAAACAAAACAGAGTTGGTTTAGGGATTTTTACCACTTTTTCGCTTTTGTGCAGCATGTTTGCGCCTTCGCCAAAATTGTAAATTTTGATTTTCTAATTTTAATAATAATTATCATATAATTATTATAATAAATCTTTATTTAGAAAATCCTAATATACACAGAATTTTAAATTATTTACAAATATGTATTTTAAACTAAAAATTAAATCCAATATATCTTTAGGCGAAGTTTGAATTAAAAATATAATAAAACGATGTGTGATCTAATTTTAATGATCCTTACATTTCACCCTATAAACCAAACAGGTTGTACGATACAACTTTCAACGGTAAATCAATATTTTACATTTTAATAACATATAAATATGAAAAAATCCTTTTCTCCGAGTTGGGAATACTGAAAAAAGTGTATAATTACGGAAAACGCCTTCGACTCAGACTGCACCCCATTTTGTTTGTATACACAGATAAAAATAATATCTTAATCTACTATACATGGTGCTTTTTTGGAGGTATTTTTTTATTGTTCGGAATCCCTAAAATTCCTTTACCATTCGATAGTATCGTCCATATTTATGATTTTCAGCCAAAATTTAAAAAATCTACCGAGCGCTTCTTTTTTATTAAAAAAACAAATGCTTAACGAGCTGCGAAGAGTAAAACAAGCCGTGAATGCTACGTATTCCATTAAATACTATTCACAGTAAATGGTAAAATGCATTTTCCCATATACTTAAAAAAATAAAAAATAAACTTTAAAAAAAATTTTAATATTTTCTTTTTGCAAAAACGGATTTAAAAAAAATTGCTGGAATTTTTTTTCAATTTTTTTTTAATTTTTTTTTTTAATTATTTGGAAAAGGTCAATATACCATTTACTGTGATTAGTATATAATAGAATGGGTAGCATTACATACCTTTAAGGCTTGTTTTACTCTTCGTAGCTCGTTTAGCATTTATTTTTTTTAATAAAAAACGAAGCGCTCGGTAGATTTTTTTTAATCTTCGCTGAAAATAAAAAAATGGACGGTACTATCGTATGGTAAAGCAATTTCAGGGTTTCCAAAAAAAAAACAAAAAAAAACCTCAAAAAAGCACCGTGTATAAATTATTTATTTATTTATTTATTTATTTATTTATTTATTTATACAGGGTGTCCCATTTATACTCCAAATATATACGGGATATATAGAACAAAACTATATGTCCTAAAACGACTCGTATAGGACCTATGCCCCTTCAAAAGGGGTTTCAAAAAATTCGATTTTTAATAACTCGGAACCCTTTTGCGTGGTATCAAAGAGGTATATCATGTAATATATCTTTAATAAGGCCTATCAGCCGATGGTATTTACATGTTGTTACTTTAAACCAGGGGCATCCGGAATGGGGGCCTTATCACTTGTTTGCCCCAAACTTTTTTTATTTGTAACTTTTTTGTAGATTTATTATCAGAATGTTATTCCTCGGGTAAAGATAAATTAAAAGGGTACTCTTGTTGTAATACAGTAGGATTAACCGTTTTCGAGAAAAAATCAATTAGCGTGAAACTGGGTTATTCTACATCAAAAATTAAGAAAAAAGTTTCTATACATATTCCAAAAACCGCTTTCAAACCTACCATGGAACTTAGGCTATAGCTTCCTTAGGATAAATTAAATTAAAGTACCTGTATATGAAGTTTTTTTTCTTAGTTTTGGATGTACATTAACTCTACTTTATTGAAATTTTGGTTTTCAACATTTTAGTATTTAGTTATTCATCTTGGATACGTGAAATTTCACGTTCAAATGAATTTTTCTCGAAAACGGTTAATCCTACAGTATTACAACAAGAATACCTTTTTTATGTATCTTTACCTGAGGAATACTATACTGAGGAATCAATACACAGAAAAAAGTTTGGGGCAATAAAGTGATAAGACCCCCCATTTCGGACGCCCCTGGTTAAAGTAACTACATGCAAATACCATATCACACGCATTACCTCGTTGACATAACGCAAAGGGTCCCTGAGTTATTAAATAAAAATCGAATTTTCGGAACCCCTTTTGAAGGAGCGTGGCTCCCTTATGAGTCGTTTTAGGACATATGTTTATGGGAACTTTTTTCATAGTTTTGTTCTATACATTCCGTATTTGAAGTTTGGCGGATAAGTTATGGGACACCCAGTATAATTATAAAATATTGTCTTAATGGGGCTAATATAAAATTAAACATTTTAATGTTAATTAAAAGGACGATTCTGTTATTTCTACGAAATCATTTCGTTTAATTATAGTTGAATTATGTCGAACTAACACGGCAGTCATTCACAATAACTATACTAAAAAGATAATTATTTAAATATATTTTTTGTGGGTTTAGAATAAAAATGATATCTGGTATCTATAGGAAAATATGTTATGCTTATATATTAAGTTAAAACGGACTTAAATGATATTTATTTGGATTGGGAACTTGTTTCCCAATTTGTGTTGCGGTACAAAAATAAAGATAGGTATGTTATTTGCAGATGACATTGCGTTGTTGGAAATAGTAAAATAGGAAGTAGAGGAGGCTTTGAATAAAACAAATAAAAATAATAATATATTAAGGAACAATAACAATAGGAGAAAAATGATAGCAAACCACCATGTGAAAATTGCATACTGTGCAAAATTGCAGTTAAGGGGAACACAATAGCATAGCCCTGGAGCGGTAAACCTTTTTTTATCGTGTTTCCCGCCCCAAAATTGGTAAGCCAATGTTTACCTAGGAATGAATTATTTCGAGGTCAGAGTCTATGGTGACTGTTACAGTAGTGTTGACTGTTACAGAAGTAGTTGTAATAATTAAAATAAAAAATAAAAAAATTAAAAAACTAATTATTTTTTTGAAAAAAAATATAAATAAATAAAAATAAAAAAAATAATTTGAAAAAAATATTTTTTAAGGTCCAAATTTGAAGTCTTTTGCTCAAAGCGTTCGCGAGTTATCGTGGTCGCAAATTTCCCGGACAGACCGACGTCCAAATGAATTATTTCGAGGTCAGAGTCTATGGTGACTGTTACAGTAGTGTTGACTGTTACAGTAGTAGTTGTAATAATTAAAATAAAAAATAAAAAAATTAAAAAACTAATTATTTTTTTGAAAAAAAAAAATAAATAAATAAATAAATAAAAATAAAAAAATAATTTGAAAAAAATATTTTTTAAGGTCCAAATTTGAAATCTTTGCTCAAAGCGTTCGCGAGTTATCGTGGTCGCAAATTTCACGGACAGACAGATTCTTTTTACTATTTTTTTGGATATAAAACGCAGAGTAAAGTAAAAAAATAATTAATTTACTGTTTTTTTAATAACGCAAGACTTTTTTCGGAGAAAGTAACATGGTAGAAAGGAATTATTTCGAGTTCAAAGTCTATGTTGGCTGTTACAGTAGTAGTTACGATAATAAAAAAAAAAAAACTAATTAATATTTTTGAAAAAACGAAAAAAAAAAAAAAAAATAAAAATAAAAAAATTAATTTAAAAAAAACATTTTTTATCCCACCCCGATTTTTACCAAAACCAATCATAGAATAGAACTTTAGATAAGGAAGCTATAGTCCAAATTTGAAGTCTTTTGTTCAAAGCGTTCTAGAGTTATCGTGGTCCCAAATTTCTCGGACAGACCGACGGACAGACAGATTCTTTCTACTATTTTTTTTTTAACATAAAACGCAGAGTAATGTAAAAAAAAAATATTTTACTGGTTTTTTAATAACGCAGGACTTTTTTCTGATAAAGTAACATGGTACTATAGAATAATGTTAAAATTAAAAACGGACAGATAGAGTTACGTACGTTTTCATACCATTCACGTTCCAGATTTTACAGTAGAGTTTGATAATTTATTTAAATTGTTGATGAACTTTTCTAAATAAATTATTTTTAGCTGACCTTGGCACACTTTTAGCTTTCAGGACATCAAGAGAACGTGGATTGCCTTTTAATGGAGATTTCTCCATTTAGATTAGACAGGGACAAAAGTTCTACCCAAAAAGGATAGAAGTAATATCACCAACATAAAGAAAAAAAAATCTCCTAGGTTTTATGTTGGCTGCACTGTCAGTAACGCCATTTTCTTTAGCCACTCTCATTGTGTGAGCTGCGTTTGATATTGTTTTGATTTCATTTTTTTGTGTGTTTTACTAAATATTGTGGTTTCATTGACTATTATAGTACTTTTACGAGTTTTGATATTTAAATATTGTTTACCAAAGGTAAGTTCTTTCTTTATACCTTAGATTTAAAGCCTAGGCGAAATTCTTTTGGACTTTTGCAACCCTTGTAAAAACATCTTGGCATTTTGGTAGCTATAACAGAAATAACGCTCGTCATAAAATGAATTTCTTGAAATGTAGAAACTGGTAACAATATTAAAATATATAATAATAATATATAGTTAATAATAAATATGATAAACAATTAATAAATTCATATTTACCTTTTCGTATTTGAGGTTATGTTTTGTAAATAAATAAACAGATTAAGCAATCAACCTAAGAACAATTAATAGGATTTATATTTCATTCTTTATTATACTATTAAATCATCAGTTTTATTTCTTAGCAAAAAATATTCATTTCTTTAGCTTTATTTACAAAAATCAACGGTAATTTTTGATAAAAATTGAAAAAAATGCAATATTTTTTAATTTATTTAAGTTGGTAGTGGCGTGCCGTGCACAAATGAGAGAGATAGGGTAGACGTCTTTTGTTTCATAATTCTAGTTGTAGAGACCTCCATTGACTTTGTTTGTAGGAACTAAACTTTATTTTTTAAATTACAGGGGGCACTTTAGAAAAATCTAAAAGGAGTTTTTAATTTTACTCAACAAATTTTAATTAAATATATTATCTATTTATACAGATATTCAGAAATAAGTTCTAGAATTTAAAAGGGTGATTCTACATTAGGAAATACGAAAAAAAAAGTTTTCGTAAACAAATATCAGCAAATCGCTTTTAAGGGATTAAAAAGTGTAATTTTTAAGAGACCGTAGTACTCTTAAAACTGATTTTCGAACCTAGATGTATAAAAACAGTTTTTAATGTAGAATCACCAAGCAGTATTCTAATTTTTATTGGTGAAATTTTTACTCTCTATTTTTGATTCTCAGAACTAGACATTTTCTCTTTAACTGCAAATTTTCTCAAGAACGGTTGTTTTTAACTAAAGAATCATATTTTACTGAGAAAATGTCAAAAAGATCTACAGGTAAAAAATTTTGGGGCAAAAAGTGACATCGCCCCTCATTTTATACGCCCCTGGTTAAAATTACCAAATAATAATTACATAAAATGATAGGCTTTATACAATTAAAAATGTTAAAGTATGTGCAATTTTTTTTTACTGAGGTTCATAGGGTTACAGATATTAAATATATATTACTTTTTAATGTACCCTTAAAAGGGTCGTGGATCCCTTAGGGCTCATTTCCAGACCAACCTTGATGCGCAGAACATGACATTTTCTCTTTAACACAATTACAATTTTCTCGAAAACGGTTATATTTTTAACTAAAGAATCATATTTTATTGAGAAAATGTCAAAAATCTACACATAAAAATGCTTGGGGCAAAAAAGTGACATCATCCCTTCACTTTGCACGCCCTTGGTTAAAATTACCAGGCATGTGCAAAAATTGGATGCTGTGGTTTACAGAGATATTAAAAACTACTTTTTAGGTGTAACCTTTATAGGATTTTTTTCTCGAACTTATTTCTAAATAACCCTGGGCAGTACATTCTTAGTAAAATAACTTCTTTAGAATAATCAAGTATGTGCAGTTAAAAAAATAATATCCAAACTTGAAAAATACTAGTTTGAGAAATAATGCTTGCGCCTTCGCCATTATTGTAAATATTAAATAAAAATAGTAATATGTATTACATACTGAGGTGGAAAATGTTTCATTTCCCTCCGGACAGAAAGTGTCTAGGGTACTACCCATACAACAATTTGGAACAGTTAGAACTTAAAGTAAACTAAAACTTCATATTGATTAAAAAAAACATTCATGTCTTTTTTTTTGATTTATGAATAAAGTTCGGTATATTTATTGTAAAAAAAATAATTTAGCAGCTACTTTTTTTTTGTTAACACTTTGTTAGTACTTTTTTTTAAACCATAGAAAAATAAACCATAGAAAAATTTTTATCTCTCCAAAATTTAAATTTATTGTGTATTAAACAAACATTACAGCGACAATTGTTTCGACTTTTTTAACATAAAGTCATTTTCAAGTTTTTAAATATATTAAACAAATTAACTTGAGTATACATTATTAGAAATGTCATACTTTTTTTGTTATAAAATAACATTATAGGTTTATTTTTATTAATAATAAGAATTTTCATGATTTGTTATCTTTAACCAATTTTGAATTTTTGTCCCATTCAAAACTGGGACAAGTAATTTTTTTTTTTGGTAAAAAATAAATATTATTCAGGTTTAACACTTGGACTGTGTTCTTTTATTTCCAAATAAATAAATATATAAAAAGTGTTCCATTCATGGTGATCTCGCCCTGGTGATAATCAGGCTGTACTCTCGCCCTCCCCACGGGAGCACTGGATTTTTTTTTTAATTTGAATATGTGTACATGAATGACTGAAAAACAATTTTCTTTTTAGTACACTATTTGCGATAGTAAAAAGAACAGTGAAGTAACTCACATTACAGCCGCAGAAAAAATGACTTAAATATTTTATTACATTATTATATTTTAACAAACAATCTTATAATAGTATATAACAAGCAATCTTTAATAATAATGTTTCTGCACAGAAAAGTATTAATTTGCGCACAGTACTGTCAAAATTCAATTGCAAAAATCTGAAGATTTCTCTAAATCAGATTCCAAATATAAGTTTAAACTAATTTTGGGGTCGCTGAATACAAATCCGAAGGCCATTTGTCTCCATTACCCTCAGATCTTTTGATATCATAAAAAAATAAAATTAGGAAAACTGTTTTTCTGTAATTACTAGAAAACGCTTTGACTTATCACATAAAAATTGAATGATTAGTGAATAGTGGTAATATAAGTTTTTTATTCCTCTACTTACCCAAAAATAATTGTGCAGAGGCGTACTTTCTAAAGGGTTTTTGTCATATATTTCTCCATCTCTCTATTTAGAAATCAATTTTGATAAAAAAATATTTATAGATTAATTTTACTTAAGAAACATATTGGACTATTGATCAAAGGTCAACAGTTTTCGAGAAAAATAGGTGTAAACATATCTCTGCAAGTTCCATTAAGAAAAAAAAAATGACAAATTACACTTTTTAAAAGCAAAATGAGATTTTTTGTTAATAATTATATAATTACGTTTTCTTAAAAAATGAACTAAAAATTTTACACAGCAAACAAAATTATATTGTATTTTTTTTTCTGCTTGGTCCAAATATTTCACTTGACTTTTTTTATGTGTGCGTTGTACATTCTCTTTGTATGGACCAGCAGTAGTCCGTCATCATGGATATCCCCAATGCCCCTGACACATAATTTCTATATCCTTGAAATCCTGGTTTCCACCAAGAAATGAAGTTTGACACTCATGTTACAGTCAATAACAACAAATTACAAACATTTTTTTATATAGAAAATTCTTGTGATTTCCAAGGAATAAGTGTAAATCCATATCCACAGGCTTTCATAAGCAAACATAAAGCATAGCAACATAATGACATAACTTGAATACGGCATATGACATAAAAATATCAATTTGCTATCCTATACATAAGCGCATAATATTGGTAATAGATATAAAGAACTTTCACTTTCGGGTTTAGACCGTGTTAATGGATTTTCACTTTCCGACGTTTCGTCTCTTACTACTAGAGACATCTTTAGGGATTAATCTGAAACTAAGTTTCGAATCAACTTGTGTCACTATTTATGACGAGTTGTGGTTATTCACCCGTGACGAGATTTTTTTCCTATCAAAGACTTCCATATTGCAGGTAAGTGGTAACCAGTGTCCCGATTGATGTTGTTAGGATGCAATCGGGACACTGGTTACCACTTACCTGCAATATGGAAGTCTTTGATAGGAAAAATCTCGTCACGGGTGAATAACCACAACTCGTCATAAATAGTGACACAAGTTGATTCGAAACTTAGTTTCAGATTAATCCCTGAAGATGTCTCTAGTAGTAAGAGACGAAACGTCGGAAAGTGAAAATCCATTAACACGGTCTAAACCCGAAAGTGAAAGTTCTTTATATCTTAATGGCCGTGAAAGCTTAAAATCTAAAATTGGTAATAGATGATAGAAGAAGAAGAGGACGAACATATGCAAATTATGTTGTTATGCATAGAAAAAACGGATTCCTTGAACCAAGGACACGTGTCTTTGTATATGTTCAAAGCCATATTCTCTTGTTTCAAGGCTGACATTTTCTTGAACCAAAGTCAATGTCCTTGAATGAAAAGCACGGGTTTTGGTATAAAAATCCGCGCTCTTTATTGACTTTGGTTCAAGAAAATGCCAGCCTTGAAACAAGAGAATATGGCTTTGACATATCCAAAGACACGTGTCCTTGGTTCAAGGAATCCTTTTTTTCTATGTGTACTATGCGTTATGTTTGGTTATGCAATCTTGTGGATAAGCCTTTAAACTTCATTTCTGGTACTCTCAATTGGACTCCTTTTCCAAAAACCTAGGGAATTTGTGTGAAGAACAGGGGTACAGATTCCACGAAGATCTCAGAGGCATTGGAACGTATCCATGATTTTTTTCTTAAAAACTATTGACCTTTAATCAATAGGTTCAATATGTTTTTCACATAAAATTAATCAAGAAATAATAACTTTCTATCAAAATTGTAAGATTCTTACAGATATTTTTTTTTGAGAAATATATATATATATATATATATATATATATATATATATATATATATATATATATATATATATATATAAAACGTACGCCTCTGACATACACACAATTCTATTATTGGGTAAGTAGAGGAATAAATAACATATTGCGACTATTATCCATACTAAATTTTAATGTTTAAAAAGTCAAAGCGTTCTCTGGTAATTACAGTGAAACAGTTTTCTTAATTTTAATTTTTTTTATGATATCAAAAAATCTGAGAGTGATGGAGACAAACAGCTTTCGGATTTGGATTCAGTGCCCCAAAATGACTTTAAACCTTTGCTTAGAATCTAAGTTAGAGAAATCATCAGATTTTTTGACCAGGGTTATTTTTGAAGCATAACTGGAACGGCTAAATTTCTTAATCACCTCATTGTGCGGAAAAAACTCTTCTAGCTACAGAATGATGAAGAGTAGATATAATAATAGTATATTACATACTGAGGTGGAAAATGTTTAATTTCCTGAGGGAAGGTTAGCTGACCAAGGGGAGTTAGTCCCACTGTCAGCTAATTCCCCAAGGAAAAATGAAAATTTCCACCTGGGTTTGTATACTATTATATTCACAATTTTACCTTTTTTATTAACAATTGTATATTTTATGTTCCACGACAAAACTGCCACTATCTTTAAATTTATAAACACTTGTGAAGTTAGTAACTAACTATTAGTTACACATTTTTACTTTATTAATGCATGTCTAGATGGCGATCTCCACGAAAAAATATTAATTAGTGATTAATAATTGGTATTTAAGTATTTTAAAAAGAAAAGCTAACCCGACACCCCCGGGTAATGAGAATGGACTCGTCCGAGTACGTCCCGCGAAAGCGGCGAGAGATCAGTCGCGGTGTCGGCTGTACTTGTAAAATGTTATAAATTACAGTTCATTTACAAATATAATACATAGGGTGTTTTATTGTGAAATCCATGCAAATCAACTAAGAACCCAAATCCAATAACGTTATGTAAATTACCGGCGGTGACAGTGTCAGTGATCTTTCAGAAATGACAGCTAAATTGGTTGTGAATTTAATATTTTTTGGACATACGAAAATATTGTAATGTGCAGGTAATGTTATTTTATAAAAATAAGTATTTTAAATTGTTTTGTCATAAAATTCAATTCAATAAATTAAAATTTTTGACAAGGGAAATACGTGAAGTTAGCTACAAGAGCCTTCCCGCCCAAGGGATGGAAATGGGGTGTTCCAAACTTTTTAGGTAGCAGAAGTTAAGAATAAATAATTTTCCAACTTTTACGTATGTATGTAATTAGCTTATTTCTATATACACGTTGGGCCTTAAATACTTTTAAATAAAAAGTCAAGCACCACCAATTTCTTTTTATTCAATTTTTTTTTATAGACCTAACCTAAACAAAAAACACCAAAATTAAAATAATCGTTAGAGCACAGTGGCGTAGAATAAGGAACATATAAACCGAAAAAAAAGTTTTTATAAAACGTGGCGTTTTTCAAGTTGTTGATTCAGGTTGAATCATTCGATAATATTGAAGTTAGCTAATCCCTCTGCTTTACATAATTTACAGGATAATAAAACCTATATGGGAGATTTTTTGGATAAAAAAATAAAATATTGAAAAACAAAATAAGTAAATTTCACTAAATCGTTGTTATATTATGCAAATAACCAGTTACAGGGATATGTGCTTGAACGGGTTTCTTCATGCGTAAAGGAATAATTTGTATAATAAACTGCTTTTTTGTCTCCATGTCTAAAATGCTTTTTTATCTCAGTGATTAAAATATAAAAAAACGTCGTACCTATATCATATGAGCACAAAAGCAGTCATATTATATCGTCGGCTTACAAGTAAAGAGCACTAAGTCCAAAAACATGGTTCTGAGATATTGACAAATTTAACTTTCACTGTTGTTTTTCAATTTTTGTAATAATTGTTACAAAAATGCACGTTTTGCCAAACAAACACTAAGTCGCTTAGTGCAGAAATATTTGAAATAATCTACAAGTAAAACGCACTAAGTGCACTAAGTGACTTAGTGCCTATTGCCAGATAAAATTTTATTCAAAATCAAACTGGTGCGTTTTGTATAGTGGGTAACTCTCTTGGCAGTCCACCTAGAAGTTAGTTCGGTTTACCTGTACCTAGATCATCAAAAATTAATTACAGTACCATAAAAATCCCATTTTTGCAAAAAAGTGACTTAGTGCCTTTTACTTGTAAGCCGAAGATATTATATAGTGGGCTAAATGATTAAAAAATTATATTTTTGATAATCCTTGCTCATATTGGAGGTAGTTTTAAATGATTGCTTTTTTGATAAAGGTTTGTAAAAAGTATTTCTGAGTTCAGAGAAAGTTACTTAAGTTTAAATATACCTGTGACCCCTACACGGTGGGCTTTAAGCTTACGGAGATGAAAAAATCGAACACCCCATAACTGACAACGGGATATTGTTTCTAATGCTTTCAGAATTACATGTTCGTTGAGAACAAAATCGTAGTTGTAGCCGTTTTTTATTCCATCAAAAATTAGTATATATGTGACCCAAAAAAAATTCAAATTAAAAAGTTTGGAGGTCTCACCCCTTAAATTTGTTTATTGGGGTAAGAGTTTCGTCCCTAATTTTTTTAAAAATTTTTAAAAAAATCTAGAGGTCACTCATAGCCATTTTTCAAAAAATATGTTTGCTTAGCTTTTTTTATTTTTTTTAAGGGGCAAGGATATTTTATTTAAATCTTTTTAACATGAAACGGTATAAAGGGATAGTAAACTGCTAACCTCAAAAAAAATCTGAATTTTCCTTTCAAAATGGCGGAGCTGTGCCCTTTAAAGTTTGAAAATTCACTACATTGCTTGATATTAGGTCTAAATACAGGCCCAAAAAAATGTTTTTCATTGTCTTCAAATATTGTGCGTGTAGCCCAATATGTCCTCACATAAAAACAACTATATTTTTTTTATCGGATATACAGCACGGTGGGCTTTAAGCTTACGGGGATGAAAAACACCCCATAACTGAGAACGCGATTTTTTTTGAGGTTAGCAATTTTCTATCCCTTTATACCGTTTCTTGTTAAAAAGATTTAAATAAAAAATCCTTGGGCCTTAAAAAAAATAAAAAAAGATAAGCAAACATATTTTTTGAAAAATATTAGATATTTTCAAATATTTTGAAAAATATTAGGGATAAAACTCTTACCCCAATAAACAAATTTAAGGGGTGAGACCTCCAAACTTTTGAATTTGAAATTTTTTTGGGTCACATATATACTAATTTTTGATGGAATAAAAAACGGCTACACCTACTATTTTGTTCTCAACGAACATGTAATTCTGAAAGCATTAGAAACAATATCCCGTTGTCAGTTATGGGGTGTTCGATTTTTTCATCTCCGTAAGCTTAAAGCCCACCGTGCCTAAAGTACACGCGGTTTTTTATCACGTTCAACAGTTTTGTGAAGAGAAACAATTTTTTTTGGGTTTCTACAGTGAGCCAGCTGTAGATACCCTTCACCATGTCACTATATGTCAACAGACTATTAATAGCTGTTAGGGAATATAATAGTAACCATACACAGTTTCGGGAATTCGCCAATTTTAGTTGTTAAAACCATAAATGTTATTTTTTTAGTTGTATTTTCTTAAATTGCTTTTTATTTAAATAAAGACGGTCTAAAATTTGATTAAAACACGAGAACAACGTGAAATTAACCGATTTTTTTGTAATTTATCATAGTACGAACTCTTTTGTTTCTACGTCATAAACTCTACCGTACTGACTTTTATTATCCTAATAAACATCTTAGTAGGTAGTATTGGTCCCCCAATAAAGGTATAAAATTGTGGATCCATAAAAAAAGAAAAAAAAATTTCTTTCGATTTTTTTTTTCTTTTTCAAAAAGTGCTCTAACGATTATTTTAATTTTTGTGTTTTTTGTTTAGGTTACAACATTGCATAAAATTTGGTGGTGCTTGACTTTTTATTTAAAAGTATTTAAGGACTGCCGTGTATAATTGTGAATAAAGTTCGTTAAGAGGGTAGTTATTTTTATTTAAACATAATATAGCTTCGTTAGGTGTAGAAAATCAGTGCATTCTTGAGTTGGGCACTTCTAATGAAGTAGTTAATGTTCTTTCTAGCTTTGTTACTTATATTATGGTTTAGTAGATACCTTAATTTTATATTATAAAAGTTTTCCTATTTCCGTACACATCAGTGTTAGGGTGGGTTTTTCATCCATAGTAATAAAAATAATATTTTTTAAAAGGAAAAAATTAAAAATTAGATTCTGATCCGTTAAACAGCATGGTATACTATACCATACATAATGGTATGGTTTAGTTTAGTTTATTACGCCTAAAAATATAAAAAATATTCTGTTCTGGGGTTAAGACCCGACTATTATTATGTATTTTAAAGTGCTGAATCCAAAGTTAAAATACCCCATCACTCATTCTTCTTTTAGACAAGTAAAAATTAGTGATAATCTCAGAAAATCTAATTTTCTCAATATTTTTAAAACGATCGTTGTTTCATGTTTTTGATCCTATCTATACACACAGATACTAAAAACAAGTACGTCATATTCAGATCAAGTGACTCAAAATTTTGTATATGCCCAAGCATCTTAAGTACTTAAATCAAATGTTTTACTTGATTACAGTTAAATACTTATCCTACTTTATCATATAGCGTATATGATGCACAGTATATTTTGTCCACGTTATTTGAAATTAGTGTCCCAATTTGTCATTTCATAAGAATTTCATTTCATCAAAATATCAATTTTTCAGTTAAAGGGTTGAAACTTGAATCAAATAAAAGTGCTTTGTTTGAATAATAAAATTTCTTGTCTTGAGTTTTAAAGAAACTCAAGTTCAAGATGGAAAGTAAATATTTATAATGAGTATAAAATAATAAAAATAATGAAAAATAGTACTATGTTAAATATGCTTATATAAAGTATTTTTATACTAATAGTTTGTTTGTTTGTTTGTTTGTTTGTTTGTTTAACCTCTACTTCTATTCTACTTAATTAAGCATCCCCTAAGTCCAGAACTTGTGTGGGCTAGTAGTAGAGGGAACCACTGGTTTATACTGACTTTCGAATCAGTTTTTATAGGGAGTGTCCACTTCACTTATGCCTTCGTCAAATTTCAATTATTAATTAACTGAAAAAGGTAAATTGGCCGCAGTGAGAATCGAACTCACGCTAGTTGTAGCAGACTTGTCACAGACGCGGTAGACCACTACACCAATCCTCCCAATAACAAGTGTCCAACACAAGCATCACAAATATTTTATACTAAAATAATTTTGTATTCGATTCATTCTAAAAGCGGCACTTTTTGTTCATGTTTTACGGGCGAAAAGTTGAACTAGGCCCTAGGGCCAAAAAGTTTTTTTCGCCCGCTAACTAAAACTTGTTATATTTAAGCTTTTTAAAAGAAGATACTTTACCTTTACTGTAATATTTATAAAGAAATATGACCATTTGGTCACTTTTAGTCTTGAACTAACTGTTCTTTTTGATAATCATTACATACAAAATAAAAATTTCTTCTATAACATAACCTCAAAATATATGTTAACTGATTAATCTGTATTTATCCACTAAAATAACTTAAAAACACAAAATTTCAATTAAAAATTAATTTCAATATTTATAATCTTCATAGAACAGTTTTGGAAGTATTATTATTTTCATAACAGACATATTTTAACAGAAATTAATCATCAAGCTATAGCTTTTTTAGTTTGAAAATGAAACCGCACACAAAAGAAACGATTCAATTGATTTTTTAGAGATTTAATTGGATAGCAATTTGTCATGGATTAATAGATAAGTAATAAGACAGGAAAAAGAAATATTTTATGCAATTTAAAATTAACTATATTTTAATAATTTATTATAATTAGTAACAATCGAATAAAAAATATTGTATAATACACGGGCAAAAGTCCAAACGAAAAACTGAACTTTTCGCCCTTGTATTATAAATAACTATTTTATGTATGTAACAATAATTTTTTAAGACTTACCAGTTTATAAGATTTCGGAGCCCATCAGAAAGTTGAAACCTAAAAAAATATAAGTAAAAGAAATTAATATTGTCGTAAAACCTTAAGAATTAAATTATCGTTTTTTGTTATTATTCTCGTTCATGTTACGATAAGGACGCAAAAAATCCTGCCACTCTAACCATTATAGTAGGTGTTATAAAAAACAAGTTACTCGGGCGAATCTCCAGTACAGAGGGGAAAATAGATGGAAAGTTGTGTCGAGAATTCCATTTTAGTTCATCAAAAGAGCGCCATCTGCTGGATGCCGTCAGTAGTTAAAGTAAAGTAAAGAAGGTTTACTGGCAGAATAAAAAAGCAAATACAATTTTCTATTCGACTATATATTTTTTAGTTTTTTACATATTTTTTAAGGTTTTCATTTTTCAATTTTTTTTTGCTAAAAAATGCGATTTTCTAAGATTTTTTTTAGTAAAATTTTATTTCTATTACCAGAATTTGAATTTAGTTTTTTTACAGTGTATCACTTGTTCATGCATTATTATATCTTTAGTCAGGATATTTTGCGCCAATATTTTTTGTTTGCTAAAAAATATAATTTGCCTTTATTTAACTACTGAAGGCAGTGTTTCGCACCATTTACAAAAGCCATTTTCAGAGGCGCTCCAAGCCATTACGGACACAGTACCTGGGGGAGCCCGAAAAGAATTAAATGGACATGTCCAGATATTGCGTCCGATTTTTTCCTAGCAAGTCTCCCTGTTTAATTAACAACTATTGACAATATAATATACTGTAGGTATATTATACCGGTGTCCCAACTCTATTTACCCAGCGATTTTCTCGAAAACTAAAAGAGATATTTGAATTCTGCGAAAACCATCTTAAATTAGACAACTTTAAACATATATTTGATACGTTCAGCTCCTAAAATGTGTGCAGGAGGGCATGGGGAGGAATTTTTTTAAATGAAATAGGGGATGTGATACATCATTTTAAAGTATATAAATTCTCTATTGGACTGTATATTTTTTAGTTTTTTAAACAATTTTTTTAAGGTTTTGATTTTTTAATTTTTTGTGATGCGATGTTTTAAGTTTTTTTTGTGGTAAATTTTTATTTATGTCAATTAAAATTAGTTTAAAAGTATAATTTACGTTTTTTCATCATGAAATTAGTAATTTTTAAAAAATTGTTTGATTTTTTTAGAGAAATTTTGACAAAAATACCCATTTTTAACCCTATTTTAAACCCAAAAATAATGTTTAAAAAAATTAAAAAATATATAGTTAAATGGAGAATTTTATAAGCTATAAAATGATGTATCATATTTCCATTTAAAAAAATGTCCCTCTATGCCCCCCTGCCCACATTTCAAGAGCTGAAAGTTTCAAATATATGCTAAAAGATAGTTTAAGTTGTTTTATTTAAAAAGGTTTTCTCAAAACTTGATTATCTCTTTTAGTTTACGAGAAAATGGCTGGGTAAGTAGAGTTGGGACACCCGGTATACTTTGACGCTACGGGAAATATGTTTGGAATGTGTGTGCAAGTGGGAGGCCCGTTGCAAGCATGCTCGCCTTACAATGCTTTTGACGGAAAGAAGAGAGCGCGAATGATTCCTCCCCCTTTACGTAATCCATAATCGCCCCAAACATAGTATTTTTTATCCTTGTCATTAGTCCTTTGGCCGCGAGGTCAAAATAAAATGAAGTTTTCCACATCACATTTTTTTTTACTTTAAATCGAAAAATTTTTGCTATGACTTTTTACATTTATTAATAATTTTTATTGAAAGTTAAAGCTAACATTATTTTCTTATTAAATTAGGGCACGTGAAATGCTGTCCTATAAGAAAAATACATAAAAAGTTTTACTCCAGTATACACTTAAAAACATACGCATATTTGCTTATGTATACTGACGTATACACGTGGCGATTTGGTCCCTGCCAGAGTGTATACGGAGAGATACACATGGCAGCCATTTTTACAAGTTATTTCTGAAAAAAAAAACAAAGATAGATATATTTCCTCAAATAATGTAAAGAAGTTTGTGTCTATTACTTTAAATAAATTAAAGGGGTGCCTTTGAAATACTTACAGTTCAATTTTATATAGTTGGGAAAATAAACGCGTACAATGTAGGTAGGTATAAAGATATAAAGTTTTATCAAAATATATAAAAATATATTTTTTATAGGTCTATATAAACAGATATAAAATATTACAAATATTACAAAAAATTACGATCTATCAATATTTCTATAGTTTGACAACAGTATATTTTATACTCTGCGTAAATTAAGTCTAGAATCACCCGATTACCTTTCCAGTTACAAGTTAAAACGCTAGAGCAGGTTGATTTTTATTTTTTATTTTGCAAATTTTGGTGTAAAAAAAATTATTAAAACTTTCACGCCCTTGCACTCACCCACCCCAAATTTGTTTTTTCAAATAGCAACCTACCCCTTGTGATACATCGTTGGAAAGGTAATTTAATAAAATTTCTAATAATGATGAGCCTACTGTTAAAGAGTTCAAGGACATTAAACATTTACTGTAAACTAAAATTATATTTCACATGTGCTTATAAAAAACTAAAACATGCATTTTTTTATAAGCTCTTTGCCAAATTGGACTTATCATACACCGTTAGAAAGCTTATTAAGTTACATATCCAACGATGTGCAAGGGGTACGTTGCTATTAAAAAAAATTGGGATGGTATTGGGGTGAAAATTTAAAAAAACTTTTGCACTAACATTTGCAAAATAAAAAATAAAAATCGACCTGTTCGCACACACACACTTTACATGTGCTTATAAAAACTAAAATATGTATTTTTTTCATAAGCTCTTTGCCAAATTGGCCTGTTATAAAGCTTAGTAAATTACCTTTCCAACGATGTGTGGGGAGGTTGCTATTTGAAAAATATAAAATAATGGGTTGGAAGGGTGCAAGGGAGTAAAATTTTAATAACTTTTTTTAAACCAAAAATTGCAAAATAAAAAATAAAAATCGACATATCCAGGCATTTTTTTTTGTAACTGAAAAGTTAATCGGGTGATTTCAGACTTAATTTAAGCACTGTATAATATTAAAAGCTTTTTTTAGTGTGTAACAACATATAAATATTATTTTGTTTTAAAAAAAACTTGCGATATGTACTTTAATACTAAACATAAAGGGCAATCCAGAAACTTGCATAACATTATTACATAACAAATTAGAATTCTAAAATATAAAAGGTACGTCACTGGGCAATGTAAATAAACATTTGACAAAAGCTTTTTCTTAAAACCCTTAAGTGAAAGCAAGTTTTGATACATCAACTTTTTTTCACATTGCCCATTGGCTTGATGTGTCGTCATATGTCTTGTACGCAGGCTTATACTTCACTCTCGTCTTGTTTTGATTTATACTTTCGAGCGACCTTGGAGAGAAGAAAGAATTTATCTGTTTTAAGGTCTATACCTTAAGTATAAGTGTAAGTACAAGTTAATGATCTATACATTGAGAAAAAACAATTTTCGATGTCCGTCCGTGGCACACAGGTAAAAAATACCAAAAAAGCAGAAAAAAATCATGAAGCGTCGAAAAAAATATTTATAAACCTTATAGTGTCATCTAAACGATGTCTATACATTTTTTTGAAAATGTTTGCGGTCTTGCTTAAAAAATTAAATTTAAGCGGCACTGCATACCGGGTGGGTCATTTAAACGGTTAAAAGTCGATATCTCAGAAACCGTACAAGATATTTTTTTGAAATTTGGTATTAAGCTTCAATACCTAGGGGGACACCTTTTTATCAAAGCAGATTTTTTTTCATCCACACCCTTAGGCGGGAAAGGGGTAACTTAAAATTTTTAAATGGAATGGGGTGTTTTTTATTCAGATTCAAATTCAGTATAAAAAATTACATAATTGACCGAAAAAGTTTTTTTTGAACCTCAAATTAGGCTGTAAAAAAACTAAAAAAAAAACGCCATTTAAAAAAAATTGAAAAATTTGAATATTTTAGTAGTTTTCTATTGTTTAGGTTAATTCATGGTTTTAAACCTAAAAATATACAAAAGAAATCAAATCTGAATTTTTTCCAAAAATTTAATTTTTTTTTTCCTGACGCGTCCGTACGCGTCATGACGGGTCCGGACATGGAGATAATACCTTTCTATGATTTAATACCCCATATTTGGACTATATTTTAAAATTTAAAAAATACAGCCTTAAAAAAAATTAAGTGTAAGATATTGTACATTCAATGTGCCACTTAAATTTAATTTTTTAAGCAACAACGCAAAGGTTTATAAATATTCAACTTTCGACGCTTCATGATTTTTTTCTTTTTTTTTTGGAATTTTTTTACCTGTGTGCGTCGGTTACTCCGTCCAGAGGCCTACATATCATACCAAGCCAAACCAACTCCGGATTCGGAATTAGCGACCCCCTAAACGTATAGAAATGTTTGTCTCGTCTGGTGGACAAGACCTTTTTTTTCATGGTCCTGTGCACGATGTTAAACATCCTAATCCGAATGTGGAGTTGGTTTGACTCGGTCAGATCGCATTTCTTTACTAACTTCAAAAACTTCATTTTATCACTTTTTTTAAGTTAGGAACGAAATGCGATATGACCGAGCTAAACCAACTCCAAATGCGGATCCAGCGACCCCAAAAACGTATAGAAATGTTTGTCACGTCTGGTGGACAAGACCTTTTTTTTTCGTGAGCCTCTGTTTTTGTTGAATCATTAAACTGAATTGGGCGGGGGTCAAAAAATGTTCTAGTAACCTAAAATTTGGTATGCAAGCATAGTGTTTCAATTGAAACAACATGGAAAAATTAAAAAATTGTTTTTTTGCAATGCCCTACTGCGGCTGTAACTGATTTGTAGTAAACGAAATTACATCCTTAATTTACCCTAACTTTAAGCTCATTTTTCTCGAAATCTACTTTTTGTTGCTAATATACCTTTTCGCTCGACCACTCACAATTAAAGTAAATAGAGATAAAACTTAAAAACTATTAGTTTAATAATAAAAAGAATATTCTTTAAAACGTTGTCTCAATCAATATTTTCCAAGCAATTTAAGAAAATAAAGAACACAACAATATATTTTTCTATAATACAAGTTTTAGTGCTTTTATATGTTCACCGAGAAATGCTATCATTGTTTTCTATAAGTAATATTATATCTTCGAATTTTACAGTTTTCTGTAAATTTACAGAAAAACATTATCTGGGAACAAGCGGAAGATTAAATTACATGTTTTCTCGTTCCCCTTTATATTTTATTAAAAACGAAATATGAAATATAATATTATAAAAATATAAAAATATGCCAAATATTAAATTTTAATTATTCTCGTCATCTAAAGGCTCTAACGGTCTAACTCCAAAACGTCATTTTTTTCAGGAGACGTAAAAAACGATTTAAAACTTAATTATAGCAAGTTAGAACTTTAAAACTAGCTTGTTCACAGGTAAAAATGTTTGAAATGTGTTAATGTATTTAAAACTTTTCATTGTTATCTATTTTATATAAATTATTTCAAAATTAAATTTTAACCACAGAATCTAAATTCACTAATGGTCTAACTCCAAGGGAAGATAAAAGAGGATACCTATCGTATTATATCGCGTAATATTATTACAAAAAATTTATTTTTTTATATTTAATATATAATATTACTACTAGGTAGGCATAATATATATACCTAGATAATATTAATATTATAAAATTTATACATTATAAAATCTTCATAAAAATAATTAAATCCCATGAGAAAAAAATATATTTTATTTTGTAACGTTATGTTATAATAAAAATATAATAATTATTAAGCAACATTCAAAACTTAAATACCTTATTTACATTTTTGTGGTCAATAATCTAATATTATTAAACAATCAAATATTATCTAACTAAATTCTAATGTATATTATTATACATAATTATGTATGTATCATAAATGTAACGAATCTTTAACAGTTTGCTGCATATTTTTTTTATGTTTTTTGGATTTAGTTAAGTATTTATTATTATAAAAAAGATTTAAGTTATAATTATTTTAGTTTTTTTTTCTGAAATAGAAACTTAAACATAGGGTATATTATCATAATATTCGTGATACTTCCATTCTAAGGTGGACTTTAATTCTTGTAAATGTTTATATTTTCGTTTCTTTATGGCTAGCCGTTCATAATAAAGTTGTGGAATATCTTTATATTTAATAGGTTCTATAATATCTTTTGGTTTTTGCCCACACTCTTTTAAATCCTTCCAATTATCGGAATGTCTTAATTTAAAGTTTATGGTGCCATCCGGACAGTACTGCAGGGCTCGGATATTGGTTACGCATGGATCTGCTTTTATTTTACCAGGTCTTATTGATTTATAAAATTTAATAGACGTAAAATTCTTGAAAAAAGTGTGGTCCAAGTAATTTCAATTTCAATGTAGTCTGTGGGAACATTAATTTCTCTGTCTCTCAATTGCTTTTCTATACATGAATGGGCAGAATCAGCCTCCATTTGTGTATGACCTTTTTCTAAAAATTTTTGCTCTATAAATTTTTTTTTTGTTATCGCAATATTGAGCAAAGCATTAGAAAGAGTGCTGTTTCTATTTTGGTACGTGCACTCATCACTATATAAAATGATTTTTTCTTGAGTATTTTCTAATGGTACCTTTTCAACGAAATCTATAATAATGGATGCAAACTCTTCTGAGTTAAGACCACCTTCAGATTCATTCCATACATAACACATCATGTCTTTGTTTTTTAAGTTATAAAATGTAAAGTTATGAATAGCCAACTGTTTTATAATACATGCTTGATACTTTAGACTGGGGACTTAAAAGTACCGCTTGTGTATCCATAGTAAATAAATGTTTTTCACATTCTTTATCTACCCACTCACATTTCCTGTTCGGTAAGCAACACATACATCGCACTCATCCTTTTTGGGACTAAACAATTTCAATTTTTTTTCGTCAAAATTTTTTTTAAAAGTCGTAAATGACAACGGTTTAACATTCTCCTTTCCACACCAATCGTTAGCATAAAAATTATATAAATCCATATAAGATTTCCAGTTGGGCTCTAAATATAATTTTGTAGAAGACTGCCTGCAGTAGTGAGATTCCAACTTAGCAAGAGACTCAAAAAAATCGTTAAGACAATCTAATTCCTTAATACGGCCTCTGTTTAAGACTATATTTTTCATCACTTACAATATCATCCTTGATAATTTTATTAAATTCATTTGTACACTTTTTTTTCCAATTATGTACGGTTGTTGACGAAAGCGCTAAAGTATTTAAGAACAATTTTTTACAAACCGGCACTACTTTGTTATCTTTTTTGAGATGATATTGAAAGGTAATATTTCGTCTGGAAACGTTCATATCTTTTCTATCTCTCTTTCTTTTAACTGAACTGGTTTGCATTAAAGTGTCCACTAAAACCTTTTTCTCCTTCCATGACTTTGACCAAAAATCTTCAAAAATGTTACTTCTTGTATCGTTGTTAAATTCTTTGCATTGTAAAATAGAGTTTCCTTCATCTACGCACTGACAACTTTTTAGCTTTTTTTCTTCTCGATCAATGACAATCCATTTTCCATTAATTAATGTTTTTCCTTGGAATGGAAGGCCCTTTTCCCGATCTATTTTTTGCTTTTTTGAAGTATGTTGGTAATCAGATAATGAAGCAAATTTGATAAAAATCTCATTTTGGAAAAATTTGGAGTTAGACAACTAGAGCCTTTAATGGACGTTCTGTTTTCTTTTTCTCGATTTTTATGTGGAGTATTAAATAAACAAGGATCTTATTTATACTATAATGGACCAATAGAAAGTCACACCGATGGTAAAAACAATAGTTATTTATGGTACTATGTTTGACCCACGAAGGCTTTTTTATGTACACACAATGTTTATTTTATTATGGCCGCTAAAACAGTAGGCGGCTACGGTACAAAAAAAAAAACAATTGCAAGTTTGACAGTTTAAGGGCCACTTGCACCAATGATGATTTAACTTTAAACTTGGATTAAATTGACAGCCGACCAATCAGAACGCAGCATTTTTAACTTAAACTCGGTTTGGCTGAGATAATCCCGTACCAAAAGTTGGTGCAAGTGGCCCTAAACTCAAGATTTATTTTACCGCGTGGTGTCGTTTTCAAATTGACGTTACAGATGAAAATAGTGTTTTTGTCCCTGAGGACATTTTAAACAAGCAAAAGTAGCTACTTTAAATACTATACCACCCCAAGACAAATACGAATGCAAGTATAAAATTTTTGATAATCATTAAAAATTATAATTGAATAAGTTTCAATTTTGAGGTTATGATTGCAAGTTTATGGCTTTAAAAATTTCAACATTGTTACTGTTTATTTTAGCCGTTTAACTCGTAAGATCAATCCCTAAAATGTGAATATTTTGTGAAAAAACTGCCTTTTCTAAAAGAGTGGGTAAAAATAGTACCTCACGTTGCTACGGGAGATGTGAGACAATTTACAAAAAATTAATAATATGTCAATTTCCTTAGGTAAATTGACGACAGTAAGTCTTTATATTTATGAATTGGATAAAATCTATTTCTACGAGCGTGCGGAAAGATGTCTTTTTCCGCACGCATATGCGTGTGGAAAGAAGGTCTTTTCCGCAAGCATAATTCTTTCATAAAAAAAACAGCTTGATTATACAAATGTGTAACATTATTGGCTAAGACACTTGTTTCTATGGCGACCGATCAAAATGATAGCGTCTTAAGCTAGTTTGTTCTTGTTAATTGTGTTGTCAATTTTAATTGTAAAGTTTTTATAAAAGAAAATGATCATTATTTTTCAACCAAAATAGAATTGGTAATAACTAATATTAGATTCGTTTTAATAATTGTTAATTTTTCGTTATTCTTGTTATATTTATTCGCAAAATAATAAAAATGTTTAAATTTCTTAATTGTTAATTATTTTTTTATCGTAGAAAAAATATTGTTTCTAACTCATGCGTAAAGAGGATTTTCTGCACTCGACTGCTTGCCTGAAGTCCGCTACGCAAATGCAATCTAGTGCGGAAAAGAGCCTCTTTCCACACTTGTTTGGAAAATAGCTATGTATCACTTTATTGTAGTCGGTTGCTAGGGTGTTATTTGGTTGTCAAAACTAGCGAAATTTAGTGTTTATAACTATAACTCTTTAAATATTGGTAGAAATGTTAAAAACGAGAAAATAGACGCTGAAATTATTAAATTTCAATACAAATCAATAACACAACTCTACAAAATAGGCTCAACTTTTTGCTCTGGGAAACGGAAAGTTGGACTTTATAGAGTTTTTTCTCCTGAGTCCGAATCTGCTTTCAGAATTTTTCCATCATGTCACAATTTTGCTCAAAAGTCGTTTATAAACCAAATATGCGCTAAATTCGTCATTTTGGAAAGGATCTATTTTTGTTATACTGGCAGACTTTCACATAACCATCAAATCAATTTATAGCTTCAACCTTAAACTATGCTTACATAAAATAAAAAATATGAAAACTTTTAAAATATAGACGTAAGATCAGTTTTTTAAGCCCCTTATTTTATCAAAAATCAATGAACTCAACTTTTGTACATGACTGTTCACGTCACTAAGACATCAAAATTGATATGAACATTTGCAAAATTTATTATTTTTAATTAAAATTAGTTTAAATGGTTATTTGCATAAACGAAATGTGTTTTTTAGCGTAGATTTTCATGAGGAATTGAAATATTTACTCAGATTTTTTCCATCACGTGCAGATTTTTAGCAAACCGTGATTTAAAGTTTCCTGCTTTTGCACCATTTTCCGTTTCGGTAGTTTTTTAAGCAACACATTTAAGCGCTACATTAATATATTCATTTTGATTAATGCAGTTTTTTTTCGGAATTTAAATATGCAATTAGGTGTTTTCTAACACGTCACAATTTTGCGCAAAAAGCACATAAGTTTCTAAGTTTCGTAGAAAAGCCGTCCGTTGCAAGTAAATTAGGCCTAAGCTAAATTAATTTAATACGTGATGAAAAAAATCTGAGTAAATATTTCAATTCCTCATGAAAATCTACGCTAAAAAACACATTTCGTTTATGCAAATAACCATTTAAACTAATTTTAATTAAAAATAATAAATTTTGCAAATTTTCATATCAATTTTGATGTCTTAGTGACGTGAACAGTCATGTACAAAAGTTGAGTTCAATGGGTTTGGATAAAATAAGGGGCTTAACATAACTAGTTTTTTAGTCTGTATTTTAAAAGTTTTCATATTTTTATTTTATATACGGAAGGTTTAAGGTTAAAACTATAATTCGATATGATGGTTATATAGAAATCTGTTAGAATAACAAAAATAGAGCCTTTACAAAATGACAAATTTAGCGCATATTTGGTTTATAAACGACTTTTGCACAAAATTGTGACGTGATGGAAAAATTCTGAAAGCAGATTCGGATTCTCTATAAGGTCCAACTTACCGTATCCCAGAGCAAAAAGTGTGTTGCATAGTTTATGACTTTTTTGAGTTAAAGACGTATGCCAACCACGCTCAAATTGGGAAAATCCACTGCCTAGCTGACTTTTTGGCCTCCTGCCCTCAAAAAAAAATACCTCCTATCACCCTTGAGCACTACATACTATTTCAGGAGTGAAGTCAGTATAATTCCTTAAACCACTAAAGGTATTTTAAAAAAGCTTTTAAAAGCAAAATTTTAAAGACTTTTCCAGCCATAGAGCTAATGAGAGTAAAAAAGTTCAGCATGTCAAAGGACCTGAAAAAGAGGGCAAACGTTCCAGGTGAGTAAACTGCTCTCTTTAGCTTCCTGATAGTTTTAATTAAAATCGATTAAAAAATTCATTCTGTTTTGTGGCTCTCGTCTCTATAAACACAGACTACAACAAAAACAAACCGTGAAGTACATCTAATGCTTCGCAAATGGTAGGATATGCCCTTTTAACTACTAGCTTTAAAACGTACCATTACACAGGCACACAAAAGAATAAAAGTCTTCTATTCTCAACTCTATATGTAATACATACATTACATGTATTAATAGCAGCGAAGGATTTAAGAGTGCGAGGCTATATTAGTCTTCTCTGCGGTAGTTTATATATTAGTTTTTTCACTACTAGCAATATTTAACTATTTGTATTCAAATAATAAAATAAATTATTAACAGAATAGTATATTCTATAACTAGTATGGAATAGACAATATTCCGCGCGAGCGGAAAGTTTGTCATACGGCAGGCGACTATGACGGTCCCGCGAGCGCGGAATGACTATTCCATACGTGTTGTAGAATATACTTTTTCTTCAACTGCAACATTAAACACTATATGGCTTTAAACTGCGGACAAGGTTAAAAACAATGTTTTTTGTGACTCGACATTGTAAATGCAACAAAACACATATCTTTAAACAAAGCAATTAATTTTATTTAATAATTTTATCAAATCAGTACTTAACAAAGATTTTTATTTAATTTTAGCACACTGGTCAAATATTAAGAAAAACTAATAAACTTTATATAATTTTAACGCAAAACTTTAAATTGCATTAAATTATTCAATATTTCATGGTAAAATAAATATATTTTTGCTAATTTTGCTACAGTTTTCTTTACTTTTTAATAATATATAATATATATATAATAATAAACAAGAGATGGCACTACATGTGCTCATTCACACTTGATACGGAATATTCATACCGTATCTAGAGCTAAAATGGATTCATTTTGTGTTTGAAAAGTGTGTGTATTTGCTTACATTCTAAAGGAGTCGTAGAAATGATATTTCTTGAAATTTTCATAAAAATCAAGTAGCCTTGATCAATGACATTTGCTCAAATAAATACTTTGAACTGACGTTTAAAATTAGTTTGGACTTTTTAAATTTTTTTCATAATATTTATCTAATTATTATTTGTATTAAGTGGTAATAATTTTAATTAATTATATTTAATAAATAAAAAGTTATTTAAAGCTAGTTTAATTAGTAAAAATTGCACAAAGAACTGAAACATCTAAAGTGACAGAAATTAGTTGTTTATAAAATTTACTCCTACTAGGAGAGAAAAAAATATTGCTATAGGTGAAGAAAATTTATTTCAGTCTGAAAACATGATAAAGAATTGTATGTTCTAAAGCTAGTAGTAAAAAAACAAATATACAAACCAGGGCATAAAAGACTCGTATAGCCTTGCACTTATATATTTAATACGCTTGGCTATAAAATATGTCTTCTCTACCTTGGTATATATTAACTATTATATAATAGTTATTTATATACCAAGGGACTAAACTGGCTGTTTTAGTCCCGCTGCATTAGTGTTTCCTGAGCGAGCTTAGCGAGCGAGGGAAACAGAAATGCCAGGGACTAAAAAAGCCAAGTTTAGACCTGAGCTATATACACTATTTTTTTGCGGGACCAAACATTATTTAGGTAGGTAGATCAAAATAAAATTCAAAACCACGCGTCTAAAATCGGTTGTTTTATTTTCGTAATTTAATCAAGATGCCTGTAAATTGCAAAAAGTCAGTTTCATGGCTATCGCGATTTCAATTGTTTTTTAATAGGTTGACACAAACGTCAAAAAAATGGACGAAGATGATAAATTTTAAGTTATGGATAAATTGTTATGACAATGTTATTTTTAAAGGTTTTTTTTGTTAAAATCAAATAAATTGGTTTGAATCGCTAATTTATTACAAAACACCACCAAACCTAATTTTTGAACCAGCAAAGCACATAGTAAGTATAATATTTTAATATTATTATTGCCGTGATTTTTATTCCCTAGGGAGAAAACGGCAAGTTTAGTCCCGAAAATGAAAGCGTAAAATTAGGTTTTAGTCTTGGTCGTGCAAAAAGTAATTTTGCACTTTCAATAATTACACAACCCCACAAAATAAAACAAAAGTCCGGAGCTCTAATGAAAACTATGGTATTGCTATTCATTTTTTTATGCCAAAACCGAATCGGATATTTAAAAAAATTGTAGACCCTCAAAATCTTGAGTACAATGGGGTTTTTGTATGCATTCGAGACAAAAAAAAAATCCACAGGATTTCATTTTTTTTTTAAATAAAAATGATTTATGATGGCATGATGCAGATTTTAAATATCTACCCTAGTTAATTTTTTACAGGCCCACAAATCCAAACTTCGCACTTTTTTCGTGTTTTTCCGATATATTTCATTAAAAACTTTATACAATTTGTTTTTGAAAAAATAACGATTGTGCGCTATATCTCAAGATTTTGAGGGTCCACAATTTTTCTAAATATCAGATTCGGCTTCAGCTTCAAAAAATGCATAGGAATACCATACTGCCCTGCTACCCTAAAAAGCAGCAACTCTATATTTAATAAAACTGAGATAATGGCAAAATACAAACAGTAAATCGTCTTAGCCACACCCTTGTGTTATAGCTAGAATCTAGAAAGTGGGCGTATAAATTTAGGTTTAAAGTACCTTTATTATAACACAAGTTCGCAATTATTAATAATCTATTTAAATATAAAATGACACATACTGCTTTTTAGCCTAGTATCTCGTAGTCAATTTTTTTAGCAACGCTAAACTATAAAGCAGTATGTGGCAAGATAAGGAGAAAACAACCCAAAAATATAAAAAAAAAATATTTTTTAATTTCCCTTTAAAAATCAATTTTACTTGTCCCTTGGTCCCAAGGAAAGTCTTGAGTTAGTAAAAAAATTGATTTATTTTTTTTTTTCAAAATTTTTTCGTTTTCCAAAAAAATTGTTTTAATGAACCAAGACTTACGGAGGGAAGTATTATTTTGTTGGCAGCAGTTTTTTTGTTATTTCCAGAAAACCTAGCGTCATACAAAAACTTTAATAATGCAAAAAGAAACTGTTTTATTACTGCTTTACACCCTTCCAATTTCGTTTTAATATATTTAGTAATAAAACGCTTATTTGGAGTTAGTTACTGCTTTTTAGCTTAGTAACAGTCCCTTATTTTGGAGATACTGCAATTTTCATAAGTCTATAACTGAATAAATAAGGCCGTTTACTTAAATTTGATTGGTTTAGTAAATAGCCTATGGAAATGCACAACTAAGAGTAAGGTTAATGAAAAATCGACAAAAATTGGAGTTGCGGCTTTTTAGCTTAGGGGGCAGCATAGTCCTCATTATGAGAACTCCGGACTTTTTTTATTTTGTGGGGCTGTGTTATTTATGATAATTATAATAACACAGGCCCACAAAAAAAATTATCCTGAACTTTTGCCGAGACAGGTCTATTGTTATGTATTTTTCATCGCAGAAGCCAAATTCGAGGTCAGATTAATGGCGTTCCCAATGATTTTTCGAGAAAAATACTAAAAACCTGATTTTTTATGTTTTTTTTATGATTTTTTTGACTTAACAAAAAACGGAAAATGATAAAACTAATCTAACTTTAAATTTGAATTCTACGGATAAAAATACATTGAAAACCGTATTTAGTTTTTTCTTCAAATTTTGTAGGCTTTGAAAACTGTAGCAGGGGGAATTTTTTCATTTTGTGTTTTTTTTTTAATTCCAAAAAACCATACAAAAACCATAAAAAATCATGTTTTTTGTGGGCCTGTGTTAGCACAAACAATTCGTAGGTATTATCTGCGTGAATACTCTTCTAGCTAAAGGACGCGAACAGTATGAAAAAGAAAAACTCGTAAAAAACTCACCTCGGTCTGGTTTTAAAGCGGAAAATGCAATTTGGACATCGACTGCTCTATTTTTAAACACTTACAATACTGCTTTGTTAGGCTAGAATGAATCATTATCAAGTGATTATTTACAGGTCCGAGCACAGGGGGTCAAACCGGGGCCCGGTCCTTCAGGGAGTCGGAAAATCTTGGTAAAAAATAGTCAGTTTTCGATAAAAGTCTAAAACTTGTAATTATAATCCATTAAAACTTTGTATAGAAGAATTTACGGGTTACTTTTAAAGTCATTTCGGGCCCCCGCATCAAAAAAATATTTCTCAGGGGGCCAGAATCAGTCTTTAATAAAACATATTTTATAAAGAACTTTCACTTTCGGGTTTAGACCGTGTTAATGGATTTTCACTTTCCGACGTTTCGTCTCTTACTACTAGAGACATCTTCAGGGATTAATCTGAAATCAGTTTCAGATTAATCCCTGAAGATGTCTCTAGTAGTAAGAGACGAAACGTCGGAAAGTGAAAATCCATTAACACGGTCTAAACCCGAAAGTGAAAGTTCTTTATATCTTAATGGCCGTGAAAGCTTAAAATCTAAAAAACATATTTTATGGAGAATATAGGGAACATTTCCAGTTCCACTTAAATTCTAAGGGAACGTATTACGTAACGCAAATTTTGATCATTTTTGACCCCCACCCCCCTGTAACGCTATTTTCCTATACCATTAACATGGGCGTAACACTCCAAAATGACCCCCACCCCGCCCCTAGGAGCGTTACGTAATACTTGAACGTTCCCTAAAAGCGTCACTTTTTGTATAATAAACCTGTACGAAAAGTTTAAAATTGATTCCTTTTAAAGTATATCTCCCTAAAATTTATATAATTTTCCTAGAAATCTTAATATTTTCCTACAAATTTCAAAATTTCCCTAGAAATCCAAAAATTTTCTTAGAAATCTTAAAATTACCTTGGAAATTTTAAAATTACCTAAAGATCTTAAAATGTCCCTAGAAATTTTAAAATTTCACAGCAATCTTAAAATTTCTCTAATTTCCATAGAAATCTTTAAATTTTCCTAGAAATCTTAATATTTTCCTACAAATTTCAAAATTTCCCTAGAAATCCAAAAATTTTCTTAGAAATCTTTAAATTACCTTGGAAATTTTAAAATTACCTAAAGATCTTAAAATGTCCCTAGAAATTTTAAAATTTCACAGCAATCTTAAAATTTCTCTAATTTCCATAGAAATCTTTAAATGTTCCTAGAAATCTTAATATTTTCCTACAAATTTCAAAATTTCCCTAGAAATCCAAAAAATTTTTTAGAAATCTTTAAATTACCTTGGAAATTTTAAAATTACCTAAAGATCTTAAAATGTCCCTAGAAATTTTAAAATTTCACAGCAATCTTAAAATTTCTCTAATTTCCATAGAAATCTTTAAATTTTCCTAGAAATCTTAATATTTTCCTACAAATTTCAAAATTTCCCTAGAAATCCAAAAATTTTCTTAGAAATCTTTAAATTACCTTGGAAATTTTAAAATTACCTAAAGATCTTAAAATGTCCCTAGAAATTTTAAAATTTCACAGCAATCTTAAAATTTCTCTAATTTCCATAGAAATCTTTAAATTTTCCTAGAAATCTTAATATTTTCCTACAAATTTCAAAATTTCCCTAGAAATCCAAAAATTTTCTTAGAAATCTTTATATTACCTTGGAAATTTTAAAATTACCTAAAGATCTTAAAATGTCCCTAGAAATTTTAAAATTTCACAGCAATCTTAAAATTTCTCTAATTTCCATAGAAATCTTTAAATTTTCCTAGAAATCTTAATATTTTCCTACAAATTTCAAAATTTCCCTAGAAATCCAAAAATTTTCTTAGAAATCTTTAAATTACCTTGGAAATTTTAAAATTACCTAAAGATCTTAAAATGTCCCTAGAAATTTTAAAATTTCACAGCAATCTTAAAATTTCTCTAATTTCCATAGAAATCTTTAAAATTTCCTAGAAATCTTAAAATTTTCGTTTGGACTTTCTTAAATTTTCTTTAAAAATATTAAAATTTCCCATGTTTTAAATTAATATTCAAGATACGGCCTTACGGCAAAATAGAGCAGTACCAGTTTGAAATAACCCATTTTATGTATGAGACGATCGTATATTTTAAATTTTAAAATAAGAAAAGATGTAATAGGTATGCATGTTTTAGATTGAACGGTACAATCAACGTTTTACCGATAGATTGAAATCCAATTTGTGAGTTGCATTTTCAAATACATTTTAAAAAATTTACATACGGAGTGTCAAAGAACTATTGCCTACGAATTATCTCCGTAACTTTAGAGTCTTACCATACAAAGTAAGGTGACATTTAAGGTTTTCTTTAAAACGTACGTACGTTAGCAACCGATGTATTAACAAAAAGTGTAGTCCTTGGGACCGGTACATATGTAAGTTAATGTAACGTGATGACCTTCATTAGAAGGTCGGATAGGTTCAAGGAGGGGGTGGGATAGTGGCATGGTCGGGACAACTTGGGGCTGACAATATGGCGAATAAAAAAATTAGCAAGGAAAAAACTAAGAAAAAAAAGGTCGTTTTTTCATATTTTTTTTTCAAACATCCACCATTTTTTTTATCGATTGTTCATTAATGGGAGTTAAATACCCTGTCCGAAACCTTCCTTTTCAAGAAACTTTTTGAATTTAATCCTGAGATTAATTGTCCGCAATGGGACAATGATTTTTGGAGTACTCAACTTTGGCGACCTCTATAAATTAGAAAAAAAAATCAAAATGGAATTTTTTTTATACAATATATAATAACAATGAAATAATGTTTTGAAAACATTTTTGTGAGTATATTTAATAAAGCAGCTGAGAAAAAAAATCTTGAAAATGTGCTTGTTATTGGTTCAAAATAAATAAACTGAGTATGTACTTTGGGGAACTGCCGATGGTCGCGAACACGTGCTTCACGGGAAAGAGGAGTGATAAGCGACTTAGTTGTTTGGAAGATATGGTAAGTTAGAATTTTAAAACGAACGTCAAAAGTAGTCAGGTTGCTTATTATAAACTTAGTTCTCAGTTTAGTGGGAAGTAGCTTACAAGAGACAACTTTTTGTTTACAGTGGTTATATGAGCCATAAAAACCTACGTTTTGGAGTAGACATAAAAAAATAAAAGTTTCAGTCTAACCGGAATTAATTTTTAAAGGAAACTATATATTTCTTTAAAATTTTAAATTCCTCTTTGAATTTTCTTTTCATTGCTATATCATTGCTATCCATATTCATTAAAAATGGCAAGAAAGAAGCAATTAAAAAAAAACATGGAAGTGCAATGGACGCCGTCCATACTGAAGTAATTTTAAAACTTTTAGTAGTAGACTGTTTCCGGTTAGACCGAAAGGTTTATTTTTTTATTAGCTATACCGAAATGAGGATTTTTTTTGGAGTAGACATAAAAAAATAAAAGTTTCAGTCTAACCGGAATTAATTTTTAAATGAAACTATATATTTCTTTAAAATTTTAAATTCCTCTTTGAATTTTCTTTTCATTGCTATATCATTGCTATTCATATTCATTAAAAATGGCAAGAAAGAAGCAATTAAAAAAAAACATGGAAGTCCAATGGACGCCGTCCATACTGAAGTAATTTTAAAACTTTTAGTAGTAGACTGTTTCCGGTTAGACCGAAAGGTTTATTTTTTTATTAGCTATACCGAAATGGGATTGTTTTCAGCCCGATCAAAGCAAATTTTTTCTAGCTTATATTTTTTAACAAGGGCCACAAAATGGCGTACAAAACAATTTTTTTGCACTTCCGGTTTCGCCTGAAACTAAGTCAATTTTATTTTTTTAAATGACAACCCCTGTATATTTTTGCATTTACGAATTCAGAAAACAAATTTTCATATAAAAAAATCATTTAATCAATTTTTTATTTATTAAAGCATAATCCGGCAAAAATGGAAGTGAAAGAAAAAAAAGTACGCCATTTTGTAGCCCTTACAAGAGCGCACCAAAAAGTTAAGACCGTCCAAGGGGGTTGCCATTTGAAAAAATTAAGTTATGAAGGAAAATATGGCCGATCTCGGTGGCGCAGTTGGTAGTGCGTCCGGCTGCGAACACTGAGATTGTGGGTTCGAGCCCCACATAGAGCATGGATGTATAGTGGTGTAAATAGTCGGTAGATGGAACTACGATGACTAACTGTAATGTGGGTTGCAGGTGAAACTGTAAACACATTCAGGGTGGATGCGAGTTCTGTTGAGGACCGTGCTTCGGAGAGCACGTAAAGATGGCGGTCCCGTCAATTAGGCCATAGCAGCGAAAAACGACGTTTAATGATTAAACAAACAAACAAACAAGGAAAATCTGTTTTAAAAAATTTAGTACAAAAAAATAGCAAATTTTAGTTTTTACATAAAATATATTTTTTCTACATTTAACAAATAAACTAGATTTTATTTATAAAAAATAAATCTTCTATGTTAATAAAAAAAAAAATGAACTAACAAAAAATAAAAAGTTTTCAAATCCAAATTCCAAAAATGTGAAGATATATAGGGGGTGTAATTAAAAAAAAAATTAATTTAGTTTCCGGCGAAACCTAAAGTGCAAAAAAATAATTTTGTACGCCATTTTATAGCCCTTGTTAAGAAATATAAGCTGTAAAAAAATTTCTTTGATCAGACTGAAAACAGTTCCATTTTAGGGGGTGTACATGGGTTGAAACTTAGCCGGTATAACCCTGCAAATTTAAAAAAATATCTCTTACTGTTACGGAGATAATTCGTAGGCATGTTTTTTCTGTACCACCTAGTATGTATTAAATGTACATAATATGTTTTATATTATATTAAATGTAAATATAAAAAGTATAGTTTACGACAAAAAACAGATTACTTTTCAAATAAGTATCATATATACATCTATAGATTAAATAAAATAATTATCTTATTTATCTATAAATTAAGTATGATAACATTATATTATTATAGCAAATAAGATTAACCCATTTATCTTTTGTTGTTGAAAATTAAGATCATGTAATCTGTTTGACGAAATCGAGATCCCCCATCTCTTCTTGTTTCGATTTCGACAAAAATCACAAAAAGATGTAAGTCAAGTCGTCAAATCATCGTATGAAAACAACAAAGTTTCAACTGTATAAATTATAAAATTGAGTTATGATCAATCAAAACTTTAAAATCATTAAACTTACTTTAAATTTCATAATTGAATGGTGTATTATGCTGGGATGGGCTTATATTAGGATAAATTAGTACCTATAATACACATTTTGTTGATATTTTAAATCTATGAAAAGTAGTAGTACAACAGTGTTCTAACTGAGTTAGAACCGTTTTCTAACTGAGTTAGAACCGTTTTGCATTAAATTCATATGTTTTTTTGGCTGTTTGTTTTAATAATGCAAAAAAGTGAAAACCTGAAAAAATGTTAGTTGTTAGTTGTTGTTCTGATACGACGAAATTTTAAGACTTGATTATTTTTTTTTTCATACACTTGGTTTGAACTTTTTTTGGACAACAATAATAACACTTATCATAACAATAATTAACACCTTGCTTCTTGGTGATCTCCTATATTAGATTCGATCCACACGATACAAACACGCCCTGTTAAAAAATTGGAGCCTTTGAACTCCAAGGGTTGAAAGTAATCGTATCCACAGACAGAGAATTTGACCGACTGACATTGAAATATACAGACAGACGAGAAAAAAATTACATTTATTTTATATACATCTAGAAAAATAAATAAAATAAGTTTAAGATAAAAAAAAATGAAAATAAATACTCGCTTGGAACCCTTTAGATCTTAATCGACTCTTTGATGAAAACCCTCTTCTAACTAAATTTATATAAAAAGCAAACATTTTTTCTGCAAGAAATTTCATCCCATGTACAAAGCATTCTTGTCATAGAGCACTCAGAATTAAAGGCTGTGTTAGCTATTGATGATATATAGTCCCTGCACGTGCTTTGCTTTCTTATTTTGTAACATCAGAAAATATACTACAAAGATACTAGGGAAGCATAAAACAGATTATCGGGACCAATCGAGTTATTTTTTTGTACCTATTATATCCACCATGTTAACAATATTAGAGACCGGTAACCCCTATACAGGGTGATTTATTAAAAGGAATAAAATATATTTAAGTTAAGATTGTTTCATCCTTAACTAATTAAGAAGTTTAACTAAAAAATGGTTATGATAAAATGTGGGATAAAAATATTGCACCCTGGAAGACGTTTTTAATTTAAAAATTCGAAAAATCTATGCCGGCATTGTTAAGGGTCCAAGAAAATAGGACATGTTGCATGTCACTTTAAAGGTTTTTTCATAACTAATACAATGGTGATTGTTTAGACTTTTAGAAAATCGGTTTAAAAAAAACATTCCCCTTTCGATGGCTGGCTACCTTTAATTCATCAACGCTTGCAGGTTTTGTACCATAAACAGTATTCTTAAGAAAACCCCACACGAAAACATTTTATATTGTGGGCTTGTGTTAATAATTTATTTTTGTTTTTTATGGTCACACGAAAGGAGACCTCACCATAAAAATTAAACACATTCAACAGCTACCTTACCTAGTCCAATGCTGCTAAATTAACCCTCTCTCGAGTCTGCCAGAATTATCTAAACTATTATAAACTTAGAAAGCTGAAAGATACACATGCATAATTCCGGTGACAATAAAATCTAAAATTTTGGCCCATTCCCCAAACCTTAAACCTAAACCCCTAAAATTAAAATAAACCTTTTCTTTATCCACCCAACATAATTTAAAACTTAAATGCATTACAACTCATCCCGTGACAATAATAACCCCTAGTCACACCTAGTCCATGCGTATAAATTAACCCCTCACTGTTTTACCCACTGTAATACATGTATATGTAATACAATCTTAAATAAAATCTCCGTTTCACTCTCATTAAAGGTTGCTTTCGAGGTTGCTTAACAGATCATTAAAAGATAAATAAAAAAACGAAAAATAAAAATGCATAAAAAACAAGTTTTTAAAGTCCAAATCATTAAAGATAACCCACTCTCACAAAAACAAAAAAGTTGTCTGTGATGGGGTTGAGACCCACCTATTCTTATGTATTTTGTGATCCTGAACACGAATCGGCCATAAAAAAGGCAAGTCATGGGCTCATTTTTTGCTACACTGAAAAAACTGTATAAAATAGTAAAAAATCTCTTATTATTTCAGTGTAGCAAAAAAATAAGCCCATGAAGTGCCTTTTTTTGACAGATTCGTGTTCAGTATCCCAAAATACATAAAAATAGGTAAGTCTCAACCATAGCACAGACAAATTTCTTTATTTTTGCGGCCCTTATAAAAAAAGCCCATAAAAAATTGTCTGTGTTGGAGTTGAGACTCACCTATTCCTATATATTTTGGGATGCTGAATACGAATCTGCCATAAAAAGGCAACTTATGGGTTCATTTTTTTGCTACACTGAAAAAAACGTATAAAATGGTGAAAATCTCATCTGCAATTTCAGTGTAGCAATAAAATGATAGATGATGATAGATTCGTGTTCAGTATTCCAAAATACATAAGAATAGGTGAGTCTGAACCCCAGCACAGACAACTTTTTTTTGTGGGCCTGTGTAATTAAACAAAAATGCATAATTTTTTTTTTAATATTAAAACCCTTTTATTAAGTCTATATCGCATTGTGTTCATATTTGGGATCATAACTTCTAAGTTCCATATATAAAGTAATAAAAGTAGTACTATTCATAGATGGCACTTAGAAGTAATGTTTCCAAAGTGATGCTAAAAATTGAAAAGTAAGATACTTTCAATAATTATATTTTTAAAAGCAGGTTTGTAGAGAAAGATAGACAGGTATGTATTTTGAGGCGCTGGATTCGAATATACCTTAGCCGGTAAATTTTGAGGCTATGTCTCAAACTAATCGGATAAGATACAATTTTCATTATAAATTCGGATTCAGCGCCTCAAAATACATAGGAATACATAGTCTCCCGCAAAACTTCATTACCTTTTTTTGCGTGGCTGTGAAATTAATAACTATACCATGTCGAAACAGTGGGTTGTTGTCGAGGTTGTTATTTATAAAAATTGGTTTCCTGCAGGTGCTTAATCTATTTGAAATATAGTTCGTTTTATTTGTTGGCAAATAGGTTAGTTGTAACAGTTGGCAATTTGTAAATTCGCCACTACAAAGATCCGGATTTAATCTAATCCCGGTCAGTGGAAGTGAGAGGCCATAAAAAAAGAACTGACAGTAAAAGTTCATCGCTTCCAGAGCTTTTATTGAGGTGGCATTGATCGTCTTTTTTTAAACTAAAGCACACAGGTCCAGGCCTTTTCACTTTCAGGAAATAAATGTATCAATAGGTCTGTTGCACCAACGCTGCCAACACAAAAAACAATTGATACCCCATGTTTTAGTTAGGTTTTATCCTTACTACTACTTGGTTTTAGTTTTAGTTTGGCTTGACTTTAAATGCAGATACGCTCTTACCAGAAAGCTTATTTGGTTAAGCAGTAGCGTAACAAAGATTTTTCTTGGGGCAGGGTACTATAAACAAACGTGTTTTTATTTTTCCAAGTAAAATAATTAATATCTCGTGCGGTCAAAAAGAATGAAAAAATAAATAAATTGGAGGTCTGGAGGGGGACTGGAGCCCGCCAGTCACCTCTCTAGTGATGATACTTGCTACATAATCTTATTTTATTTCATACTTTGTTCTTTTAAATGTATCAAAATCAATAATAATTTGCTTAGTTTGCTAAATACAAAAAATATATCCAATTAAATAAATTGGAATTTTTCATAGGGAAATTTATCGGGAATCAAGATTTTTAATTTAGGTTGTACAAACAGAAACAAAATATCTGTATATTGCAAATTAAATGTTGCCTTTGACACTAGGCAACAAATCTCAACTTTTTTTTGCCCCGATTGGAAAGTAAATCTTTCTTACTAATTCGAGGGCATAGAAACCGAATCTGACCTTAGAAAAATTTCAGCACCTAAAATTATTGAGATATAAGTCCAGGAAATAATGACGTTTTTTTTCAAAATCTTAAAAAAAATAGTAGGATTTTGAAAATTTTAGGGTATATTAAAAAAAAAATACGAGGAACTCAAAAATATATATGCCAAGGAACTACTGTCAGAGTAAGTACGCGGAAAAAAAATAAAATCTTAAAATGAAAGTGCAGAGTTTACTTAATTGCTCTTTTGTGGCAAAACTATCAACTGTATAAAAATTTTATAGGACTTTATTTGTAGATTATAAAATTCTCTACAAATTTTTTTTATTTTGCTTAGTTTGTTCGTAAAAAGTAAATAAATGAAAAAGAAACAAAATTAAAGTACACAGTGTAAAATTTTTTCCCGAGCCCAAAAAATATATTTTTCTTATCAATTTAAAGGCACAGAATCCAAATTTGACCTTAAAAAAATCCAACACGTCTTATTTTTTAAATTTTAGTATAGGCAATTATGTCAATTTAAAAATTATTTATAAAACAAAATATGTGTATTTTTTTTAATCATAAAAATGTTACTTTATTACATAAGAACCATATTACATAACATTTTTTTAGTTCATTTTTGACTCCCTAGTAATGATTGTTGACAATTTTTAGTATGAGTACGTGGCGATAAGCTTGTCCCCTTATGCACCCTTCTTCTTACCCTCCACCCCTACTTAGTTTTGTCACATTATCCATTTTTGTTAATATTTTTTTTCATAATATCCCTATTTATTCTGCCTATGTTTTAAGTTGGGTATTTTTAACTAACATTGAGTCGCCGAATCTAAATTTGTCCTTGGAATTTTTTTATCTCCCATGATTTTAGAACAAAAGAGGAATAAAATAGTGATTTTTTAACATTTTTATCTCATTTTTCTCAGAAAACTTAGGTAATAGAAATATTCTGAGGCCAGATTCGGTTTCAGCGACACAAAATTAGTTAAAAAACATATGAAAAGTCCAATCAGGACAAGAAACCGTGTTGCCTAGTGTAATCTAATAGTCTTAAATTAATTTGAAGTACACATTATACCGTTATATATATAAAAATATCCCTTAAGTTTCTTTAACACTTTCGCTGCTCATGACTCCCTTGAGAGTCACTCCCGTCCTTGGCGCAGCGCGCATGTCTCTCATAGGAGCCAGTGGACTTTGTTAATCATATGCATCAGTTTTAAACCAGCATTCAAGTAGGTAAATGCGCAGAATTTTTCTTGCCGTTTTCGATTCGCTGCATTATTAAGACAGTAAAATGGCGGCAATATTTTCGAAAAAAAAAAACAGTTAGGTTTGTGGGTGACCAACATTTTGAATAAATGCAGCGAAAGTGTTAAATTAATTGATTTTAAATTATATAAAAAATTATATAAAAAAAATGCATCAACTATTCAAGAGCTTTAAAATGATTTTAAAAATAATAATAATAATTCCAAACAAATCTAAGAAAATGTAATTTTTAAAACTTTTGGAAATTTAACAGTTTATTTTTGTTTTTTTTTAAGTGTTAAACTATGCCCAATAGAGAATTTAATAAGCCTTAAAATTGTGGTACGATCCCCCTTTTTGTATAAAACTTTTTTCTACCTAAAAAATTGATTTATAATATAATCATAAATCCTTATTTTCATTTTACCTCGTTTACTTTATTTGACGTTTATGTTTATGTAAAAAAGTTTGGAAGAAAGATAAAATAAATTAGAAATTAATATCTATTTAATAATCTTTAAAACCGTTTAATAATATTTAATGTTTCGACTTTTTGTAAAAAACAGCGCACCTGAAGCCATTTTATTTACAAAATCAACAGACTTTGAATTGTATCAAGATATATTTTTGAATTTTTAGATATAGATGGCGCACAAACATACATTTATCTGATAGACTTTTTAAAAAAAGTGTTAAAAACTCCTACACGTCAGGATTTTGACATAACCTCAAAAAAACACCCGAAAAACTACTGAAACCGCTAAAATCATCTATGCCATACCACTGTCTCCAAATTGCTAATTCTATAACCCCAGAACCCCATAATCACCTAACCTCATAATACCATAGCCGCATAACCTCAAAACCCCGTAACCTCATTAAGTAGAAAAATCTAGTTTGGGAAAACAGAACAAATTCTTAAGTTTTTTTTTTGTGGAACATAGTCATAGGTAAGCAACTCTATAACCCCAAAATCCCCTAACACCATAACCTCAAAATCCCTTTACTTCGTAACCACATATACTATATTCCCTTAATCCCGTTACCCTATTCCGTGAAGAAGTCCGGTTAAAAAATAATTAAGTAGACCTTGATTCATGACTTCACTCACAAAACTCTTATGATTTCGAGAACCGGACTTCTCCACAGAATAGGATGATGGGGTTAAGAGGTTATAATATATGGGGTTACTGAGTGAAGGGCTTAGGAGGTGTGATGGGATTTTAGGGTTATACAGCTACTTACTCATAACTATGTTCTACAAGAAAATTTCACGTTATTGTTCTGTTTTCCCGAACCAGATTTTTTTTCTTAATGAGGTTACGGGGTTTTGAGGTTATGAAGTAATGGTATTCCGAGGTTAGGGGATTATGGGGTTACGAAATTACGAATTTGAAGGAAGAGGGTGAAAGTGGTAGAGAGTAGATAATTTTAGCGGTTTCAGTAGTTTTTCGAGTGTTTTTTGAAGTTATGTCAAAATCCTGGCGTATAAGGGTTAAACGGGTTGCGGATTCGATTTCAGCGGGAAAAATACATAGGAATATCATATTGGAATCCAAGACTTACAAAAAAATTTGTGGGCCTGTGTAATTGGTCAAGATAGATAGATGAATTATTTAATAAAGGGTTTAAAAGTTTAATATCAATTAAATTTGTTTCAAGGCTTTATATAAATATAGAAAATTATATAACCAGTTTTCCTTAAATAGCATAAAATTAAAGGTAATAAAAAGGGTTTACGTCAGATCATTTGTGACATCGAATCCACCCACGCAAATAGTTTAAATTATTAAAGTATGTGCGCGTGTAACCCGGATAAACGGGAACATTACGAAAATGGTAATATTATACAAGAATTATTAAATAATTACACTATAGTCCAGGATCTAAGTACTTTTAAGTATATCTACTTAAAAGTAGAAATACTTCTGTGTCGAGTTCTGTGTCCACTTTTGTATTGGGACAAATTTTGTTCATAAATGCTTAGAAGGAGTTAAAGTATTAACTACTAATTATTGAAAAATTTTGTTCGCGTACTAATGTTTTTTATATGCAAATATCAAAATTTCACTATTTTTAAAATAGACTAATTTATTATTATCCTATCCACAGCGCAAACACTAGAATAGTATTATACGGTAGTTTCTAACTTCCCAAAATCGCCAAAAAACGTCCTAGACAAACAATTCCTGAATACAAATGTGTTTCATGAAAAAATACAATGTCCGTCTGTCCGTCCGTCTGTCCGTCTGCTGTCACGTTTTTTGTAGACACGATAACTCAAGAACGAATAATCCGATCGACTCAATATTTTCAGGAAAAAATAAGTTTTATGAGGGGAAGATCGCTATAGTTTTTGAAAGTAATCCCTCTAAAAAACAAAAAACTTATGGGGGTTAAACTTTTAAAAAATCAAAAAAAACTGAAATAAAATTCCGATTAACGTAACTTTTTCAGGAATTCTTTTTTCAAAATTTTATTGTTTTTCAAAAAAAAAATCTTTTTTTTTTAAATCGTTATTTTTTTTTCAAAATTTTTTCGAAAATAAAAAAAATTGTTGAAAATATTTTTTAAGTTTTTTTGAATATTTTTTTTAATAATTTTTGCAAGTATTTGAGAAAATGTAATATGATATATTGCATTTTATTACTGTGAATAGTACCTATATAATGGAATGCGTAGGATTACATATCTTCACGGCTTGTTTAAATGTTATAGTCGAAAAATGTCTAAAATTTAATAAAAAAACTTGCCCTATAAAAGTTTTTTCATTAGCACATTTGATACTATTGAAATTGATGAAAATGAAAAAATTTTAAGTGTATACATTTGATAAATAGAACTTTTGAAAAAGTTAGTTGAACGAACTAATTTATTTCTTCGGCACAAAAAGTGTGCATTTATGCTCGATGAATATTTTTTTTATATTTATAGCGAAGTAAAGGGAGAAGACAAGAGTCTAATGATGATAAAAATTAAAATTCTTTTCCTTTTACATTTAAAATGTTGTGAATTTTGCTTCTATATTGTTACTTTAAATCATCCTAAAAATATTTTTTATTCGATTGATTCTAAAAGCGACACTTTTCCTTCATGTTTTACGGGCGAAAAGTTGAACTTTGTGGCCCTAGGGCCAAAAAGTTTTTTTCGCTCGCTAACTAAAACTTGTTATTTTTAAGCTTTTTAAAAGAATATGCTCTACCTTTACTCTAATATTTATAAAGAAATATGACCTTTTGGTCACTTTTGGTCTTGAACTAACTGTTCTTTTTTACCAGATACAGATATTATAATCATTTCATACAAAATAAAAATTTCTTCTGTAACACAACCTCAAAATAAATGTTAACCGATTAATCTGTATTCATACACTAAAATAAATTACAAACACAAAGGTTCAATTTCAATATTTATAAAGTAGAAGTATTATTTTTTCATAACAGACACATTTTAACAGAAATTAATCACCAAGCTATAGCTTTTTTAATTTAAAAATGAAACCGCACGCAAAAGAAACGATTCAATTGTTTTTTTAGCGATTTGATTGAATATCAATTTGTCATGGATAACTAGATAAGTAATAAGACAGTAAAAAGAAATACTTTTTGCAATTTAAAATTAAGTTTATTTTAATAATTTATTATAATTAGTAACAATCGAATAAAAAATATTGTATAATACACGGGCAAAATGTTAAATTTTGATTTTGTTTGTTATTAACCTCGGGCCAGCCCCATCGGCCGGCCCTCGGCTTCTAAAAACCTAGTACATACAAAGGTTTTCAGCTTTTCGCCCTTGTATTATAAATAACTATTACGTATAAAGACAATTTATAATACTATTTCTAGAGCGTAAGCACTAGAATAGTATAATACGGTAGTTTCACATTTTCCAAAATCGCCAAAAAAAAGTCATAGACAAAAAATTTTTGGATACAAATATTTAAATTTGTTTCATGTTCTATTTTAATGTGTTATATAAAAAAAAATAAATAACTTTAAAAAGGTATGTCTGTCCGTACGTCCGATGTCACGTTTATTTTGCTTAACCTTGAAAACAAATTATCCAAATGACTTCAATTTTTTTAGGAAAATAAAGGTCTATAAGAAGGAAATCTATATTGTTTTTAAAAATAATTCCTTTAAAAAGAAAACAGTTTAAAAGAAAAATTGAAAAAAGCTTAAGGAAAAATCGGATTTTTTTTTTAGGAAAAAATACTTTTATCCAATACATACAGATAATAAGACTAGCTTTATGTTAAGTAAAGAAACTAATTAATAAGCCAAGCGTGGGTTTTTACTTTAATGATTAAATAATTATTTATTTTACCCACTCAATTGTCACTTGTCAAATTATTTTCTCTAAATTTCATTAAAATTTTTAATAAAAATATGAATTTCTAAGCTATTTATTGGATAAAACTTTGTATTTTACTCGTGAGTAAACTAATATTACCCTCTCTAAAATTAATCCACTTTACCTCCTGCCTCTTGGGTTAATTTTCTTATGGGCAATATCCTAGTTTCGTCTCTCATACCATAAATAACTATTATCAAAAACAAATACAAATTTTGAAAAAGAAAACAATAAAAAATTAAAAAAGTTATAAGGCGGAAATAGTATTATTCGAGGGTATAATGATTGCCATTAATCAATGAGGGTGAATTTTGGGACACGAGCCGACAGGCGAGTTGCCTAATCACCCGAATGTTTATACGTGTAGTGATTTCAAATTCTTCACTAATTTAGTGAAGTGGTATATAATTCGGTTATAGCCGAGCAGAGATTATAACTTTTATTATAACTTACTCAGTTAGGTTGGCCATCCAATCTTCTGTCATATTTAAAGTATACCCGAGCGGAGAATATACTTAACCACTTATCACTTTATTCGGGAGCGGGTATTCTAGGAGACGGCGCTTTGGAAACAGATAAAACGATTTCTTCTTAACTTAAGAATAATATATTAAATAAATGTGAATAAATTCTTCAAGAACATGAAAGATCAATTCTTACTTCTAAGTCCTATTTTTATGCAAAGCCTTTAAATTCTAATTTCCATTACATATTAGTTTTCCATTAAATACTTCTAAATTAAACCATTCTATGTTTGAAATCCCAGCTATTAGCAATAGTTTTCAAATCCCAATTTATTGTCCACATTTTTCTTAGTGTAAATATTAGAACTGGTTCGTATAAGTCATTTAAATAATTTTACAAAGTATTTTTCAAAGTTAATTAATATTCGTAAAAATTTCTATCAGTGTTCATACTAACAATATTTATAAGTGTCCAAAATTATTTTTAAATCTGATTTTACAAGTCTCAAAATTTTTATAAATTTAAAAACTATTTTTAATTCAAGAATAATTCTCACAGAAACTACATTTTCACTTTTCAAATTGACATAGAGACACTCTAAATAAAACTTAATAAATATGAATCTTTTCATGAGTTTATATAGCTAATAAGAAGGTCACTAGTTAAATTTATTTGACAATCCTTTTAGCGCAAAATATCTACAAAGATACCGCGCATATTTAATTACCCCGACAAAAGAGTTTCAGTCTCATCAATTTGCAAGCTAATTGCTATTTCTGACATCTGAAACGATCATTTTGACCATAAATTAAATTTGTATAAACAATTTAGATTACTAGACAACTTTTAAGTTATACCGACAAGAATTACCGAGGAGGGGCCGAACAAATGTAGAACAAACCGAACTTTGCCGAAGCCGAATCTCGTGAAGCCAGATTGTATCATAGCGCAATATTAAAGAAATATTATTTTAAAGTTTTAACAACATATAAAATATTCGGATCATAACATACGTGTGTAGTATACTATATTTTATCTTCCGCCCTTTTAAATTTTAAACGGTTTATTTTTAGGGACCCGTGATTAATAGGCCTATTAATCACGGCCGTGGATAAAATATCATTACAGTTTACCGAGTGAGTACGCCGCCTAAAATGGGAATGTTTTAAGTGCAATCAAAGCAATTTTTTTTTAGGTTATATTTCTTAACAAGGGCTATAAAATTTTTCAAAACGGGTTTTCCTTTATAACCTAACTTTTTGGTTGTACAAGGGCTATAAAATGGTGTACTTTTTTTTCACTTCCACTTTTGCCGGATTAGGCTATTTTTTAATAAATAAAAAATTAATTAATTGATTTTTTTTAGATTTAGAATTGTTTTCTGATTCGAAAATGCAAAAATAAAGAAGACTTAGTTTCCGGCGAAACCGGAAGTGAAAAAAAAACATTGTATGCCATTTTGTAGTCCTTGTTAAGAAATATAAGCTACAAAAAATTTGCTTTGATCGGGCTGAAAACAATCCCATTTTAGGCGGTGTACATGGGTTAAAACTCACCCGGTATAATACCAAACTTTAAGAATAATAACATATAGCCTAATAAGGCTAATAAGCTTAGAAGTATGTAGTTGGCTTCCACCCAGCCGTTCCCAGTTCGACTCCAAACCTGCTTCTTGTTTTTTTTTAACTTTTTTATTTATTTTGCGATTAAAATAATTTTAACTTGCGCTTAAGTATTCTGAAAGAAACATACTATCCGCTGTGAAGAGTATTCAATGGAATGCGAAGCATTACATTATGTCTTCACGACTTGTTTTTATTTTACACAGCCTGAGAATCTAAAGCTGGAAAGTCCATTTTGCTTACCATTTATTATTCGAAATTCTTTGCAAATATTTCTTCCTCCAGGGGACAATTCTCAAATGCACTCTACTCTATTGAATAAACTTTTCCAGTGCAACCCACATAATATTGTACAAATATAGATTTTTACTCCTTTTTTAACTTTTGCTTCTAAACGGTCCTTGGGCATAATAATATTTAAAAGAACGCTCAGAAACCTCGTTATTATAAGAAACCTCGTTATTATAAGTAAAACACTGAATCACAACTTTCTTGTAAAAATTAAATGTTATATACAGTGTGTGTCAGAGGAGGTTGACGTGTGTTGCATACAATAGGGATATATAACAGGCGGCATGTTTGCCATCATAGCGTTGTGTAAGGGCATATCCACAGGCTCGCATATCAACATAGTACATAAGAATGCGATGCCGTGATTGGCTTGAAGTGCCGCCATGTATCTTGTAAGCCAATCACGGTACCGCATTGTTATGTACTATGTTGTCAACCGAGCTTGTGGATATGCCTTAAACCAGGGCCGGGTCAAGGAAGAGTCATAATCCGTGTATGTGAAATAATTAGAGCCACACTGATAGAAATATTGTTGCAATATAGGCGCCAACCATATTTTGTAATATGTTATAACATAAATATATTATACGATACAACAACCAGTTGTAGAATTAAGACGCAAAGAACATAAAATTGTAATAAATGCAACATCAAATATTATCTTATGTCATAGTTAGTACTATACTATAGTACAATTTGTGGTTGGTGCATATATAACACTATGTTATTGTTTTAATAACGCTATCATTTTATCAGGGCAGACGGTGGACTGAATTGTTGAAAAAAATATTTCAATCACCCAAGACGATGACTAAAAATACTCCCATCACCTAGTTTCACGCCTTTCGGATACGGATAGCACCATCCTGGCCTACCAATAAAAAACAGTCTTGGAAAACCCATAAATAAAAAAAAACTTTCATAAAAAGGCCGGATTTGTAGTTCTCCGCATGAAGGTAGTTTCCGACGAAAGGGGGAGGAATCATTCGCGCTCACTTCTTTTCGTCAAGAGCGTTATAAGGCGTTATAAGGCGTGCGTGCGTGCGTGCCTACAACGGGCCTCCCACTTGCACACACATTCCAAACATATTTCCCGTAGCCACAGATCCGTGCGTCAAACTATACCAAGCTTGCCGACCTTTAAAAAATAAATATTTATTTTTTTTTAGTTGATTAAAAAAAAAGTTTATTTCCTTATTTTTTCATAACTCGCTTAAAATTTATTGTAAAACAAACAAAAAAGTTAAGAAGCATTTTAAATTTCCTAAAAAACGTCTTTAAACCTTATCACAGGACTATTATTTTTCAAAATAGGCTCGCGCCTCTGAAAAAAGCTGACAGAAAGACTAAAGACTAAATTACAATACCGAGTGTTGTTTTAACCTGAAACTTTCTAATATCTCGAATTCTATGCATTTTATAAAAAAAGTAGGACAAAAGTTGTTTATTTAAATGGGGGAAACGAAATTGCGTAGTTATTTTTTACGAATATTTACGTTTTCAAAGTAATTTCGAGGTTAACTTTGTTTTTTTAATAGAAATATATTTTTTTACTGCTATTTAATTCTGCTTAAAAAAAATAAAAATCTATACTAAAATACATAGTATTCGAGAGTATTTAAAAGTTTCAGGTTAAAAAAAACACCCGGTATATTATTAGCTATTTAATGGGTTGCCTAGAAGCGCAGATCAAGATAAACTTTTGCTTATCATTTTTCTGTGGATATGCTGCCATATAATAATAATAAGTAAAGACAGTAAAATTGTACAGTTTTTCATTTCATAAGGTAAGACCGTGTATTTTGATGTTTTTTATAAAATGTAAGGTAACTAAATCACAAATTAATTTTTATAAAATCTAGACATTATATAACATATTAAGTTATACTGACCGGGGCAAAATAGTAAGGTTATAACTATAGTTTTTATTTTTGACATGAAAAACATAAACGACATCAAAAAAGTCTGTAATGAAAGGTGGAAAATGGCATATAAAACGAGGTGAGTAAAATTCGTAGAATTTACAATGTAAATATCTAAATAAAATTAGGCAAACCTACATATATAAATATAAAACTAGGGTGATATGAAAATATCAAACAAGTGTGATATAAGGCGTTTTCTAAAGAACAAAAGAGTGTGCTAAATGTCATTTTCATAGGGAACTGTAGGAAAAAACTATACCACGACTTAAAGACAACAGGTAATTTTATGATTCAAACGGTCGTTTCTAGCACATACCTGTAGATATTGAATCCATTTAATAATTTTTTAATTAAATTAAAACCCTTAAAATTACTGCCTTGCAAATTTGCACTTAAATTTTATTGTTTTCTTATTATTATATCAGCCCTCAAAAATAGTCAAGTTTAGACTTATACAGTTCGGTCCAAAAGTCACCCCCCCCTCTTAACTTTTGAACGAGTTGAGATATCGATTTAAAATTTAGAACTCTTAAATAAGACAACTTAAACTATCTTTAATCATATATTTGATACTTTTATCTCTTAAAATGTGAGCAGGGGGGCATGGGGGGAAATTTTTTTAAATGGAAAGGGGGGTCGTGTGATACATAATTTTAAAGCCCTTAAAATTCTCTATATAACCATATATTTTTAAAATTTTTAAACATGTTTTTTAAGGTATTGATTTTTCAGTTTTTTGTGCTAAAAAAATAAATTTTTAAGTTTTTTTTTGTTAATTTTTATTTATGTCAACTAAAATTAGTTTAAAAGTATAATTTACTTTTTTTCATTATGAAATTAGGCATTTTTAAAAAATTGTTTGGATTTTTTAGAGAAATTTTGACAAAAATACCCATTTTCAACCCTATTTTAAACCCAAAAAAAATATTTAAAAAAAATAAAAAATTTACAGTTAAATGGAGAATTTTATAAGCTTTAAAATGATGTATCACAAGACCCTCCTTTCCATTTAAAAAAATGTGCCCCCATGCACCCCTGCCCACATTTTAAGAGCTGAAAGTATTAAATATATGCTAAAAGATAGTTAAGAGGTTAAGAGTTAAGTTAAGAGGGGGGGGGGTGACTTTTGGACCGCTCTGTATATTTCTGCTTGTGTGAATCACAGCAAATTAATTTTAACAAGGCCATAAGTAGTGGGGTATAAACTTGTCGATTCAAGAAATAAAACGCCTATCATTTCATTTTTGTTTTTTTTTAATTATATTTTTTTTTAAATAGTTCTAAATGCAAATTTGTTAAAATAACTGATTCATATTAATGCACTGTTTAATATCAAAAGTAATGAATAAACATGTAATGAATAAACATGATAAATAAAAGTGCCGTATGAAATCTAGTCACGAAATCTTAAGGTCGTTCCAATGTAAATATGTGATAAAAGTGTCATGTTATACAAGAAATTACACGGGAAATGAAAATATACACAATCTTTATACCTTCATAATTAAAAAGGCATCTAGATAGGTGTAGATCCATATACCGAGTGTTACAAGATAGAACCGACAGAACAATAGCGTAATTAATAACGCAATTAGGTTATAGTATATAACAATAAATAGTTGTATATGCTCCAATCACTATATATTTCATAGAATACAACAACAAAAAAGTAAACTTGTTCGATATTTACAAATGAGTGCAGTTGTTTGATTTACAACTACGAACTGTTAAGCGATGAGGTTTTTCTTTATCACGTGGAGAGAGAGCTGGGCGTGGCTTGCAAATCCGCTCCTTACTATGTCACGATACACGCTTCAAAACCCGGGCAATTCAGTTGACCCGTCCGGGCGGCTGGATATAGCTGAACCAAATTTGATGATGATGATGATGATGATGATGATGATGATGATGATGATGATACTAAAATGTAATATGTTGTTTAATTATACAATACAGTCCATTTTACATGGGAAATACAAACATGTATGCTATGCATTTATAGAGTATAATTTGTATTATTTCAACCAAAGGAAATTGTATTAAGTCAACAATTTGGTATGTTTGATCTTTGAATATTTGTAATAGAAAATTACTATTTAAGAAACAATTTAGTAAATTTTTGTATTTGATATCGGTTGAATTTATATTTAACAAAAAAAAAATATTAAAGAAAACTAATTTTTCTGCGATGAAAAACTTGCATAATAAACCACGGGAAAAATAGTTTTAGAAAGGTAATAAAAGAAATAAAGTACTTTTAAAAATTCTGTGAACATTTTTGAGATTTTGGTAATTTACGAAGAGATTTCTGTGATTTATGTTGTGATTTTCAAGATTTTTTCGGATTTTCGGAAATGGTTTTCTTTCCCAAAAAAAAACTTCGCGACCAAAACATCGCGCCCCAAACATCGCACATTTTAATTTCGCAAGAACAAATCTTCGTATTAGTTCGCGAACCAAAACTTCGCGAATCATTATATCGCATAAATTGTTAGTACGCTGGCCATAACTTCGCAGAATGAAAATTTTTGAGGTCAATTAAAAAAAAAATAGTTTGTTGTTTTTTTTTTTAATTAGAATATTTTTATAAATTCAATCGAATTTAATTTACGCTGTTTGGTTTGCTTTTCAGAAATTCGGTCACTTATGTTATAAGTGCCAAAAACACAAATTTGGTTTGATTTTTTGATTTTAGGATAGAAGAGAGTGTGCGTGGCGATGTTATATTACATCGTGATATTAGCACGATGTTTAAAACATTTACAGGAAATCGTATTCAAATTAAATAAATATTTGAAATATTAAAAATTTGCTTATTTTAGTTATTAGGTACATAATAAAAAGAATAATATGCAATATTGTTGTGTTTTTAATTTTGCAAAGTTTTGTACCAACGAAATTTTTGATACACGATGTTATGAGTATGCGTCATTTTGGTATACGAAATAATGGCCAGGCGAAGTTTTGGGTTTTGCGAAGTTTTGGTTTGCAATGTTTTGGTCGCGAAGTGCAGTGGTCAGTGATACCGCAGATTTTTTTGTGGATGAAGAGGTGCAAAAATGACATAAAAGTTATTGATCAAAAAAAAGGTCATCTACTCCATAAATTTCCTAATTGTGGAGTTGATTTTTCCAACTCTAAAGTGGTGGGGTTATTATTTTTAAGTCTTTTAAGATACACTAAAATAATAACGGTAAAATTAAAGAGTAATATTAAGATTAAATTATAAAATTCATACACTGAAAATTCGTTACCGTAGTAAATACTAAACGTTTATGCATAAATGAAACCCCACGAAAGTTTAGTAAATATTTACTGGTTGTTACAGTAATACTTAACGTTGTTCAAGTTCTGGTAACTGTAACAACCAGTTAATTTTTATTAAACTTTTGTAGGATTCCATGTAGGTATGCAAAAACGTTCAGTATTTCCTACACTAATAAATTCTCAATATACGGGGTGATTTAGAAATAAGTTACAAAATTTTAAGGGGCGATTCTAGGTCCAAAAATATGAAAAAAAGTTCCTATGAAAGTTGGTCCGGTACATCTGAAAAGTAGTTTTTATTTAATATCTCTGAAACCCTATAAACCACAGCAACGTATTTTTGCACATGCCTTAACGTTGATCAAGATTATCATTTCGATACCCCCAAGCAACAAAGCCGTAACTCATATATTGTCATTTTTCACGACAGCTAAATTTCTAAAATATTTTTTTTTTGTTATTTAAGGGTGGGTAAATGATTGAAGTGGAAAAGGAAGTCATGTGATACATCATTTGAAAGCTTATAAAATTCTCTATTTAACTGTTTAAGTATTTATTGTTTATTTACTGTTTGTTTCTGATAATATTCAAGTTTAGAATTTCTTACTTTAGTGATTTTAAGTAAACTTTTGCTTAAAGTGAACTGTGGAGAAACCTGAGTAGTACCACCATGTGTGTCTTTTTTCAAGGCGTTTACCTATGAGTATTACTCAAAATGGGTCTAACTTGAGTTACATCCTTGTTGCTTGGGAGTGTCGATTTTATGTAATTTTTATTTGATAATTTTAACCAGGGGCGTGAAAAATAGGGAGGCGATGTCACCTTGTTGCCCCAAACTTTTTACTACATCTTTTGATATTTTTTAAATAAAATATTAATCTTTGATTAAAAATACATAAAAAAGGTATCTCTACATCTTTTGATATTTTTTAAATAAAATATTAATCTTTGATTAAAAATGCATAAAAAAAGTACTCCTTATGTAACACCGTAGGGCCAACCGTTTTCTAGAAAATTGCAATTAAAGAGGTAATTTCACGTTCTGAGCATCACAAATCGGAACTAAAAAATTCACCAATAAAAATTTCAATACTGCAGAGCGATTCTACATCAAAAACTATAAAAAAAGTCCAAAATGATCAAAATTTGCGTTACGTAATACTTGAACGTTCCCTAGCCGGTAATCAAATTTCGGGAAATATTTTTTACGGTGTATTCGACAACGTTAATCTTATTATTATAAATATTAACCTAACCGGGTCATAAAATCAATTTGGATTAAACTTTTGAAATAATTGTAAAAAAACACTCGGGATACCTTTTTAAAAGGAAACCTTTTCAGGAAAAAAGTTCTATCCTGTTTTCATTTAAAGTATATCCACGTTGGCGGTAATTGATATAATGGAATTAAGGTTGGGGGCGAATAATTAGGGGGCGCATAATTATAATTAACCAATTAACTACGGGAAGAAACAATTGCATATTTAACAAGCTGTGAAAATATACAAAGCTTCGCAACCCTTAAAATACTCCTTACCTTTTTTTCTTAACATTTATAGTTTATACCTCTCTTAAGAGAAAATATATTTATTATTACAGGGAGTAAACTGGTTGTTTTAGTCCCGCAGCATTCATGCAAGTGGCTAAAACACAGTTTTCCTGAGGTATATACACTATTTTTTGCACTACCGTTAACTATATTTACATAAAATTTAAATTAAAACATCTATTCAAAACCAACTAATCCATTTTTACAATTTCTTTTAAAATTAAATTAAGATATCCATGAATCGCAAAATGACAGGTTTGCGTTTTTAGTTGTTTTTTTTTTCTAATATGGCCATAGTATTTTAAATGTGGCACGCTGTTATAACAATTTTTACAAAGTTTTCAAGAAAAAGTAATAAAAATATGGGTTTTAATAAAATAATGATGCAGCCTATCGAAACTGACCCCACAGTGTTTACTGAAAAAAATTAAATTTTTAAATCAAGAAAAAAATATGAACAAGCTTTTGATAACATATTACACTGTACATGATACAGATGCGGGAGTAAAACAGTAGGTTAAGTTCCGCAAAAGAGGGAATAAAATAACGTTTTAGTACCGGTCGAGCAATTTATATTTATAATAATAATGTATTTTATTTACCTACAAATATTCTATTTATCTATAAATATTTTATTTATTTATTTATAAATATTATTTATTATATTTTTTTTAGAACTGGCACCCCTAGGTAAAATTTTATTTCATTATTTTACTTTCCCGATTTTTTTTTGCATAGCTGTTTGTGAAAACTAAGATTATTGTAAAATTACATTCGGTAGAGCAGAGCGGGACTGTAAACGCTTTTCTAATAGGTTAATCTCGCAACAAATGACAGAAATATATTTGACATACAGATGCAATTGTGAGGTTAGGACACCTACCTTGTTAACATCCAGAAAACAGGAATACCTCGGGGCCCCTTGCAGTGTACATCAATCCTGAACGAACATCACACATAACAGAACTTTTAGGAATAGTTTATTTGGTTTTGTTTATCACTTATCTATAATTTTAACATAGAAAATTCTAGATTGTCCCAAGACGACATGCTTTTACGAACGTTGGTTGAATAGAGAGGGAAGTCTTCTTCTTCTTCTTTTTAGGTGCCAAAATACCTAATTACACCTGTATGTTATTTGACCTACTATTTTACTAATATTTGAACTATTTAATAATATAGAATTAAAGTTGTTTGTACAATAGCTATGTGCAAAAAAGCATTTTTTTTTGCTGTTGGTTCATATATCAGCTTCTTTGTCGCTCATTAAAAAAATGAACAATTTTTTCGTTATTGAAATAAGTTTTTTTGTTTAAAGAAGAAGAAAAAAGCTATAGAGCGTTAAAGTTGAAAATTTGCAAAAAAAAATCGTTTGGACTTTTTTGAAAAAACTGGACTAATCTTTAATTAAAAAGTCCAAAAAGTCTTGCGTTAGTAAAAATATTTCGAATAATTTGATGATTTCCGCCAAAAAAAAACTGTCTATGGGTCTGTGTGTCCGGGAAATTTGTGACCACGATAACTCAAGAACGCTTCGGGCTAAAGACTTCAAATTTGGACTACAGGTTGATTAACCAAAGTTCTTGGCTGGGATTTTTGGTAAATATCGGATCGGGAAAAAAGGGTAAAATGGGGTCAAAAACAATTTTTTTCAAAAACATATTTTTTTTTCAATTTATTTTTCGTTTTACGAAAAAAGAAACTATTTTTGATTTTTTTTTTAATTTTGAATTTTTTTTGTTTTGTTTTTGATTTTAATGAACCTAAGTCTATAGGGCAGCAGTATTTTTTATTGATAACACAAAAAATCTAAATTCAACAGCGGTCTGATATAACGAATCATATAGATTTTGGGTCGCTAAATACGAATCCGGTCGCCGAAACGTCAGAAAATGGCTGACTTAAACTATAAGACTCATTATGTCAGACCTGTTGAACTAAGAAAAAAAATGTGGTCCCGTGATATTAAAGATATTTCCTGAAATTACCGTTTTCCTTCTAGTATATATTTTTTAGATGCGCAATTTTTAACTTTTTTATTTTTAGAGTTTTTGCAAAAATAATGGCTTCTTTCACTCATAGAACGTGTCCAAAAATATGTGAGAGGCAAACAGACCAGCAGACTAACACAAACGCAGTTTTTTTAACCTTGTTTAAAATAACTTTAATTGAAAATATTTATATCTAGGGTAATTTGACGATATTTGAAATTTAAAAACCTTAATACTCTTCTCTTCTCTCTGTGCAGAGTTTAATAAACAGGCAATTAGTTTGTAAACTGTACATTGTTATGGATCTATGGGAAACCATAATAGTTATTATGCTGCGAAAATTTCGTTTATTAAATTGAATTTGTTGTACACAGAAAAACCACACCCTTTAAAAACACTAGACAACAAATTGCCCGGGTCGGAAAGTAAATTTTTCTTACTAATTCGAGGGAGTAGAATTCGATTCTGACTTTAAAAAAATCCAGCACCTCACATTTTTGAGATATAAGTCCAGGAAATCACGACTTTTTTTTCAAAAACCTAAAAAAAAATAGTAGGATTTTAAAAAGTTTAGGGTAAATAAAAAAAAAACGAGGAATTTAAAAATCTATATACGAAGGACCTGCTGTCACAGTAAGTATGCAAAAAAAAATAAAAAGCTTTAAATTAAAGTGCAGAGTTTACTTAATTGCTCATTTGTGGAAAAACTGCCAAACTAGTATAAAAATTTTATAGGACTTAATTTGTAGATTATAAAATTCTCTACAAAAATATTCACACAATTTTTTTTTCTTTTGCTCAGTTTGTTCGTAAAAAGTAATCAAATAAAAAAGCAATAAAATTAAAGAACATACCGCAAAAATTATTTATATCTTTCTTATCAATTTAAAGGCGCAGAATCCGAATTTAACCTTAAACAAATCTAGCACGTCTTATTTTTAAATTTTAGTGCATTCAATTATGTCAATTTAAAAATGATGTATAAAAAACAATATTGCTTTTTTTTTTCGTTTTTTTTTTAAGGTTTTATATCATAAAAAATTCACTTCATTACTTAATGATTACGTGGCACTAAGCTTGTCCCCTTATGCGCCCCTTTCCTCACCTCCACCCCTAAGTTGTGTCCCAGAATCATTTTTTTTTTCTAATATTATTTTTTATAGTATCCCTACTTATTCTACCTATGAATTTAAAGTTTCCATAATCTAAGTTGGGTATTTTTTAACTAATATTGAGTCGCCGAATCCAAATTTGTCAGAGTATTTTTATTTCCCATGATTTTAGAACAAAAAAGGGCTAAAATAATGATTTTTTACCACTTTTGTCTCATTTTTCTCAGAAATCTGAGGTAGTAAAAATATTCTTAGAGACCCAAAATAAGTTAAAAAACATATGACTGCACGCACTCAGGTCAAAAAACCGTGTTGCCTAGTTAAATCATATTAAATTATATATCTATAAATTTTATTTAGAGCCCCTTCATATTTTGACTGTTCGGTCACTTCAGAAGTTTCAGAATATAATAAGAAGATTCAATAGTAATAAATTCAACAAAAAACTTTGTTTTTAGATTAATTTCATTTTTTTATGTTTTATATAAATCTTGCTTAGGTATAGTTTTAAAGAAAGAAGGTTTAGAAGATTTCAAGAATGTAAAGAAATATCAGTGTGATTACTTGAGAACTATTAAACCTAAGAACTTCATTTTAAATAAAGATTTATTCACATGTGTTAACAGCTTCCGTGTTTTATCGAAGGACCTTTGTGACGTGAGGCAAAAGGGACTTACTTGTATTGTTCCAGGTGTCTTCTTGTACTTGGGCCCAAGATGATGTTTCCTCGGAGAAATGGCGTAAGCCCTATTTGCAACTCGTTCTGCGCGAAATGTTATTTATTGGATGTATTTTCCATAGCGTGATTCATTACGAATAACTATTGTTATTTTTGTTCTTTGGAAGCGATAGTGGCGTGAGTATCGCGCCCCTGATAAATTTAACGTATTGTCCGGACCGTGCTGTTTTACGAACTCATTCAAATTACATTCATATATCGCCCGAAGCCAGCAACTTCAGGTAGTACGTCATGCGCATCAAACCTTATATTTGTCCGCATGAGGGACTTATCAAAATCTACTATATACAGGATGAAAAGTCCAAACCACAGGCTTACAAATCCATAAGACATAACGTTGTGCGCTGGTTTAAACGTTATGTTATGTTGTTATGGGTGCCTGCAACTGTACTTTACTTGCGCCTTCGCCAAAATTGCAAATTTTTCGCAATAAAAAAACTGTAAACAGTGTACGGAGTTTAGCAATTTAGCATGACTTCCTAGAAAGCTATTGTTGGTACACTTCTTTATGGTATCATAATATGACACCTAGGTGTCAGGTGCTCAGAGGAGTTTTCTAGCTCAGAAAATGGAGTTTACTCGTTTAAAAATCCTGATTTTAGTTTCTAGCTACATAAAAGTTTTGGAAATGTAACTGGTAGTCCAGTCTAACGGTAGTTTAACCTTGAATTTTTTTTTGTAATCAAAAGGGGTTTGTTTGGAAAGCTTAAATCCAAATTTGCACCCCTGTGCGATTTTTTTTGCATAGTTATGTGCAAAAACGCATTTTTTTTTCGGTAAAGAAGCTAGTTGTAACGCAGTACTAAGGGAAAAACATTCCAAAGAAATTATTTCTCTCTCTCTCTCTCTCTCTAAAAGTTTTCACAAAGTAAAAATTTTTGACATCTCATGCAGATTTGTGAATAATTTTCTAATTGGTCATAAGTTTTCATATCCCTCTTTCTCTCTCTAAAAGTTGTCAAAAAGTAAAAAATTTTGACATCTTATGCAGATTTGTGAATAATTTTATAATTGGTCATAAGTTTTCATCTCCCTCTCTCTCTCTCTCTAAAAGTTGTCACAAAGTAAAAATTTTTGCCATCCCATTTAATTTTTGAATAATTTTGTAATTGCTCATTCTGGCTGTAAAAACTGTACCAGAATGTCACCCGATGGTACCTTTTTGGTAATTTTTTTGCGTATATATGGTAAAATTTTGGCAACACTGTGACAATGGTACCAAAATAGTTCTAAAAATGTACCAAATGGGCACTTGTTGGTTAAAAAATTATCAGAGTGCGAAAAGTATAATGATAGTTATATTTACCCAATTGAAATACACCAAGTAATTTCTTAATCTATAAGTATTGGATAAAAATAAACACGGCCCTGGTAATCCCATCTCTGTCGCTATCTTTTGGATCAAGACGAATAACCTTTAACGATTCCAATTTTCCAAGTTTGACTAGACAAAAGTCATTTTACAAGATATATTTTAGCTCGGAGGAATTATTAAATTTTATATCTTAGACAGTTTCAGTGTGAGGCTTATGAATTTTAAAATAATGTAAGTTTTTATATCAAATTAAAATAAAATAAATTTTGTACAAAGTATAAAAATAAATTATATTTTTAGGCACCTACCAGGTTTAAAGTTCATATTTAAAAATACTATACGAGAGGCTATAATAGACAGTCATTCTTTTGCAACTGGTATTTTTTTCGTTTTTTTAGCGCCTTCTATGCACTAAAAATCTAAAAATAGTCCACCAAACATTGTTTTAACAAGTTTGAGGTATATAATACCACTTTTATGATTATTCTAAAACATTATATTAAATAGACTAATAAAATTGTAGATTCATATTATTTATTAATACAACAACGTTGTTTTCATATATAATTACTAAAGAGGCTGAGAATTATGCGGGAAAAATTCGCTGTTTTCATGAACATTTGCTGTATGGAAATAATTACGACCGGGGCATCTCCCTGGAGTTATTAATTCCTTTAACAGCAAATTGAATGAAAACTGTGAATTTTTCGCGATAATTCGAAGAATCATGTGTAATTCGTAGATTATTTTTTAACGATTTATATGTCAAACCAACTTTTATATGTTTTTCAACGCAAAATGATAAACCTTGTTTTATTACTTATCTTAATATATTTACAGGCATATTCTTTAATTTGGTTTATATACAGTGCGGTTCAAAAGTCACCCCCCCCCTTTTAACTTTTGAAAGAGTTGAGATATCGACTTCAAATTTAGAACTCTTAAATAAGACAACTTAAACTATCTTTTAGCATATATTTGATATTTTCAGCTCTTAAAATGTGGGTAGGGGGGCATGGGGGGGACTTTTTTTTTAATGGAAAGGGGGTTCGTGTGATACATCATTTTAAAGCTTATAAAATTCTCTATTTAAACTAACATTTTTAAATTTTTTAAAAATGTTTTTTAAGGTTTTGATTTTTCAATTTTTTGTGCTAAAACATTTGATTTTTTAAGTTTTTTTTTTTTATTAATTTTTATTTATGTCAACTAAAATTAGTTTAAAAGTATAATTAACATTTTTTTATGATAAAATTAGGCATTTTTAAAAAATTATTTTTAAAAAATTATCTATTTTTTTTAGAGGAATTTTAACATTAATTCCATTTTCAACCCCATTTTAAATCCAAAAAATTATTTTTTTTTAATTTAAAAATATGGAGTTAAATGGAGAATTTTATAAGCTTTAAAATGATGTATTACACGACCCCCCTTTCCATTTAAAAAAATGTGTCCCATGCCCCCCTGCCCACATTTTAAGAGCTGAAACTATTAATTATATGCTAAAAGATAGTTTAAGTTGTCTTATTTAAAAGTTCCAAATTTGAAGTCGATATCTGAACTGGTTCAAAAGTTAAGAGGGGGGGGGGTGACTTTTGGACCGCTCTGTATATATATACAATAAAATAATGGTAAAAATGATTTTCTGGGTGTAAATTTTACACTCTGTGTTCAAGCGAAAGCTGCCCCTAGTTTCGCGCATTGAGACATATTCCCCGCAACAGCTTTAACATCAGTTTTACAATGTTAGGTGCAGAATGCAAATATAACAAACAATTAATAAATTTATTATTAATAGTTTAAAAAATATGACAACTTACTATAATAATTAATCTAGAAACAGTGCAAAGGTGCATTAAAATGTGTAGTGCCCAACACTCGCAAAAAGTCTGAGTGGTAAATTTTACACTGCAAAAGATTTAAATGTATGGTAAGTTTACCACTTTTTTTACCACCATGATATTTGCACTCCTGTGAGTGTGATAAATACGTACCAGTTTGAGCATAAAGTGAGTGTAAAATTTACACACATTTTTTAGTGTGTATTTGGGTAAGATGACCTCTATTATCCTGTAAAATATTTATAGATGGTGAATTTGACATAAGTAATAAAAATATGAAAATGCTTTAAAGTCATTTCTGTTTTAAGAGAACACTATTTTCTTGTAAGGCAAGAATATATAATAGACTGTAATTTTAAAAAGGACCCTTTATATGCAAAACTTAGTATCCTTGGTTTGAGCATCAATGCATTTAAAGTAAAGTTTGTTATTTTATGCATTTTTTACAAGAGAAAAATGGCTTTCAGGAAGTTTATTCTTATGTTTTAGCCTTTAGTGAAGAGGAAAAGGTAAATTTGTTACAAATAATATCCTAATCCAACAATAACACTGGTCGACAAATCTGAAGATTTCTCTAACTGAGATTCCAGACATAAGTTTATACTAATTTTGGGGCGCTGAATCCAAATCCGAAGGCCGTTTATCTCCAACGCCCTCAGATTTTTTTATATCATAAAAAAAGTTCAAATTAGGGAAATCGATTTTGTGTAATTACAAGAAAATGCTTTGACTTATGACATTAAAATTAAGTACGAAATAGTGATAATATAAGTTATTTATTCCCCTACTTACCCAAAAATAAAATGTGTGTATGTCAGAGGTGTGCGTTCTAAAGTGTTTCTGTAATATATTTCTCCAACAAAATTTATGTTTAAGAATTTTACAATTTCGATAAAAAATTATTATTTATTGATTAATTTTACGTAAAAAACATATTGGACCTTTTGATCAAAGGTCAATAGTTTTCGAGAAAAATAGGTTTAAACATATCTCTGCAAGTTCCACTAAGTAAAAAAAACTGCTGCCAACAAGATAATACTTTCTCCTATAGGTCTAGGTTTATTAAAATAAAAATAAAAATAAATAAATAAATTAAAAAAAAAATCCGAAAAAAGTGTCTTTTTTCGTTTTAACGAAAAATAAATTGAAAAAAAAAAATAAAAAAAAAGTTTTAACCTCATTTTAATTTTAATGTGATAAGTCAAGCATTTTCTTGCAATTACACAAAATCGATTTTCCTAATTTTAACTTTTTTTATGATATAAAAAAATCTGAGGGTCATGGAGACAAACGGCCTTCGGATTTGGATTCAGCGATCCAAAATTAGTATAAACCTATTTCTGGAATCTCAGTTAGAGAAATCTTCAGATTTGTCGACCAGTGTAATTTATTTGGATATATTTTGTTTCATTAAAAGAATTATATACAGCACGTAAAGAAAAGATTTTTTTGTTGTTTTTCTTTTTAACACGATATTTATTTATTTTTAATTTGTAAATATGAGACGTTAAGGTCCAAAGTCCAAACGAAAAATTAAAAATGACTTAAACTACGTCTTTATTAAATTAAAGTACCGGTCTGTTACTTCTACGAATCATTTCGTTATATTATAGTTGGACTATGTCGACAGATTCGTCTTTCATACCAGTGGATTTGATTAAATAGATACCTAAGTTCTAAACTGTTGTATCTTAAAAAGACAATGGGAATTTTAGGCCAACCCTCAACTGCAACGAATTGTATGGCATTAGAAAACTATTTTAATGTAGATTGATAGTTTTAATTTAAAAAACATACCTTTGGCACAAGAGTTCCGAGTAATAGACCTTTGAAGTTAGTATCTCACTTATAAATCCATACGATATTTTGATGGGTAAACACACTTAACATAGTATTATTTTTTTTTATATTTTTAATGTATTTTAATGTAATTGCAACAAATTAATAGTATATTAAAGTACTAGTTTCATAAAATACGTTTTTAGCGCACGAGTACAAGTTTAGAAAACGAGCCTCTTGCGGTGAGTTTTCTAAAGTACTAGTGCGCTAAAAACGTGTTATGAAACGGGTGCTTTATACAATTTTTTCTATTTTGCTCTAAAATTTAAAAAAACTTACATTTAAATTGATGACTGATTTAGGGATTTTTATTTCGAATTGGCATTACAGTTTTCGCCATGTTTAAAATTCTAAGAACTAATGCCTATATTAGCTTGACATCATTTGCTTACACCCCCTAACTTAGTTACACAAAAAATATTATGTGGAGTCACAAAATATACTAACTTTAAATGCCTATAACTCGGAACTCAGATGCCTAAGGTAAGTTTTTAAATTAAAATTATTAATCTAAATAAAAATTACTTTTTAATGACGTATAATTAATACATTGTTGTTAAGGGTGAGCCCAAAAACCTTATAAAAATGTCCATTATCCTTTGGTTAATTCATTTCATGTCGTATTGGTTTCTTATTTTTTCACGAAACCCATTTCTAAAGATGTTTTTTCTTTGTCGTATTTTGGCGATTTTGGAAAATTCAAAAATAGGTACCGTACTCTTCTAGCGCTTGCATTTGAGTGCATTTGAGCAAAAATCCATCGATTTTTTTATGACAATGTAATAATATTATGTATCACATTATTAACTATATTTGTTGTGAAATTCGATAATCAATTTTTAATAATAGTAATAGAACACTAAAGGGAATCAATATTTTTTTATTATCAAACTAATCAATCATATTTTTATGCTGGCTAATAAATATTGTTTAAATAAAACAATATTTTTGTTTTCAATTTTATTATACGCTCCACAACTAGTTGTGTTAACTCTAACACTAAAAAATTAATTATAAAATTTTATACTCGCCTAACACTCACAGGAGTGTAAATATCATTTCCACAGCAGGTGGCTAAAAAAAGTGGTTAACTTCAGTCAGTTAGTCAGTCAAATAATAAATGTAAATTTCAATATTTTAAAGGGTGGTAGTGGATGGTAACAGAAGACTGCTGTTAGTTTTTTAGCGGATGATTTGCGTAAGGGGTGTCCGCTATCTTGAATTTTTGGAATGAGTTGCTTAATATGCATATTACTATAAAAATGCATATAACCAATTTTGTTAAGGAGAAAATATCCAACAATTTTAATTAATTGGACGATAATTTCATATATTATAAATTTCAAAAGGTACTTTGGTACGGTTACAGAGGGAGAAACTGGACTTTCAGAGCCTACTGTAACCGTAATAAAATGCAAAATATATAAAACTTATAGAGAATTTTAAGAGCTAAAAGTTTGCTCATAACCGCTTTTATCCTCCGATGAATAATTTGGCTGAAAAATCGAAAAAAAAAAACAAATTGACCGCCAACATGGCTATTTTATATGCCTTTTTATCTTAAGATTTAGCGAGATAACCGCACTCACCTCTAAAATTCAAGATAGCAGACACCCCTTACGCAAATCACCAGGTGAAAAATTAACAGCAGTCTTCCGTTTTCAACAATTTTTCACAAATTTTGCGTAATTTTAGGATTTTAGGGATCCAATTGGGACCCTTAAAGAAGTTTGATCACCCTCATATTTTTAGGATGTTCCAGATACACCAGAATGAAAATTTTAAAACAATACAAAAAGTCCACCCTAATGTATTATAGTTAAAGTTTCAACCATAAGGCCTCCAAAGTTCTTCCTGCTTAATCAATTTTAACCGGGTATCTTAGCAATATTTGCATTTAATCATCCCTAATTCGAGACACAGAGTCTGTCTTGCGAGCAACATGCAACTTTAAAGTGAATTAAAGCTATTTTGTAGTACTTCGTCTTAAATAATGACTAAGCATATCAAAGAAATTATTTGCTTCTTCACTTTTAACTTCTTAAGCTACTTTCCAGAGAACTAAGTTTATAGTAAGACACCTTACTACTTTTGACGTTCCTTTTGAAGTTATAACTTCACCCAACTTTCACACAACTAAGCTGGAGCACGTGGCTGCCACCATCGGCAGCTCAACTAAGTTCGTACTCACTTGATATATTTTAAACAATTGCATCTGCGCTGGGCCATTTTAATTTTAAAAAGGTGACATATCGTTGTTTACTGCAAAATCCATCTATACATTTACTTTTCATGTAAAATCATAAATATTTGGACTTTATAAAATTATAAATAACTATTTTTAAATCCTATATATTTGTGCACGATTCCTAGTCAGTAGTTGACTTTTATTCTTTTTCACCCCGTTTTGCGGTAAATATGTTTATGGAGTGGTCGATATTTGGCACACTTTGATATTGTAACTTTAAAATGAAAAAAAAAAAAAAAATAAAAAAAATTTTCAAAAAAAGATCTGTTTAAAAAAAATTATTTTTATATATTTTTTTTGAAAATTATTATTTTTTAAGTATTTGGGAAAATGCAATATACCATTTACTGTGAATAGTATACAGTGTATATAGTGTTAAATAATAATGGAATGCGTAGCATTTAAATATAGATACCAGAAATTAACAGATTTTTTAAATACCAAAAAGCATAAATATAGTTAGTTTAGGTATTATTTCGTTTATTAAAAGATTAATATACATGCCAAACTTTTACATATAGAGAACGAGGCAGGTAACTTCTTCGGTGTACTTACCGCAGATTTTCGTTAGGATTGGTACTTACCATTATTCTCCGTAGTAAAATAATACTAAGCTCAAAAACCGTATGTGTCAGGTGTACATGCCGCGTTCCTCTTTTGGGACACTTTTTGTTCATGTTTTACGGGCGAAAAGTTGAACTTTGTGGCACTAGGGCCAAAAAGTTTGTTTCGCCCGCTAACTAAAACTTGTTATTTTTAAGCTTTTTAAAAGAAAATGCTTTACCATTACAGTAAAGGTTTATAAAGAAATATGACCTTTTGGTCACTTTAGGTCTTGAACTAACTGTTCTTTTTGACCAGATACAGTTATTATAATCCACGGTGCGGTGGTGCGACGGTTTAAATCAACTTCAAATTACCCCATTTTTGTTTCTATACGACGATTCTATGAGACGTTAGTATGATTTTAAGCAAAAAATCTATCGAGCACATTTTTTTTATTAAGCAAAAACCCCGTATGTTGGACACTTACCTTATATTTGACTATTCACTAAATATTTACTCAAACTATTATTATTTTTTTTTGTTTTATTTTGTTCAATATACGTGAACTGCAAAATAATTTTCATAAAAAAAATAATTAATAATAAAAAATCCCTTATAACGGATGATACAAGAAGTATTGCCTACGAATTATCTCCGTAACTATAAAAGATAACAGATAACTTTTTGAAATTTACAGAGCTTGTATGAACCGTAAATACCCCCATTTTATCATGGTCATTATAAAAAAATCATTCCTGTCTTAGCGGAAGTGATACCAACTTTTGATTTTTAAATGGAACCCTATATATTTGCTTACATTTATAGATGCGTATTTAAATTATCTTTTTATTAACATATCACAAGTCGATATTTGCATTAAAGATGGCGCCACAGGATCCATTTTTCATAAACACAACATGGCGGTCCGATGACGTCCATATTGGAATATTTCTGAAACTTAACATTTTAAATCTTTTAATAGTAGGCTAAAAATTTACTGTTGATCTGAAACTGATTTCCTTTTGTTTTTATGGATATGGCGCTATTTTGAAGTTTTAAAGGAAACGACCTTTTTTTGATTTCGCTAAATTAAAAACTCAGGTATACTCTACAAGAAAAAAGTACAAACACCCTAATAGGGTTGGAAATTGTTTGGGAAAATGGCCATATTCCTTTGGGAGCGTATTAAATCCCAAGGGAATATGGACATTTTCCCCGAAAAGGGCCAACGCTATTAGAGTATTTCTACGTTTTTCTTGAGTATACCTGAGTTTTTGATCTAGTGAAATCAATAATAGGTCGATTCATTTAAAAAATTAGCACAAAATGGCGTTAAAGTTGATGAATAAAAAAAAATAACATAACGCCATTTTCAAAAAAAAAAAAACATAAGACAATCAGTTTCAGATAAACAGTAAATTTTTAGCCTACTATTAAAAGATTTGAAATGAAAAGTATCAGAAATATTCCAATATGGAAGTCATAGGACCGCCATGTTGTTTTTATGTAAAATGTCTCCTGTGGCGCCATATTTAACACCAATATTGTGAATGAAAAAACAATTTAAATACGAATCTAAATATGTAAGTAAATGTAAAGGGTTCCATTTAAAAATCAAAGTTGGTATCACTTCCGCTTAGACCGGAAGTGATATTTTTATAATAACCATGCTAAAATGGGGGTATTTACGGTTCATACAAGTTCTGTAAATTTCAAAAAGTTATCTTTTATAGTTACGGAGATAATTCGTAGACAATATTTCTTGTGTCACCCAGTATAAGGGGTTTTTTATTATAAATTTAATTTTTTTATGACGAATATTTTGCAGTTCACGTATATTAAACAAAACGAAACAAAAAAATAATAATAGTTTGAGTAAATATTTAGTGAATAGTCAAATACAAGGTAAGTGTCCAACATACGGGGTTTTTGCTTAATAAAAAAAAATGTGCTCGATAGATTTTTTTTAATTTTTGGTTAAAATCATCCTAAAGTATCATAGAATCGACGTATAGAAACATAAATGGGGTAATTTGAAGTTGATTTAAACTGTCGCACCACCGCACCGTGAATCATTTTACACAAAATAAAAATTTCTGTTATAACATAACCTCAAAACATACGTTAATTGATTAACCTAAAATAAATTAAAAACATAACATTTCAATTGAAAAAACAATTTTAATATTTATAATGGTTTCAGAACTATTATTATTTTCATAACAGACACATTTTAACAGAAATTAATCACCAAGCTATAGCTTTTTTAATTTGAAAATGAAACCGCACGCAAAAGGTACGATTCAATTGCTTTTTAAGCGATTTTATTGGATAGCAATTTGTCATGGATAACTAGACAAGTAATAAGACAGAAAAAAGAAATATTTTTTGCAATTTAAAATTAAGTATATTTTAATAAATTATTAGATATAATCAGTAACAATCGAATAAAAAATATTGTATAATACACTGGCAAAAAGTGAAATTTGACTTTTCGCCCTTGCAATATAAATAACTATTTTTAAATCCTACGTATTTGTGCACGACTCTCACACCTTAAAAACTGCATGTAAAATAATGTAAAAATACCTACATGAATTTACATAGTACGGAATAGTAATTTTACTATTCTGGACTATGCATAATTCATGCATTTATGTAAAAGAATGTAAAATAATGTGAAATAATGTAAAATAATGTAAAAGAATATAAAAGAATGTAAAAGAATGTAAAAGAATGTAAAAGAATGTAAAATAATGTAAATTAATGTAAAATAATGTAAAATAATGTAAAAAAATATATTTACATTGATTTACATATTTTTACATGATTTTACAATGTCGGGCTATGTTATTTTAAGACGCGCGTGCGCTTTGGACAATAACCAAGAAGGCGTCGCATCATGAGACGGAGCGTTTAATATTGTTATTTTTAGAGAGATAGCGACGCATGCTGCTAGGTTAAAGTATTAAAAGTGTAAAAAAGGGTAAATATTATTTATGTACGGTATTTAAATGCTTTATTTGTGGCCTAAAATTTACGTTCATTATAAATTACGATCTTTATCACCCAATAGATCTTTAAACAAAGACGTAAACAGTTTATACTCGTATTAAGGGTGCAAATCGTTTGGTTTATTAAACCAAATGAACTTTACGCTACGATATTTCAAAAAAGCTTTGACACAGAGATTTGTAATTTGGAACAAACATTTTCTAAGTAGTAAATATTTTTTTTCAAATTTCAAGTCCAAAACCATTCTGGACTATGTAATTTTTACCGTTCCGGTCTATGCAAAATATTACCATTCTGGACTATGTGATTTTTAGCGTTCCGGTCTATGCAAAATATTACCATTCTGGACTATGTAATTTTTACCGTTCCGGCCTATGCAAAATATTACCATTATGGACTATGTAATTTTTACCATTACGGTCTATTTCAAGTCCAAAACCATTCTGGACTATGTAATTTTTACCGTTCCGGTCTATGCAAAATATTACCATTCTGGACTATGTGATTTTTAGCGTTCCGGTCTATGCAAAATATTACCATTCTGGACTATGTAATTTTTACCGTTCCGGCCTATGCAAAATATTACCATTTACGGACTATGTAATTTGATGTAATTTATTTTTACCGTGCAGTTGACTTTTATTCTTTTTCACCCCGTTTTGCGGTAAATATGTTTATGGTGTGGTCGATATTTGGCACACTTTGCTATATTGTAATTTAAAGAATTTCAAACAATTTACAATTTAAATTATGTAGTAAATGTAAAAATATCTGCGGCCTCATTTAAAAATTATGATAGATTTATAGAAAGTAAAAGTCTAAATTATCGATTATAAAATAAAAATGTTATTTATGATTCCAAGATTAAGCTAAATAACTTTGCCAAAAGTTCTTTCGTGTAACGTTTTTTACAGCTTTATGTTATAAGCATTTTTTTTCATAATACCTATAAGTAAAAATGTTTTATAAACCATAAACTTTTACCCGATGATATCCGCGCCGATTCAGGCAAGGCTGAGGGCTTGAGTCACGGGTTTGGCTGATTATTTTTTATGTGTAACCCACCGATGTTAGAGAAAAACCTCCAAGGGATATTTTTCAAAAATATGATTTTTTTTTCAAAAATTTTATAATTCTCGAAAATGTAACATTGGCGTGCAATAACTCAAAAACTTTTATTTAACCTAGAGAATTGCATTTTTCACCAATACAAAACTATATTATTTTCTATTAAATCGCATTAACTTAGCTTCAATAGTTTTTTGTTTTTCAAAATGGCGAAAAACAAATGGCCTTAATTTTTTTTGCCGACATCTTGGAAAAACAAAACACTATCGATATATTTATTAGAAAAAAAAAAAATTAATTGGTAAAAACCGCAATTCTCTAGGTTATATAGTTTGAGTTATTGCACGCCAATAACAAATTTTTGACAAATCGTCTCGTAAATTTCAGAACGTCGTATCTCAAAAAAGACAACTTTACAGGAATGAGAAATAACTCTTTCTCGCATTATTCATAGGTTGAAAATGTACTTTTTTAGTATAAACTTAATATATTTTTAATTATTAACTTACCTTAAATTATTTTATTGTGTGTAAAATAAATAAATACAAATAATTACCTAATGTTTATAGATACGACATTTTGATGCTAAAAATTATAAATTTTTTTAAGATACGTGCTTTAAAACATTTAAACTTCAAAAAGTTTTATAACATGCGCATAAGATGTCAAAAAAGCGTCGCCAAAAGTGCGTTCCAAAATAGTCAGTTAACTAGATTTAAGAGATACGAGGTTTAAAAATTTATTAATTTAGTATCATCTAAGATACGAGGTTACTATTTTGATAATATTTTTGTTATTTAAAAAAAATAGCAGGTCAAACTTATTTTTTAGATGTAAATTGATCATATAAGCGTTTAAGTCCAAAATCTCAAAATTGAAAAAAATTGAGATACGACGTCCTGAAATTTACAAGACGAAATTTAAAAAAAATTAAGAAAAATTTAAAAAATCATATTTTCAAAACGGGACGTTTTTAAATAAAATCCCGTGGAGATTTTTCTTAGAAATCGGTGGGCTACACATAATTAGTAGTTGATCCTAAAGGTTTCAAAAAAATAAAAAATAGAGTTTTGGAGAAAAATGGCCTTAAAAGTTTTCGCCGCCATTTTGAAAAAACAAAAAACTGTCAAAACTAATTTAATTAAATTTGATAGAAAAAAATATTATTTTTTTAATGGTGAAAACCGCAGTTCTCTAGAATAGACAGTTTTTGAGTTATTGCACGTCAATGACTTATTTTCGAGAACATTAAAAATTTTGAAAAAAATTAAAAAAATCATATTTTCGAAACGGGGAATTTTTGTAAAAAATCCCATGGAGGTTTTTCTTTTAACATCGGTGGGATACACACAAAAAAATTATCAGCCAAATCCCTGACCCAAGTCCTTAGCTCTGCCTGAATCGGCGCGGATATCATCAAGTGTTATATTTTATTTGCAAAAAAAATATTCGTAAAATGTACTAAAGTTGATTTGAAACTGCGAACCTCGTTGTGAACAAGTCTTTTGAAGTGTAAATAAGCAGAGAACGAGGTCAAAATAAATATCCACCTCGAATGAGCGAGATGATATTCCCTTAAAAAAATATTTATATAAATATTCCTTTCTTAAGTGTTTTATTGATATTGATTACACCCTAAGTACCCGTCATTTAGTCAATTTTAATGGGTCTGCAGCAAATAGCCGCGGCGCGCGGTCGCTTCGAACTATGGCCATAGCATTTTTATTTGAAAAGTTAAAAATTTGAAATTTGTTCACAAATTGACTCTCGTTATTAGCTATAGTTTTAATATATAGGATGCGCTTCAGCCAGTTTTCGCTAAAAACATAGCTTTTTCTCGACGCCTATAGATCGCGTCAGCAACGCTTAGTATACAATTCCATAACATAGATATTCCTTTGTTATTTGCCATATTTATATCTACCAACATTTAAGTACCTGCCATTTAGCCCATTTTATAGTTGGGTTTGCAGCGAAGCTCTGTCGCTTCAAACTGTGGTCTTTTAGGGTGGACCTTATTAATTTTTAATCTTAGAGAATTTTTATCTTGGTGTATCTATGTATAAAAGTCCAAACGTTTTAAAATATGAGGGTGACCAAACTTCTCCAAGGGCCCTAAATGGGCCCCAAAAAAATTTAAATATGTTAGTTACCCTATTTAAGTGTTTTAGGGGCAATTTTGGCGGATGTCTGGCACGCAGAATCCTTTGAGATTTTGATATAATTTTGTATGCTCAAAAACAAAAAAATTACATTTTAATTTAAATTTTCTTTTCATATAAAAATAACTAATAAGTAATTTATAGGTTATTTTCAAAGATTTTTACTGTTTTTGCGCAATTTTAGGGGCCCATGGGCAATTAGGGAAAAGTGGATTACCCTCATATTATTAGATTTTAATACATACCAAAACAAAAAGAGTACAAAAAGAGTACTTAAAAAATGGACAAATATGAATGTATCAAATAACAAAGGAATATCTATATTATCGAATGACACACTTGTTTTTTCTGATAAGCGTTGTTGACGCCATCTATTTGCGACGAAAATAAGTTTCAAAAAATATTTTTCTGTAATATGAAACATAAAAAACACGTAAAGGGGTATCACCTTTGGATTTGATGAAAAACCACCCCCACAAAGAGGGTTAAACTACCCCCAAGCACCAAAAAAAGTAGTAAATCATAAAGTATCTCAAGAAAAATCGAGTTAAAGGGACTTAGCCAGTTATGTTTAATAAAATGTGAGAAAGTTTAGAGTATAAAATTCAATTCAAGTACCCTTTGTTTAAGATGATGTTTCGCTTATAAAACAATAAATTTTTCTTTTTGTACATGACCAGACAAAAATTTTGAGCACTTTTACGTTACATTTTATCAATTCCAATCAAAGCTACAGTTGTTTGAAAAACAGGCTAAAAAAACTTTTTTTGCGGTCACTCTTTAGTACTCGTAAATCAGACAATTTAAACTATCTTTTTGCATGTTTGATATTTTCAACTCCTAAGATGTGGGCAGGGCATTATGGGGGTCATTTTTTAAATGGAAAGGGGGCCGTGTAATAAATCATTTTAAAGCATAAACAATTTATTCGACTGTAGTTTTTTTATTTTTTTTAAGGTTTTGATTTTTAATTTTTTTTTTGCTAAAAATTCGATTTTTTAAGATATTTTTTGTGAATTTTTATTTATATCAATTAAAAAAACACGTTTTTGCATCATAAAATTAATCAATTTTCAAAAATTTCTTGATTTATTAAAGAAATTTTTGACAAAAATAGTCAAAAATATTTTTATCCGTATTTTAAACCCCAAAAAAATGCATAAAAAAATAAAAAATATACAATCAAATAGAGTATTTTATAAGCTTTAAGCCTTAAACGGGCACTGGCTTATTAAAAATAAAACGACAATTTTAGTATTTTTTTTTTACTCAGGACAACATACAAAATAAAAAAAATCACATTATCAAATTTTTTTTTGCACACTTCACCATTTCTAAAAGCACAAACAAAAAGGGCGCGCTAATACCACACGGTAATTGACGTATCGTCAGGTCAGAGTTACAAAGTTCTATGTGCAATGTTCTATGCACTTTGCATTGTACATAGAACATTGTAACTCTAACCTGACGGTATGTATATCTCTCAGTATACAACAGTGTTGTATACAACACACACAAGTCCAGAACTATAAGAATTTTAAAATTCTAAGTATGTATCTTCCAGGATACAAAAACCGTTTAAAGATTAAAATGATGTATCACACAACACCCTTGTCTTAAAAAAAATCCTCCCATACCCCCAAGCATTTTAAGACAAGGGTGTGATACATCATTTTAATCCTTAAACGGTTTTTGTATCCTGGAAGATACAAACAATTAAGTTGTTTTATTCACGAGTTGCAAAAAAGTCGATATCTCAACTCGTTGAAACGTTAAGGGGGAAGGGGTGACTTTTGAACCGCGCTATATATTTACTTTCATAATAATACTGCTTTATGGAATAAAATTATAATAAACATATGTGAGATTAATCCTAAGTAATATTAACTATATTGCATTTATATTAATTTTTTATAAGCTTTTCCCTTAGAGGCACGGTATTCCCCCTCTCCCTATTATAGTTAAACAATAAATGTAGTGTTAAATCAAGCATACAGTATTGTTGAATCAAACTAAATGTTGAATTGACTAAACCATACGGTTCATATAACCATATAAAAAACACACTATTGTTGGTTTAAAGATACTTTTTTTTTGAGTGTAAATAGAACTAAAAACGATCATTTTTCATTTTCGTTGATTTGATTTGAAAGCAGTACAAATACAATAAAGTCATTAATAATGATACAAAGATGCTATTAATTAATTTTCACGAAGATTATATCCGAAAATATAATTAAAAATTTAAAAAAAGGTAATAACTTTATAATAGATGTCTTTTATTATGTCATTATAATAAAGTGATAGTATTATAATTATAAAAAAATTGATAAACCTTAAAGAGGGAAACGAGGTGGCCTAAAATAAAAAAAAACTCTTATTTATTTTTTCTGACTTTTTCCTAACCTGAAAAAATCGATAAACAGTGTCAAAGTCGAGGGATCATTTACTAAAGAAGCGCTAAAGGACCACTTGATACTTAGAGTCACTTTATCTAGCGGCGGCTTTAGCCGCCGTTGTACGAGTATATACTGGAAATTCAATAAAAAACCTGCAGTGACTCAGTTGCGAATGTGTGGTAAAAGGCGAAGATCATACCAGTTCGGGTGGGACTCGCGTAATTTCGTTGAAGCTTCGCAAAGGCGGACCCCTTATACGAAAGCAGCAGAGGTTTGAGTCACTGCAGGTTTTATTGAATTTCTAGTATACCAACGTCAAAAATAACAGTTGAAAGCTCCTTACAAAACCCATAGATCGCATATGAGAGTTTAACAAAACTTGACAAATCTTTAAAATTGACATTTTGTGTCAATTTCTCTTCCACAATATATAACATATTATGTAAAATTTAAATTTAAATGATATAGCATATTATGTAAAATTTAAATATAAAACTGGTACATTAAAAAAAAAATGTAAAAATAATTTTAAATATGTCGGTTTTGCTAATGTACCTACATTTTTTGCAAAATTAATACCGAGTAACTAAATAAATATGTGGTATACTAACCATTATACTAAAAATTCATCAGTATACATTATAATGAGCATCATCTTTTGATATTTCTTTCAAATTCATTATATAACTTTATAATTCTTTATTAATTTATAATTAAAATTTTTATTCTTTATTAAAATATTCATATTTGGCATTTTCTTAATTTTATAATTTTTGTCCGTCATAAATAACATGTTCTGACACTTTTATCTGCCTATATTATATATAAATTATATAATATAATACACACATCGCCAAAATTATTGGTCCCAATTAATTTCAAACGCAAACAAAAATTATTCTAACAAATATGTGGGTTCAATTCTACATTTTATTGAAATGCTTTATCACATGTAGGCTTATTTTCATGGAATGATTACACGGCCAGGAATTAAATTAAAAAAGTTAAAACAATAAATTTTTATTGAAAAAACTTAAAGTCGTCACAAAATGTGAGAAACAATGATATAAATATGTCCTCATCTGTTCTCAAACAAAACATTTAAGTACGCCCAAAACATTATTCCTTTCATAGCCAAACGAAATTGGAGATAATTTCATTTTTATAGAACATTACGCCACTCCCCACCGCACAAGAAGGGTTACCAATTTGCTACAGTAAAGTAATGCTCAAAGAATGAACTGGCCAGCTAGCTCACCAGCCATGAATCCTTGTGAGAACGCGTGGGATATGGTAAAAAGGGCTATTTTGAATAGAGATATCACCCCGTTTACCCGTCAGGAGCTAATTGATGCTGCTCAAGAAGAATCGAACAACATATTGCATTGCATTAACAACCTTTTTATTGGCATGCACATACATGTTAATATTTTTCTTGAGAACAGTGGAGGACATACTGGTTATTGACATATTTTTTTCTCTCATTTTATGACGACTTTTTTCAATAAAATGAAGAATTAAACCCATGCATTTGTTTGAATAATTTTTGTTAACGTTTAAAACTAATTAGGGGGGCGATGTATAGCAAATATCTCAAACCATATTTACCCAATAGAAGCATCAGAATATGAAATATCTCTAGTTTTTCTTTGAAGCATAAGCGCTCTGTGTTTTTTTGTACGTAGCTTTCAACTGTAGAGTATAGCCGCTATACTCTACGACACACATAGGGGTGTTTGGGCAACTTAATTCGATTTAGAACGTGTTTTTTATGTTATCATAAAGGATAAAACAGTTAAAAAACATTTTTATCTATACCGGGTGTCCCATATAAAAGGATCAACCCTTAATAATTTTGAAACCAAATGTTTAAAAGAAAATCCTCGGACAGGTTATTTTTTGTTTCAAAGGGCACATATTTTTATGATATCTCCAGCACCTCCCACTTATCCTTCCACCGTGGGGAGGTACCAAATTTAAAATATTAAAAGGCACTATACATTAAGTGATAACTTGATTAGAAGGTAGTTTAATTCTCTATTTAATGGTGTCTTGCTTTTGAAAATCGGTCTAGCTATTCTTAAGATTTTTAACCTTAAATTTTTTAAAAGTGCTCCAATATTTTTTAACAGTTTACCCATTACATATTTATTTTTAGAAAAATTCCTTGTACAGTTTTATTTTTAATGTCGTCCCCATCCCAACCAAAAAATAATGGGGTGTTTCGAAAACTTTAAGGATACATATCTTGAGAATGGCTGGACCGATCTTCAAAAACAAGACACCTTCAAATAGAGAATTAAAATACCCCTTTGTCCCCCTTGAAACAAAAATCGACCTGTCCGAAGATTCTTTTATAAAAACATTTAATTTAAACATTATTGAGGGTTGAACCTTTATATGGGAGACTGAATATATGTTTTTTAAAAAGCCTTATCTTGAAAAATCGCAACATTTCCCAAAAAAATTTAGAAGTTTTCTATAGAAAACGTCTCTAGCTTTCTAATAAATCTAAACTCGATACTGGGAAAGTTTGGGCAGAACAACTTCTAGAGTCAAATTTCGAAAAAATTATACTACAAAATAGCACTTACTGAAAACGTGTTTTTAAAAATTAATGTAAGAGATATCGCCACAAAAAGCCACGTAAAATAGGCCCATATAGGGAACGTTCAAGTATTACGTAACGCAAATTTTGATCATTTTGGACCCCCCCTGTAACGCTATTTTCCTATATCATTAACATGGGCGTAACACTCCAAAATGACCCCCACCCCCCCTAGGAGCGTTACGTAATACTTGAACGTTCCCATACCTGCTTCATCAGAATCCACGGTACTTATTTATAGCTGTAGACAAAAAAAAGAAAAAAATAGCTACTTGTAAACTTCCACTTAAAATGACCACTAAGTTTTGACCGATCGTAGTGGCGCTAGGAATGTATGGGGAGTGGGGGATTTGCTTATCTCATTTAACAATCTCTCGACTTTATATAGGACCTTCCCTTTTCTGCTTACGCTAAAGTTTTTATGCCCGACTTTTGGCCGGCTAGATCAGCCATATACCCGTCTGTGCGACAGCTGACGCCGCTAAATTGAGTGACTCTACTTGATACTTGCAAAGTCGAGAGCCTGCAAAGCATTTTTAAATAGGGAGAAAAACAAAGGAATATTAAAGGTGATTGGTTTACATAATAACTTGAAAAAGGGATCACAGGCAGGAGTTTGAATTGTTTGTGACCTTCGGGAAAACATATACAAAAAAATCGATACTTAAAGAGTTTATTTCTTGTCTACACTGTAAGAAATGTATTTCTGATTATTTTAATCGACAAGAAGGGCGCAGTTTAAGTTGCCCGAAATGTTGTTTAGCAAAGTTTTATTTGGCAACATTTTTCTGCCATTTTTGTTGTTTTTTTTTATGTAACGCAGCTACAAGATTTAGCCTAAAACTGTCGGCATTTTAACTTCTAGCCAATAAATTCTACACCAAGCACTGTCTGATAAATAAAAGTATCTAATTTAAAAATCAAGACACTTTTTTCCTCGGTTGCCAAGTGGCACATAAGCAGTGTTGCCGAAATTTCCCAAAATGTAAAAATAAAATATTTCAAACAATTTGAAAAAATGCATCAATTTGAAAATGCTTGATTTCAATTGGTTCGATCTTTTACAGAACGTAGCAATAAAACGAAACAAGCCATGAAGATATGTAATATTACGCATTCCATTATATACTATTCACAGTAAATGGTATATTGCATTTTCAAAAAAAAAATAAATAAATAAAATAAAAAAATAACATATTATTTAAAAACTAAAAATAAAAAAAAAATACAAAAAAAAATGTAAAAAAATATAAAATTGTTCAGATATTTTTATTTTATTTTTGCGATAAACGAAAAAATAAAAAAAAATTGAAAATGACTTTTTATTTTTTGATTGTGACTTTTTTTTGACCTATTCAAAATGTATTTTTTACATTCTTATAAGCCGAATTTTTGTAATAATTTAATCTATCTATTCATATTTTGGTGGTCGAAGTGGTGGAAAATCGATGTAAAATATGAGATTGGAGTGGAGAAAATTTTGATTTTAAAGTTTTTCAAATATTATAAACTCTTTGTGATAAGATCTACCTATGTCAATATATATATATATATATATATATATATTTAATTTAAGACGTGTTACTACAAATATGCCTTGTTCATATGTTTAACGAATTCAATAATATGTTCGAAAAATTAAAAAAAAAGTAAAATTAGAGTGTGACGTCACATAGGGGGGAGGGGGTCAAGACTTTGTGACACTGTGTGATATGGGGGAGGGGGGTCTAAAAATACCTAAAAAAGTGTGACGTATTTTATGGATGACCCCTTATAGTATAGATTTTTTTTTAAGTTTAACCCCCTATTACTTTTTTTGTTTTTTGGGGGGATTACTTTTAAAATTAATATGGATCTTTCCCTCGTAGAACTTGATTTTTCCTAAAATTTTCAAGTCGATTGGATTATTCGTTCTTGTGTTCACAAAAATCTTGACATCGGACGGACCGACGAACATTTCAAAAAAAAAGTTGGTTATTTTTTCATGAAACAAATTTAAATCCAAGAATTTGTTGTCTAGGACGATTTTTGAAAATTTTAAAAAATTTTATACTACCGTATAATATTTTTCTAGCGCTGGCATGTGACTAATATAATAATACCTATTCTTATAAATCAAGAATAAAGTTTAAAATACAATATTTAAATTATAAAATTCTTTATTTAACCTACTTATAAATACTTTCGAGATAAAACTTGAATGAATGTTGCAAGTGTGGTGTTTGAAATAAAGAAAACCGTAAGAATATTTAATGCATCGCATTTTTTTGTATACACTGGCAAATGGACTGCCGTCTATTTAAATTAGATAAAGAGAGAAGTTCTACAGAAAGAGATAAAAGTATAATTATTATTGTTTCAAAATAAAATTATGCATATTTTAGGTAAAAAAACCATTTTATTTTTTAAGTAAAAAACTATTTTTTTTTTATTTTTATACAGCTATGTGTACAGTAGGTCTAAAGTTTCCTAGGGAACTTATGACCTACTCCTTAATTTGACAGTCATTGATAATAAATACCCCGTTGTGTGTAAAGATTTTTTACTTGTTTTTGTGTTTAATAAGCTGTTTTATGTATTCTTTAATAATTTTGCATATATTGCACATTTTTTGTTGCGCTTTGATAAAATCCAAATATAATATTGTCAGGGAATTTTCTTTTTGGGTTGGTATTGAAGACCTAAATTTATGTTGGGGGTTTGAGTTAACGATTACGGTGTGGTTTTTGGGTCATCCCGTGAGTTTAATTTGATTTTATTATTTTTTTTTCTGTATTTTATTTTTATGAGGAAAAGTTTATTTTTCTTAGAAACTTTATACTATATATAAATATGCCCTCCTTAGTTAAAACGCCCCAACTAAAATTTTTGCCATTTTCGGCTTATCTGCATATACCGGTTATTCTATGCCATATTTATCTGTTTTTCAGGATTGCCACCAGTCAGGGAAAACAGGAAAGTCAGGATAATTGAAATTGAAACCTGGAAGTCAGGGAATTTGGCCATTTATTCGAAAAATTTAGGGAAAATAGCAATGTTAGTTAGGACGTTTTAACTAAGGAGGGCAGTATTATACAATATACTTTTTAATTTTTATTTGTTTTCTACTGTTTAGTTATACATAATAATATTATTATTAGTTACATATTATGTAACTCATAGAAGGGTTTTAACTTTAAAAACTAGTTTTTAATACAATTTCATTAATGTTTATGGCAAACTCTTGTATAATTTAGATCCCAACACATAAACTAAACCTTGAGCAAAAATCGTGTGAAAAATGCCGTTTTCATAGGAAAAATACTTTTCTAACGGCTGGGTTATATAGAGCATAATGCGCTTTAGAGAAAGGAAAACTATGTTGAATATGTATTTGATTTAAAATTCAAACCATTCTAAAGCTTGTATATTCTTTTAATGCGGTTTTTATGCATTCCATTTGAAAATAAAAATAAATTTTTCCAAACCCGGAAAATAATAAAAAAAGGAGTTTTTTTTCTTATCGTTATCTTTGAATTCAAATCCTCGAAATAAAATCTTATTGCCTCTTTATTAGGTGACCCAATTTCAAAAAACAAATATTTAAAAACAAGCCATGAAGATATGTCATGCACCGCACTCCATAATACACAGTGAATATTTCTGTCAAAAAAGTAACGCTTTCTTAAAATTTTAAGCCTCTAAAAGTTTTCCTTCTATTTTTAATAATTTTTTCAGAAGTGGCGCCCCAAACCTTTTTGTGTTTTTGATTTTTTTCAAAAATAATAGGGTTTTTCTCATATAACCTGATTTTACCTGAAAAATTGAGATCGATCGGATTGGATTGATTTTCGTGCCAACAAAAAACCAGACACATAGACGTTTTTTTTTTTTAATATTTAGAATCCGATAAAAAGTATATGTATACAGCGTGTAACAAAAAAAGTGGTCTGGCTATATATATCCATATTGTACTCACCAAAACAATGAAAAAAGTTCATATACACATATTGTCTAAAATGCTTGGTCTCTGAGTTATGGTCATTTTAAGTTTTTAGTTGAGATACTTTTTTAGTACACTCTTGATATAGTAACAGATACTTATTAAGAAGGCCAAGATAATTTTGCTCTTGATGTCATATTTACAGTTAAATATCTGACTTATTGTTTTAAAAAGCTGTATTTTGAAATGAAAACCAAAATAAAATTTATAACAAATAAGCTTGTGAACTTAAAGAATATATGGCTCATTTCAGTCTCATAGAACGTGAATTTTTTATAACTGTATAGAACTTTTTGTCCGGGCAGGTCTTGACGATTTTGGTAATTTAAAAATCATGTAATACTCTTTTAGTCAGAAGACAGCGAAGAGTATAATAATACAAAATATTTTCAGTACTTACTGAAAATATTTTTACCTTAAGGTAAGGGAAGCTGCAAAATAGTTTAAAATACGCGTTTTAAAAGACATTTTACAGACTAGTTAGAAAAACTTCGTGCTCGTGTGAAAAAATATTGTTTTTTTTTAATTAGTACTATTTCGGTACTATTTCAGTAGATTTCAATAGCGGATACCCGGGTGTAACTACCCGCAAAAGTCACTTTTTCCAAATATCTCTATAAAGTGTGAGGTATCCTTTAAATCCATTATGTTTTATTGATAACTGACAGTTATTTCCGATATTACGGAGATAAACGTATATAGAGTTCGATCCATCAATTTGTGTCAAATGCAAATGATGCATCGCACATTTGTCTTAAAAAAAAACAAAATAACGTAAACGTAAATGAATCGTTGAGTTTTAAAAGAGAGTTATTTCCAAATAAAATTAAATAAAATACAAGCTTTTAAAATTAAAACCCTTCTAATAATTACATTTTATGTATAACTAAAAAGTTGAAAACAACATATACACTGATAAAAAAAATTTATTTGGATATGGCCAATTAAATTATTTGGTTCTGAGTACCAAATTTTATTTGGGTCAAATAAATATTTAGTAAACAAATATTTAAATTTCAAAATAATTTATTAATGGGAACATTTATTTGACAGAATTAACATTTATTTGTCACAACCAAATAATTTAATTGGCCATATCCAACCAAATATTTAGTTGAGACAAATAAACTGTTTTATCAGTGTATAAATGGTGTACCATGGTAGACAAATCATCGAAATTGTGGCGTTATTAACAGAAATATGAAATTTTTACCAGTCAATATAGACCAAATTACATTCAATTGACCCTAAACAAAAGTTTTCTACTCTTTTTTTGGTTTTGAGCTAGAGCTCCACATGTGTAGTTTTTTAGCATACCAACATTTTTAAATGCCAAAATTAAAAAATATATTTTATCCAACACCTTCACAGAAACACTTGTTTTGAGCGCTATTTTAAATGTAAAAGTGAGTTTTTTTCCACTAGTGACTAAAAATTTTTCACCCACTCTTTTACGTACAGCTTTTGATCTCACCCAAAATTAGTTACATACCCTATTAGGTATTATAACTATTCTATAAATAGAAATACGTTAACTAAACCATAAAAATTAAAGAAAACCCCAAATTATTCTTTAGTTTTTGAATAAAATACTGTTTTTATTAAAAATTCTGTCATCACCGCGTCCATTTTGACGTTTGTAAGAAATGTAAAAATAGCAATTGTTTATTTTTAATAGGCATACTTAGGCCATGGTTACCTATTCTTTTAGTATTAAGAAAACTTAATCTTAATATTTTTGACATAATTTTTCGCAAAATTATAGATTTTTATTTAAAAATAAAAGGTGTTGGATAAAATTAAATTCTCAACTTAATTTTATCCACTTAATACACTAGTTAAGAACATAACTATTTTTTCTTTTTTGTATAATTTTTTTTTTACTAAAAACAAATTTTCCATTTAAATAATTAATTTTAAGAAATAAAAAGAAAAACTTTGTTTTAGGAACTAACGTTGAATAGTAGATTGCAGTGGAATTTAAATTTTCCAGTATGACTTAGGGTCACTTCTTCCAGCGGCAGCTTTCTGCTGCTGCCAACGTTTATAAAACCATGTCAAATCTAATATCCAAAATTTGAAATAGATTTAATCTAACATGTATAATTATATATAAATTTAACAAAGCAAGATTTTTGGAAATCTTCATGAAGAAAACAGTTATGTAGAAAACACTTTAGTTGTCCAGAAACTTAAAAAAGGTCGAAGAAAATACCGTAGAGAAAACTATCTTGTAAATTTGGCAATTTATTCAATTATTTTATTGTAATCTTATTAATAAGGTACATTGCATTATAAATTAGGTCTACTTTAATTAATTAAAAATTAAAAATTTTTTTTTTATTATTTAACAAAATAAATGTCTCCCTGTTAATTAATTTTTCACTGTGTAAAATAACTAAAAATTACTCTGGTCAAGCTACTTATAAAAGCCAATGTTGGGATATTGATATTTTTCAACAATTTTTATAGTAAAACCAATTTAAGTTACTATTTTGCATTGTAATCTAAACGGCCAAATCTCTGGTCAAATCCTGAAAACCAATAGGTACCTCCACAAAAAGTCATGCCTTTATGGAAAAATCACTGCAGTTTTGTGGAGGATATAAATAATAGTTTACACCATTTATAAATGTCAATATTCAATCTTATCAAATAAATCTAATTCTTTGCGAGTATTAAATTTGACATTTAATGTCATTTTATTAAAATCGTGTTTGAAAATCTTAATTTCACAAAAACCTATTTTGCTATATATTCCACAATAAAATTGACATTTTTAAAGATTTTTTAAAATTAAAAATTTTAATATACTAACAAAAATGCACGTGTGGTGTTTTCGCTCAAAAACAAAAAGTAGATAACTTTTGTTTAGGGCCAATTGAAGGTAACTTGGTCTGTATTGAATGGTAAAATTTCATTCTGATATATCTGTTAATAACGCCACAATTTGGGTGATTTGTCTACCGTGGGAAACCGGGTACAAAATTTCAAATAATAGAACCTTAAAAGAAAGGTTTTCAAATTTTTGATCGTTTAAAAAACGTTTCCAAAACCCTTCTTTTAAAAATTTAGTTTTTGAAAATTTGTATATCTTGTTTTCTACTTTTTAGTTACGTGTAAAATGTAATTAATAGAAAGGTTTGAACTTCAAAAACTTGTTTTATATTTTATTTCATTTTAAAGTTTTTTAGTTATCGTTTAATTATATCTATGTAAAGCATGTGGGAGGTGTTTTAACGGGGGTGTTTTATTTATGATAAAATTTTATTATCACGAGATGAGTACGTAACCCGATTTTAGTTTTAAATTATCTCACATGCATGGGTAAAAAAGGGTTTTTTTTAATTTTAGGGGTAAATTTTATATAAAATTGTATTGTCGTCGGAGATTAGCATCTGCAGCAAATTTTAGCTCTCTTAGTTTATTCTAAATGGGTGAAAAATAATTTGGAAATTTTGAGGATAAATATATATACCTTTACCTATTATATAATAATATAATATACACATAAGTATATGGAAGTGAAGTGGATAGAAGGGTTTTAAAAAGTTGTTTATGAGAAACTAGACTCCAAAAATAAAAATGGTGTGTCATTTTTGTGTTAATGAAAAACTGATTTTTTTTTGTAGTATAAATAATTAGACATATAAGGAAATAACATTTTATATTTATAACCAACATACCATAGGGTAAAACCCCCAATTATTGGCAGCTTAAGATATTTTCACATATATTTCATTATAACTTATTAAATATTTCATGTTATCAAGAATAAAATATTTTACATCATTCAGTGTTATATTTTATATATTATATAAAATTTAAACTGAGATCTCAATAATATTAAAGAATTTTTTTAATTAATTACAAGAATATACAATTTCGTATTATTGGCACCTTTTTGCTAATAATTGGAATTCAAATTTTTCTATTATTGGCACCTAATTTTTGCTTTAAAGCAACCAAAAAAAAATTACCGAGTACCTACTTTTTGTTAAATAATAAACATTTTAGTATCAAAATAAAATATTTAAATTGGAATATTGCAGTTTTATACATATTAACTAAAAGCTGTAAACAAAAATTCAAATTTATTTTAGAACTACAAAATTCTAAATATCTTTATATTAAAGTTAAAATATTAGTTACCTAAAACTAATTTGTATCTATAAAATAATACCTAGTTACCTAGGTACACTTATCTAAAAGAATTATTATGCTTTTAGACTAATTTTGATGCGCAAGTTTGGATACAATAAACCTGTGCCAATAATAAGAGTTTAATATAATTTGAACACCTATTATGGGCACCGTGATAAAAAATTAAATTCCAAAGAAAAATTAAGTGTAAAATGTATATACGTACATATGTATTGAGGAAAAACTGTAAGTTTTTCATTAAATGCTGTTTAGAACTAGGTTTTTAGCTAAAACTGTATCTTTTGTATAATAGCCCACTCGCTTTAAAATACGGTTTTGGTTTTGTCTTATATCAGATGTAGCAATACGTGTATATTTAACCGTACAAGTAATAATTCTATTCAATTTTATTTTATTTATTTCATTAATTTAGCATTTAACTGGTTGAAAATAATTGGAATAGGATTTTTACTAATTATTGGCACCTGTGCCAATAATTAGGATTTATTTTAATTTTGTATACTAATTGTTGGCACCATCGAAATTAAATAAAAATGTAAAGAAAAATTAAGTTTTTAAGGATAATTAATAAGTAGAATGCATATATGCATTTTAAGTATATATACTTACTAAAATTATCGAGAAAAAATAGTAAGTCCGTCAATAAAAGTCTTTTACTAACCTTCTATTTAAAGCATTTCCTTAGCACAAACCTTAAAAATTCACACTTATGTTTGGTTATGGTTATGGTTATTAGGGTGGAGGGTAGCTATCTACACGCACTTAGGCCACTTAGCTGGGCCCATTTACCTCCCTTTGGTCACAGCATATTAGCCCCTCAGCCATCCAATTCTTTGGATATATCTAAGAAGGTGTCTGGGAGTGATGCTGCTTATACCGGCCATGTTATTAAGGCTAACACATGTTCCATTGTTTCCTCTTGCATGTAGCATCCTGTGCAGATGGGGTCGACTAGCAGTCCCACTTACGTAGTTCACACGAAAGTAGCAAGACTCTACTGCCCAGGGGGGGAAAATATGTTTTTCGCATTTAAAGTATTATATTTAGCAATATTGCCACTTCATAAAAAATAGTTAGATTAAGGTATCAATGGAGATTTTTTTTATATAAACGAAAATATCACTCCAGTGCCAATAATTAGCCAAAAATTAGCGGAGTGCCAACGATTGGGGGTTTTACCCTAGGAAAAAGGAAAATACGAAAGTTATTAAACATTTTATACTTGCTAGAGTCCCAGGGAAGTGGTGACGCCGGTTAAGGGTTAAAATATAAACTATAAACTTTTACCGTTTTTTTTTTGTTGTAGACAAAAAAACATACTGGGCCTGGACAGTCAAAACTCTATACCCCTTTTAAAACTCAATTAAATTATTTAATTAAGTATATGGTCTAAAATATCGGGTATTAACTCAAGTTGACCAAAAATGTGACATAACCCTCTTTTAAAACTTGACAATTCAAATTATATTATTCTATGTTATAGTTATAGTTTTGCTAGTTTTTTGTTGTTAAAAAAATTATAAATAGAAACGTATAGATTAATTACCTTTAGTAAAAAATTCACGCTCAAATGAGTGACATAAAATGAGCAGATAGAAAAACTTCAATTTATTTAAATGATACATTTTTCTTTTTCCTTTTTATTTTTGTTAAAGCTGACTATTAATATGTGTGTTTTTTTCCAGGTACGTATTTACACCAAACTAATTAAACACGAAATGTTTTTCATAAAAAAGTAAGTACTAAAAAATTCAGCCCACACTTAAAAAATAATACCTTAATTCACATAAATATTATTTAAGAAGGTTAACTTTGTATACGCATATAGTAAAAACCAGATATTATAATTTTAATACTAAATATTTTTTTAAATAATTCAATATTCAAAAAATGATTTTAATCATTATTGTGACGTCATTGATTACACCCTCCCACAAAAAAGCAAGCCGTGAAGATATGTAATGCTACGTATTCCATTACATATTATTATTCATAGTAAATGGTATATTGCATTTTTCCAAACACCTACTTAAAAAATATATATAAAAAAAAATAAAATAAATTACATTTTTTTTTCAAAATATCTTTTTTTTTTGAAAAACAAAAAATTCGATCAGATTATTCGTTCTTGTGTTATCGTGTCTACAAAAAACGTGACATCAGACAGACAGACGGACAGACGGACATTTTCAAAGTTTTTTATTTTTCATTTAACATTTGTATCCAAGAAATTTTTGTCTAGGACGTTTTTTTGGCCATTTTGGTAAATACCGTATATAAAATTAAGTATTGTTGACTTGTATGCTGTGATAAATTAAATATTTAAAACGATTTTGTATTTCAGCATATGAATTTATTTAAAATTAGCCTAGCGCTTTCGATCTAAGATCATCATACAGGGCTTAGCTCTGAAAAGTAAAAAAAAATGGTGGTAAATAGAGGGGTTAAAAAGTAAGATTATATAAAGCTTTAAAGACTAAAAATTAGAAAATTAAAAATAAAAAAAAAATATTTTAAAAATTAAAAATTAATTTTTTTTATAAAATCAATCAAAAAGAGTACTTACTCGTCAGAGCTAAAAACTAATAGAACCTAAGAGGTAATTTAAAAATATTGGGACATCACATTTAAAAAATTAAAATAATAAATAAAGATAAAAATATGTGTATACAGCTTAGACATTGATAAGATACTAAAACAATAAAATCGACAAATTAAAATCCCTGGTTAAAGAAGCGGTAAAATTTTTGAAATTTAAATTAGATTTTTAAATAGTGGTTTAAAAGTTATTTTTTGGTTCAGTTCTAATTGATTGTTTAGGCACAAATCTTTTTCATTTTTTAATCCTAGATGAATTTCTAGGTCTTCTAAAAGGAAGAGTTTTAAGTCATATTTATGTGTAGTTAGATAATGTAAGATTTCACAATTTTCTTCCATGTTAAAAATATGATCATTGAATTTTAGGTGGTGGCCGAGGACTGATTTATTGTCTTGAAATATGCTCTTTACAACGAATTTCCAGACTTCTTGAAGTTTTCCCGATGTAGAATTTTGGGCAGGAGTTACAGTTAAGTTTGTATATACCTGATTTTTTGATTAAGGGAATAGGAGTTTTGGTATTTACTAGGATGGAACTTATGGTATTGGGGTTTTAAAGGCTATTTTCTTATCACATTTATTAAAAATTTTGGAGATTTTATAAGAAAGTGGACCGACAAAGGGAAGGGAGATGAATTTTTTATTATTTTTTATTTGACTGGAAGAATATGCTTGGGCGATAAGGGTTTTGTAGTTGATTTTCTTTATTATTTTGTCTACAGTACTGGGGGGAGATTTGTTATTTAGAGCGAGATGTTTAATAATGCTAATTTCTTTATTTCTACTTAAGGGGGACATGGGAATTTTAAGAGCGCGGTTAATATAGCAAGTAAGGGAGGCAAGTTTGTGATTGTATGTATGGCACGAGTCTATAATAATAATAATAATAATAATAATAATAATAATAATAATAATAATATTTATTGCTTCAAAAAAAAGTAGTACAATATATATAACAATGCAATAAATATGCTGATAGCACAAAAAATGTTTAGAACATTTGCGCGTGCAAAACATATAATAAAGGTACATAAAAATACATAACTATAAAAATATCAAAAAATCTAAATTAACTAATCTAAATTAACTGCTATAAATAGAAGGTTACGATGCTCAATTTATTCGTTAGGTTATTGAATAATCAAATTAAGAAATTCTTGATCCTTACTCATATTGGAGTTGATTTAAATAAACCATAGAAAAAATTGTTATCTCTCCAAAATATAAATTTATTGTCTATTAAACAAACATTACAGCGACAATTGTTTCGACTTTTTTAACATAAAGTCATTTTCAAGCTACAAATAATAAAAAATTAGGTTGAAAATGGTACAATTCCTTTTAGAAAAACTTACTTTTTTAAATTTATAAACAAATTAACTTGAGTGCACATTATTAGAAATGTCATACTGACCTTAACAATATTATTTTTATAAAATCTTCAAAAATTAAACAAAAAGAAAACTACAATAAGTTAAAATAAAATAAATTAATGAAATCTAAAATTTAAAATTGAATAAAAATCTGGGACATCTATCATAAAGTAATCCAAACTATATTTGAAACATTCTAAAGGAATTATCTTTAAACTGCAAAAAAAGTAGTTGAACATAAAAAAAAGGAAAGAGATTAATTTATTTACTGTGGATTTGACGTGTATACCGTGAATGTATAATGAAAAAACTTGTGATTCTTTGTATATCGGTATAATTGTAATAAATAAGATCAGCCGAGCGCTTTCGCTTCAATCATTGAAGCATCTTCAGGGCGGGCCCTGCAAGAAAGGTGAAAAAACGTTTGTGAAAAATAAAAAAATATAAAAAGGAAGAAAAATTTTTTTGTTGTTTTGTTTTTCAACTTACTTGTCAGGTTTTTATAGACTGTGGGCACTTTAGAATACATACATTTAAACATATAGACAATAAATTAAGACGGTTACATTTAAAATTTAAAATAAAATAATTTAGGTTAGAAGACATTTTGGCAGATGACAGAAGAACAATGAATCGGCATATTCCTTGAAGGGTGTTAAGTTAGCCTATAAGGTAAAAGCGCGGCAATTTTGAAAAAAGCTGAGGGATGGTCAAATAAGACTTTTAAATATGGGGGTGAAATTTCTGTTGGAATTAATTTGGGAGTTTAAGCAAAGGTCTTGTCTGTCTTTTATGGCTCTTGAAATCTCCAAGTCCTCCATGAGACCCAATTTTAAGCTGAATTTATGTAAATCTAAGTTATGGAGGATTTTGATGTCGTTATCAAAATCAAAAGAGTGGTTGTTATAAGATAGGTGGTGACCAAATTGTGATTCTCTAATTCTTTTTATGTGTTCTTTGGCTCTCGTGATTGCGGGGCGACATGTTTTTCCTATATAAAATTTATTGCAGGTGTGGCAAGAGATTTCATAAATTCCACTTTTTCTAGAGGTTGGGATGGGGTCTTTAGAGTTTATAAGGTCGCTAAGTTTAGTTTTTGATTTGAGAGCTAGGTCTCTTTTGGGATCGTTACCGTGGAATATTTTTAAGATTTTTTCCGTTAAGGGACCTAGATAAGGTAGGGAGATATATTGTTTGGGGTTGGGAGGGGTTGGAGGGTTAAAAGAGTTGTTTTGAAGGTTTCTTAAATCTTTTTTCCGTATTAGTTTATCTATGATATTGGCTTTGTAACCATTGTTGATTGCTAGTTGTTTGATAATGTTAAGTTCATTATCATGGTTAACTTTAGACATGGGTATGTGGTTTAATCTATAAATATAACTATGGAAGGCGGCTAATTTGTGTTTATAAGAGTGACAGGAATTGTGGGGTATTAAGTGGTCAGTTTGGGTGGGTTTTCTAAAAATATTAAAGGTGACTTTGTTGTTTTGTCTGTTTATAGTTAAATCTAAAAAGTTGATTTTTTCATTTTGTTCTAATTCAATTGTAAATTTAATGTTAGGGTGGATAGAATTAAGAAAGAGAAGGAGGGATTGAGCTTCATTAGGTCCGCCTTTTAGGATGACAAAAGTGTCATCTACATATCGTTTATAAAATTTAATTTGTTTTTGAA
>OY294044.1:81113467-81186622 GCA_958510825.1 Brachypterus glaber
AAACAAAAAGATGACAGCAACAATGAAAAAACCAAATACTCTGACCACACATTCCATCCACGTATAAAAAACTTATCTGAAACTATTTTTGACAAAGAGGAAATCACCCTCCTGAACCAAGGATTAAAATTTGCACTTCAACCCCCATACTCAATAAACAAAATACAAGAATACTCAATCGATCTAGATAACATAATCGAATCTAACTTCAACGAAAACCAAAAACAACCTATAAGAAACCAGTGTTTAACAGTTTTGCAAGAACACACCAACAAAACTAACAACAACAACAAATATTCCTCAACACTAAAGAAAATCAAGAAGAAAATAAAAGAAGACAACTTAATACTGTCAAAAGCTGACAAAGGTAATTGCGTCGTAATCCTGAAAAAAAAGCTGACTATATTTTAAAAGTCGAAACTTTCCTAGAGTCCAATGGGTTTCTCGAGATCTCTAATAACCCATTTACCAAATTTTACAACAAAACAAAAGAGTATATCAACATGTGTGAGTACACCATTAATAAATATCAAGCAGGCTCTCTAATCCCCAGCAACCCTAAGCCCCCTAGACTATATGGCCTTCCCAAAATCCATAAACTGAACATTCCTATAAGACCAGTAGTAAGCTTTTGCAACACCCCAGTAGAAAAAATATGTAAATTTGTCCTCAACATTTTAAATTCCAAAACTGATTTTAAGCCACTATACACTGTAAAAAATGCTTACGATTTCATTAGTGAACTTTCTAAGGTAAACATTGATGACAATGACATATTGGTATCCTTTGATGTATGCAATCTATACACTTCAGTTCCCAAAAACGAAACAATACCTTTAATTAGCGAAATCCTCACCAACCAAATTCCTGACAGGGAGAAAATGGACATACTAACGCTACTCAAGATCTGCCTTGAACAAGATTTCTTTATTTTCAACAACAAACTATACAGACAAACAGACGGACTAGGGATGGGCAATAGTTTATCGGGATACCTAGCCGACATCTTCATGGATAAATTAGAAAAGAATTTTATTTTCAAAAGTATTTTCAAAAACAAAATTAAATTTTATAAACGATATGTAGATGACACTTTTGTCATCCTAAAAGGCGGACCTAATGAAGCTCAATCCCTCCTTCTCTTTCTTAATTCTATCCACCCTAACATTAAATTTACAATTGAATTAGAACAAAATGAAAAAATCAACTTTTTAGATTTAACTATAAACAGACAAAACAACAAAGTCACCTTTAATATTTTTAGAAAACCCACCCAAACTGACCACTTAATACCCCACAATTCCTGTCACTCTTATAAACACAAATTAGCCGCCTTCCATAGTTATATTTATAGATTAAACCACATACCCATGTCTAAAGTTAACCATGATAATGAACTTAACATTATCAAACAACTAGCAATCAACAATGGTTACAAAGCCAATATCATAGATAAACTAATACGGAAAAAAGATTTAAGAAACCTTCAAAACAACTCTTTTAACCCTCCAACCCCTCCCAACCCCAAACAATATATCTCCCTACCTTATCTAGGTCCCATAACGAAAAAAATCTTAAAAATATTCCACGGTAACGATCCCAAAAGAGACCTAGCTCTCAAATCAAAAACTAAACTTAGCGACCTTATTATAAACTCTAAAGACCCCATCCCAACCTCTAGAAAAAGTGGAATTTATGAAATCTCTTGCCACACCTGCAATAAATTTTATATAGGAAAAACTTGTCGCCCCGCAATCACGAGAGCCAAAGAACACATAAAAAGAATTAGAGAATCACAATTTGGTCACCACCTATCTTATAACAACCACTCTTTTGATTTTGATAACGACATCAAAATCCTCCATAACTTAGATTTACATAAATTCAGCTTAAAATTGGGTCTCATGGAGGACTTGGAGATTTCAAGAGCCATAAAAGACAGACAAGACCTTTGCTTAAACTCCCAAATTAATTCCAACAGAAATTTCACCCCCATATTTAAAAGTCTTATTTGACCATCCCTCAGCTTTTTTCAAAATTGCCGCGCTTTTACCTTATAGGCTAACTTAACACCCATCAAGGAATATGCCGATTCATTGTTCTTCTGTCATCTGCCAAAATGTCTTCTAACCTAAATTATTTTATTTTAAATTTTAAATGTAACCGTCTTAATTTATTGTCTATATGTTTAAATGTATGTATTCTAAAGTGCCCACAGTCTATAAAAATCTGACAAGTAAGTTGAAAAACAAAACAACAAAAAAATTTTTCTTCCTTTTTATATTTTTTATATTTTTCACAAACGTTTTTTCACCTTTCTTGCAGGGCCCGCCCTGAAGATGCTTCAATGATTGAAGCGAAAGCGCTCGGCTGATCTTATTTATTACAATTATACCGATATACAAAGAATCACAAGTTTTTTCAGATTAATTTATATTCAACTTGGTAATTGGAATAAAATTGGAGAGGTGGCAGCAAATTCATACCTAAAACTCAAAAACAAACCAAAAAGGGACAAAATTTTTGGAAAAATTATTAAACAAAAATATTTATTCCAAAGATTAATGCTCTGTAAGGGGACAGGCAACAATCTCCGGTCTAACATTTAAAACATTATTGTAAACATAAATATTCAAAAAATCTATTTGTTCATTAACTAACCTATTCCTATGAAACTTTTTGTTGTACAAAATGGCAAATTGTTCTAGCAGATCTGTAACTCTATCGTTCCTAGAAATATGCAAAACACTTACTTCATTTTCATAGTCATGGTTGTTGCACAACACATGGTTGGCAAAGTTGGACTTATAGTTCAGACCTGCTAGATCAATATTATTTGCACGTAGTAAACGAAAGTGCATTAATCTTTGGAATAAATATTTTTGTTTAATAATTTTTCCAAAAATTTTGTCCCTTTTTGGTTTGTTTTTGAGTTTTAGGTATGAATTTGCTGCCACCTCTCCAATTTTATTCCAATTACCAAGTTGAATATAAATTAATCTCTTTCCTTTTTTTTTATGTTCAACTACTTTTTTGCAGTTTAAAGATAATTCCTTTAGAATGTTTCAAATATAGTTTGGATTACTTTATGATAGATGTCCCAGATTTTTATTCAATTTTAAATTTTAGATTTCATTAATTTATTTTATTTTAACTTATTGTAGTTTTCTTTTTGTTTAATTTTTGAAGATTTTATAAAAATAATATTGTTAAGGTCAGTATGACATTTCTAATAATGTGTACTCAAGTTAATTTGTTTATAAATTTAAAAAAGTAAGTTTTTCTAAAAGGAATTGTACCATTTTCAACCTAATTTTTTATTATTTGTAGCTTGAAAATGACTTTATTTTAAAAAAGTCGAAACAATTGTCGCTGTAATGTTTGTTTAATAGACAATAAATTTATATTTTGGAGAGATAACAATTTTTTCTATGGTTTATTGAATAATGTTATTATAAGGTTTTTACTTACAAATGTCGGGAAATAAAAATACAGTATTTTGTATCTCTACGTACATTGTTTTATAATGTAATGAAAATAAAACTATGGAATTTTAATAATTATTAAAAAACAACACTAAAAATTGCTAATAATCTTCACATTTAATAACAATTAAAATATAATTTAATGATTAAATGTTTTTGCTTTTCAATGCAGTAAAATTCTTATGTTTTTTCCTTAATTTTCACGTATTCACTATTACCACGCCATCACATATTCCGAATTTCAGTATTAGTTTTATTATATTTGCTGTTTTTGTAAAAAAAAATACAGATTTGTTTTCTCTTACAAATAACACAATTATTTTTGACAAGTATGTGACATTTTGCTTCAAAATTTTCAACTTAGCTAGCCATGGAATGACCCACTAGGTAGTCTGGTAGCTAATCCGGTAGCGCGGCCTGGAAGTGAAGGACGCTATGTGTCTAGGTGTCCCCCTTAGGTAAGTGTCGGACACTTCGTATCCTTTAGCGGTAAATCGTTTTTTTTTTGTCTAGTTACGGTTTTTTTGTATCGATTTAATTCACTAAGTGTGCTCGATATAGTACTTTTCATTACTATCGGCTTTTTGATTAAGTAATATCAACTTACCTAGTTGGTAGTGAGACATTTTAAACTAGAATTCTGTAACTGAACTGTCATGTCGACTAAATATTTTGCTTATAGTCACTTTCTTGGGTTAGGGGAAAAATAAAATTCTAAAATATTTCAGCTGACCGGTTTCGCATATAAATATATTTATGCTTCTTCAGAGCTCTACAAAGAAAAAATATATAGTTAATACAAACATTACAATAGAAAACAAAACCAGAAATGACAATTAAATAGTGTCCGGTCAATTTATTTATTTCTACAACCGTTGTCTAGTTAGACACAAGGTATTTGGAAAACTTAAGGTTAACCAATAAAATTTAGGTAAACAAACAAGTTAAAAACACTTACCGCTGATACATGTAATTTACAAACTAAATAATTTACGTCATTGTTAATAAAAACTAATTTAAAGAGTATTATGATCAATTAATTACACACAATACAGAACCATACATTTTGTTTAAAAAGCTATATCTAAAGTTACGGTAAAACACAAAAACCATTATTAAGGTTACGGCAAAAATTCCATGCCGGACAAATAACAACTTTTCAATAAATAAATTTACAAAACAACATAAAACTTTGGAATTATTAGAAATATACTCGAGCGATTGAATAAATGTAAATAATACCACTTGAAACTGCTAAAATTAGTTGTGAGTTTGTATCAAATTTTTATAAATCTGTTTAAACCTATTGTAGTCTCTCTGTAAATTAATGTTATTAGGTGTGCAAAGTATATGACTCATTTCCAAAAATTTGCGTTTATCTTCATGAGCTTCAAAATCCAATATTTTAGCAGAATCAAACTGTACAGTATGACCGGTCTCTATTGCATGTGTTGACAAACCTGATTTTTTCCGTAATCTAGCAATATCAAGTTCATGCTGGTGAATGCGCTCGGAGAATTTTTGAGAAGTTTCCCCAATATATGTCTTTTGGCACCCACAAGCAATTTGATACACCAAATTACGTTGGTTGCCAACAGTAATTTTGTCCTTAACACTACTAAAAAACTTATCTATTGTGTGAAGATTATAAAAAGCTAGTTTGCAGATATCGCTACCTAGGTAGCGATATACTTTGCACACCTAATAACATTAATTTACAGAGAGACTACAATAGGTTTAAACAGATTTATAAAAATTTGATACAAACTCACAACTAATTTTAGCAGTTTCAAGTGGTATTATTTACATTTATTCAATCGCTCGAGTATATTTTTAATAATTCCAAAGTTTTATGTTGTTTTGTAAATTTATTTATTGAAAAGTTGTTATTTGTCCGGCATGGAATTTTTGCCGTAACCTTAATAATGGTTTTTGTGTTTTACCGTAACTTTAGATATAGCTTTTTAAACAAAATGTATGGTTCTGTATTGTGTGTAATTAATTGATCATAATACTCTTTAAATTAGTTTTTATTAACAATGACGTAAATTATTTAGTTTGTAAATTACATGTATCAGCGGTAAGTGTTTTTAACTTGTTTGTTAACCTAAATTTTATTGGTTAACCTTAAGTTTTCCAAATACCTTGTGTCTAACTAGACAACGGTTGTAGAAATAAATAAATTGACCGGACACTATTTAATTGTCATTTCTGGTTTTGTTTTCTATTGTAATGTTTGTATTAACTATATATTTTTTCTTTGTAGAGCTCTGAAGAAGCATAAATATATTTATATGCGAAACCGGTCAGCTGAAATATTTTAGAATTTTATTTTTCCCCTAACCCAAGAAAGTGACTATAATCTAATATTTTGGGAAAAGAAGCCTTTAAATAAATATTTTGCGTTCTGTCAGACAGGTGTTTGTTGAAATGATCTAAATGTTATAATTTTAATTGATAAATGTTTCACAGTAAAATTGACGAGGCAACTCGGATTTATTTACTATTGTAACGTAAACCCTGATGATGATCTTAGTTAAAAAAATTAAGAAATTCTTGATCCTTACTCATATTGGAGTTGATTTAAATAAACCATAGAAAAAATGTTATCTGTCCAAAATATAAATTTATTGTCTATTAAACAAACATTACAGCGACAATTGTTTCGACTTTTTTAACATAAAGTCATTTTCAAGCTACAAATAATGAAAAATTAGGTTGAAAACTTACTTTTTAAATTTATAAACAAAATAACTTGAGTACACATTATTAGAAATGTCATACTGACCTTAACTCTATTATTTTTATAAAATCTTAAAAATTTAAACAAAAAGAAAACTACAATAAGTTGAAATAAAATAAATTAATGAAATCTAAAATTTTAAATTGAATAAAAATCTGGGACATCTATCATAAAATAATCCAAACTATACTTCAAACAGACTAAAGGAATTATCTTTAAATTGCAAAAAAGGTAGATAAACATAAAAAAGGAAAAAGATTAATTTAACTTGGTAATTGGAATAAAATTGAAGAGGTGGCAGCAAATTCACATCAAAAACTCAAAAACAAACCAAAAAGGGAACAAAATTTTTGGAAAAGTTTTTAATCAAAAATATTTACTCCAAAGATTAATGCTCTGTAAGGGAACAGGCAACAATCTCCGGTCTAACGTTTAAAACATTATTGTAAACATAAATGTTCAAAAAATCTATTTGTTCATTAACTAACCTATCTATCCCTGTGGAACTTTTTGTTGTACATAATGGCAAATTGTTCTAGCAGATCTGTAACTCTATCGTTCCTCGAAATATGCATAATGGCAAATTGTTCTAGCAGATCTGTAACTCTATCGTTCCTCGAAATATGCAAAACGCTTACTTCATTTTCATAGGCATGGTTGTTGCACAACACATGGTTGGCAAAGTTGGACTTATAGTTAAGACCTGCTAGATCAACATTATTTGCACGTAGTGCAAGGGGGGAGAGGGGGGAACACATAGGTAAACCTAGTCTGTTTGAAGTATAGTTTGGATTATTTTATGATAGATGTCCCAGATTTTTATTCAGTTTAAAATTTTAGATTTCATTAATTTATTTTATTTCAACTTATTGTAGTTTTCTTTTTGTTTAAATTTTTAAGATTTTATAAAAATAATACAGTTAAGGTCAGTATGACATTTCTAATAATGTTATGTCAAGTTATTTTGTTTATAAATTTAAAAAGTAAGTTTTTCTAAAAGAAATTGTACCATTTTCAACCTAATTTTTCATTATTTGTAGCTTGAAAATGACTTTATGTTAAAAAAGTCGAAACAATTGTCTCTGTAATGTTTGTTTAATAGACAATAAATTTATATTTTGAAGAGATAAAATTTTTTCTATGGTTTAGTTAAAAAAGATTGAAACCTAGATTGGTAAAACAATTAATAAATATAGAAAATAATCAATAATGTAATTCTGATCTTGCGATAAAATTGCATATATGATGTAACACTAGCTTCATAAAACCTAATTTTTCACCTTGGTAAAATATAACATGGCATACATTTTTAATACGCCTACTTTTAAATTATGAAATCTTTCAATTTTAGAAAAGTATTGAAAATCAAATTTTAATAAAGTTTGAAATTGTTTCCGCACGAATTCTATGACCTTACAAGTAAAATAAAATATTTACGATGGAAAGATATTAATAATTTAGAAAATAATAGGTTAAGGAAGGAAATGGATACAAAAGTTGATAAGGAACTTTTTTTAAATTAGTTATTAATTTAATTTTTGATAAGCACACATGCTTTTAAGTTTCCCCATTACGCTTGCTCATATTTCATTTGGGGTAACTTTACTAGAGTGCTTTAATGTGACGTTTTCTGTCAAGAAAAGAGTATACATAAAATAAAAACATTTCAACAACAAAAATGAACCGACTTCTATGTCTCTAAAAAGTAAAAAATAAAAAATACTTGAATCAGTGACAATTTCACCATTCCCTAAATTACTAAAAATTATTTTTTTATTATTTTATTATTTTTTACTGTAAAATTCGCACTGACTTAAGTATTTTTTATTTTTTACCATTTAGAGACATACATATGTATATGCATAGAAGTCGGTTAATTTTTTTTAGCAAAAAGTTTTTATTTTTTACTTTTTAGAGACACAGAACTTGTAGATTTGTTAAGTTATCTAATCTAAATTATAGTTGTCCTTCCATCACTGTTAGTGCGTTGTGACGTCATTATCTTAAAGATAAATTTCTAAAAAATAAAAGTAATATTTTAATTTCAGAGTCTAAGAGTCCAACCAACCTTATTTTAAACGAAAATCTTGTTAAACTTCAAGCGTTAAGTAATAATTAAATAACGCCTTATGGTAAAATCACAAAATTTATCATTTTCTCTTGGTATTTTATTATTACAGCTCCAGAGAATCAAGTTTATCGGCATTTAAAACATTTTCAGTGTGCCGTAATATTTGAGTGACTCCTTAATCAAGTTATCCAGCTGATCCGAGTTATCTGATATTTCTCTAAAAATTTGGTTGGTAGTAGAACCGAATTAAGCCGTTTTTAAGTGAAATTGCGTTAAAATGATTAGATTTATTTTAATTATCCGGCTTACCCGGCATTATCCAAGCGTCAAATTGAAACGGGACCACCTCATGAATACCCTCTTTAAGTTGCAAAAAGAATCATCAAATTCCGTTCATTCGTTCCAAAGTTATGCGGGAACAAACAAAAAAAAAAGTCACACGTCGAGTTGATAACGTCATCCTTTTTGGAAGTCAGTTAAAAATAGGGAAATAGCAAACCTGCAAACCGATATGCCAAGTTCTCTACTAGTTATACAAGTAGGTGTTAAAATATACTTTTTATAACACAATATCAATATTAATTAATATTAAATAAATTATAATTCGATTGTATCTACAAGAGCCACTTTTCGTGTAGTAAATCTGTATGAAAAGATTGATTTTTCTCACCAGTGCGAAAAGTATAATAGTCGACATTGATTGGTTGATTAGTGACTATTGAAAATTTTCAAAAGAAAAATTAAAAAAAAAAATGACAGTAATAAGTAATTTTTTTCACTAATAGCTTAGAATATACCATTATTTATCATGTTTTCAGACTGTGAAATCAATTTTCTTTACCTATAGCAATAATAATTTTTCTCCAATACATACAGATAATAAGACAATTACATTACCAGCTTTATTTTAAATATAAAACTCCATAATAACCCCCGCGTGGCTTTTACTTTATTGAGTGGATAATTATTTATTTTACCCACTCAACTGTCAATTGTCAAATTATTTTCTTGGAAATGTCTTTAAAATTTTGAATAAAAATATGAATTCCTAAGCTATTTATTGGATAAAACCTTGTATGGCACTCATGGGTAAACCGATATTGCGCTCTCGAAAATTAACCTGCTTGGCTGACGCCAGGTTAATTTTCTCATGGGCAATATCTTACTTTACCCACTAGTACCATAAATAACTATTTTTCTCCTAGTAGGAGTAAATTTTATAAACAATTGATTTCTGCCACTCTAGAAAAAGTTTCAGTTCTGTGCAATTTTTACTAATTAAACCCAAGAAAATAGCTTTAAATAACTTTTCATTTATTAAATATAATTAATTATACTTATTACCAATTAATAATTAGATAAATAATGTAAAAAAAATAAAAAAAAATAATTTTTTAAACGTCAGTTTAAAGTATTTATTTGAGCAAATGTCATTGATCAAGGCTACTTAATTTTATGAAAATTTCAAAAAATATCATTTCTGTTAATAATTTATTTTATTATTTAAATCAAAATAGTTAAATAGTGCTAGTAGTGAAAAAAACAATATATAAACCACGGTAGAGAAGACTATTATAGCCTCGCACTCTTTAATACGCTCGGCTATAAAAAATGTCTTCTCTACCTTGGTATATAATTACTATTATTTTCGATAATTTTATTATGGTCTCATAAAATAATTTTTCTCAGTATTTTATTGAGTTTATTTTTCGATATTAAAAGCTCGAGACCGAAATAAAAGTCGAGTGCTTTTAGCAAAATTAAGAGCAAAATTATTTTATACGGCCAAAATAAAATTTTCTGAAATTTTAGAAATAAAAGTATTGTCTTTGAGTTGAGTGGGATGGAGCTACCTTAAACCAGCCTTAGGAGTGTATAATTATTGATTACGCTGCTTTACAAAAAAAGATTTTTTTTTATTTGCCGGGGAGCTTTTAGTTGCGTCTGGCTATATTTGATGCGCTGATTTCGGAACCTTTTTCCGTTTTCTCGATCGGTCGTTTTTTGAGATTTAGCGCACAGAGTTTTTTTGCCTCTAGTTGTAGTAAAAAAATAATTTAAGTCTCATTTTTTTTTGCCGTAGATTAATTCTATATTAATGGGGCTCTAAGCGAAAAAAAATCGGATTTAAAATATCTTTATTCGTTTGTTTTTAATGGGCTTCTAAATTCAAAAAATTAGTTGTTCTCGCATTTTTTCGATATATTTTGATAAAAATTTTATATAAATACTAAATATACGACTCTAATTTTTATACTCGATACTAGAACAAATGTGCGGTTTATAACAATAAAAAGAGTTTTAGATTTAATCAAGTGACGGAGATTTTAGCAGGGGTTATCGAAAAAAAAAAAACAAAAAATTTGAAGTATTTTATTTATTTTTTGGAGAGCAACACAATAAATTTTTATTATGAAAAAAACAAAACGAAAAATTAAGAAATAACCTTTTCTCCTTACTTTAAAACATTAAAATAACATTAAATAAATATTAAATAATTCAAAATATTGTTGTTCTGCTTTCAATAACTCCCCGTAAAATCTCCGTTACTGGATTCAATCTAAAACTTTTTTATTTTTACAAATCTCACATGTGTATTAGTGTTGCCTAAAAGAATCAGAGCCATCATTATTATTTATATAAAATTTTCATGAAAATAAAGCGAAATAATACGAAGAAATGTAATTTTTTGAATTTAGAAGCCTGTAAAAAAGAAACGAGTAAAGATATTTGAAATTTGCTTTTTTTGGCTTAGATCCCTATTAATAGAGAACAAATCCACAAAAAAAAAATTAATTGAACCTTATTTTTTTTTTTACTGCAACTATAACAAAAAAAGACACTGTGCGGTATATCTCAAAAAAAAAAACGAGCTGATCGAGAAAAACGAAAAAAGGTTCCGAAATCAGCGCATCAATTATATCCAGATTCAATTAAAATAGTGTCGGCAAATTTTTGAGTGTTGAGCAGTGTTATTGATTACACTAGGCAACACGGTTTCTTGCCCTGATTGCAGTCAGATGTTTTTTAACTAATTTTGGGTCGCTAAGACCGAATCTGGCCTCAGAATATTTCTACTACCTCAGGTTTCTGGAAAAATAAGACTAAAGTGGTAAAAAAAACATTATTATCATGGGAGATAAAAATATTCTGAGGACAAATTTGGAGTATGAAACAATATTAGTCAAAAAAATATCCACTTAGATTATGGAAACTTTAAATTTACAGACATAATAACGAGGTATACTAGGGAAAAAAATTTTAAAAAAAGGATTATCCCATGACACAACTAACTAGGGATGTGGTGTGAGGAGATGGGTACATAAGCGGACAAGCTTAGTGCCACGTACTCAAGCTAAAAAAGGCCAAAAACTTCACTAAGGGGTCAAAAATAAACTAAAAATATGTTACGTAATACGGTCCTTAAGTAATGAAGTGAAATTTTTATGATGTAAAACAATTAAAAAAAAACGAAAAAAAAAAAAAAAATAAGCAATATTGCATATTGCAAAAATTGCCCGTATTAAAATTTAAAAAATTAGACGTCCTGGATGTTTTTAATGTTTAATTCTGATTCTGCTCCTTTAAATTAATAAGAAAAATATATTTTTTGCACTCTCGAAAAAAATTTACACTGTGTGCTTTAATTTTACTGCTTTTTCATTTATTTACTTTTTAAGAACGAACTAAGAAAAATAAAAAAAATACTTGTAAAAATAAATTGTAGAGAATTTTGTAATCTACAAATTAAGTCCTATAAAATTTTTACACATATGTGATAGTTTTGCCACAAATGAGCAATTAAATAAACACTGCCCTTTAATTTTAAGCTTTTTATTTTTTTTTCGCGTACTTACTGTGACAGTAGGTCCTTCGCATATGGATTTTGAATTCCTCGTGTTTTTTTTAATATACCCTAAAATTTTTCAAAATCCTACCCATTTGTAGGATTTTATTTCCTGGACTTATATCTCAAAAATGTGAAATGCTGGAATTTTCTAAGGTCTGATTCGGATTCTACGCCCTTGAATTAGTAAGAAAAGTTTACTTCCCGATCGGGGCAAAAAAAAGTTTGGACTTTGTTGCCTAGTGTTATTAATAATTATTAATCAAATTCCAATGATATTTTACTCCCAATAAATATTGTTAAAAAATATTTATTAAGGTATTTTCAAACAAAAAACTCTACAAATTTGTCTATGATGGAAAAAAAAAATATATATATATATATCCTTTTTTCAATTTTTTGTTTTTAACATATTTTACTTTAAAAATTAGGAAATTTTACGAAATTTTAATTATAAAAAAAGTTCTTAAGCAAAAAATAAATAAAAAAGGACAACGTTGGGCACTTTTAAGTGCTTAAACACAACTCTTTAACTGTACAATAAAAAACATCTTATTATTTTTAATTATTACTGAACATTTTCGGCTCAAAATGTGGTCTGCAAAGGCCAAATATGTGAGTCATAATATAACATAAATATTTTTTTTTATTCGGAAGGACCCTTAAGGGAAAATTTGCGATTCAAGATATGTAACATGATATTTCTTCCCGGCAGCTATTATTTTCATAAAATCGATGCATTTAAGTTGAAACACGTTTTTAAACAAAAGAATTTAGAATACAATGGTGCATGGCTTTTTTGATTTTATCATGTTTTACAAGAAAATAAAAGTTTAAAATCGTGAAAATTTACTTCAATTTACTTAAAAATAAATTTTCTTCTCTGTTTTTGCCTATTGTTACGAGAAAACTTTTTTCTTATGTTTTCGATGCTAAATTCTAGTCCTCAAATGGTTTTTTTTTAAACCCTTCTAAAATCTCTGTTTCACTCCCGGGTTGCTTCACACATTAATAAATTATAACTAAAAACTTGAAAATAAAACTATATAAAAAACAAGTTTTTAAACTTAAAACCCTTCTATTGATTACGTATTATGTATAACTAAAAAGTAGAAAACAAGATATACCAATTTACAAAAACGAATTTTTTAAAAGACAGGTTTTGGAATTTGTGATTTCTTTATTTTTGCCAACATTTCCAAAACCCTTCTTTTAAAAAATTCGTTTTTGTAAATTGGTATATCTTGTTTTCTACTTTTTAGTTATACATAATACGTAATCAATAGAAGGGTTTTTAGTTTAAAAACTTGTTTTTTATATAGTTTTATTTTAAACCCTTCTATTCACTTAACTTCCATATATTTGTCCTCAAATTTGCCGAATGCTTTTTGACTACTTAGAATAAACTTGAAGAGCTGAAATTTGGTACACATACTTATCTACCCTAACAAAATAAAATAAAAATAAAATTTACCCCTCAATCCCCCACCCCTAAAATATCAAAAACACTTTTTAATTATAAACTAAAATCGGTTTACATACTCATCACTTGATAATAAAATTTTACTATAAATAAAAACCCCCGTAAACCCCCCCTCATCACCCGTCATGCGGCTAAGTTAACTCTGGAGGACCCCCCACAGAAAAAACTAAAGAGCTGAAATTTACTACGCATGCCTATCTCCATTGGCAATACAATTTTGAATAAAATCTCTGTTTCACACCCAATAAGTGTTACTTTATACATTATTAAAAGAACTAAAAAAATTGATAATAAAATAATATAAAAAACAAGTTTTTAAAGTTAAAACCCTTCTGTTAATTAAATGTAGTGTATAACTAAAAAGTAGAAAACAAGAACAATACATTACATAAATCTTCAAAACTAGATTTTTAAAAGAAGGGTTTTGGAAACGTTCTTTAAACAATCAAAAATTCCAAAACCTTTCTTTTAGAAATCTAGTTTTTGAAAATTTATGTAATTTATGTATCTTGTTTTCTACTTTTTACATTACATTTAATTAATAGAAGGGTTTTAACTTTAAAAACTTATTTTTTATATTATTTTATTTTAGTATGTACTTCAAAATTTTCCGAGCCAAAAGATTGAAATACGGCCATATTTTCGTATTTTTTATACCGTACGGTATAAATAAATAGCCCCATCTTTGTTAGCAGGGGACAAGACAAACCAGTTTTGTTTCATTCAACATACAGCACAGCCGAGCACAGTTTTATGGACAAGTTTCGTCTTTTTTTGGCCTGTCTGGATATAGCAAGATTATGTAGGAGTGCCATAATTCTTTTTTTATTATTCATGGTGAATACACAAAAATCACAGCGACATTGAATACAAATAAAGTAAACATAACCACTAAATAAGAAAAATGCCTACAAAATTCGCATATGGGGATCGGGAGCTTTCGTCGAAAAATTTACCGCGAAAACAAATATCGCGAAAATAGTTCGTCAAAAAAATTACCACGAAATGTTTTAACAGCGAAATGCAATTACCGCGAAAAATATATAGCGAAAGTAATAGCCGCGAAAATATTTAACGCTCAAAGCAAATTCCGCGTCTAATTTTAAATTATAAAAATACGTTTTTTTATAATCCTTTTCCTTAGCTACGCCAAGTTTAATATATTATATTACCAATTTGTTTAATTCAGTTTTATAATTGTAGAATTAACAAAATTTTAATATAACTAAATTGTTGGTTTGGTTTTTAAAAATATATATAAGTAAAATTATGATTATATTACTAATAAATATAATATAATATATAAGTAATTTCTTTATATTGGTGTTATAAGTTTAGTATTTAAAAAACATAAATAGGATTAAATTGTTTGGTTTGGTTGGTTTTGTTTTTGATAATAAAAATAAAACTATGATTATAAAATAAGCGTTTTATTTAAAAAATTAAAATATATATTCTAAGGTTATTTTTTAATTAAAATTTAAGAACGATTATATTATTGCGCAGCGAAAGTATGCGCGATTATATTATTACGACGTAAAAGTATGCGCGATTTTTATTGTCGCGATAATAGTTTCCGCGGTAAATGTTTTAGCGGTAATAATTTTTCACGGTAATTAATTTTTCGCGGTGAAACCTTTCGCGTTTAATTCATTGCGCGGTAAATGCTTTCGCGGTAAATGTTTTCGCGGTAAATGTTTTCGCGGTAAATGTTTTCGCGGTAAAAGTTTCGCGGTAAATTTTTCGGCAAAGTTTCCTAGATCCGTACATATGTACATATGTATGTATAAAGTTAGTCTCTTGTGGACCAAGCCGTGGCGCACCCACGATTTTTCATGGGGGGCTGAGCCGGGGACGACAATCCGAGTTCAATTTTACGTGTAGTGCCTTAGACTTTACCACACGGCCCCCATGGGCAGGAGCCAGGTATCCGCCCAACCAACGGCGCTCCTTCAGACACCATCTGTCAGAGCTACCAATTACTATGATGTGACAAGCATTTTAGACATAGCGACCTTGGTTTGGCCCGAGACCCATCTTAAATCTCTACAAACTCTGCAGGTTTGCACCCGAGGTATGCGTACGTACCTCACACGCCGAAACCCTAAGTCACAAGGACTCCAGGTCTCTGACCCGCGATATGGGCCTACCACCGCCACCCAGCCCCCGTGGTACCAAAAGCTTTAAGTTCAAGATCGCTTTGGTTGACGACCGCAATCCGCTACGGATCACTAACAGTTTTTAGGAGCATGCCCTCCCTTCCCCTGCTTGGGAATTCGGGGTTTGCAGTCCAGCTTGCGAACAAGCTGAGCACATCAAACCCCTCCTCATGTCGGCAATGCCACCGTGATGAGTGACAGTTCAATGGTACTTTCGTACCATTTACCACGCATAGCGCACCACGACCGAGTGTCCGTTGCCCAGATATACTGGGATTGGACGGCGTCGATCGTCGCTACCAGGGGTATACGCAGCGTGGTCTGGCGTATACTCTCCTCACAAGGCTTTCGCCCCCTCAAGGCCTACGTAAACGAGTGGCAGAGCCACAGCGCCCCTGAGTACTCATGTTTGCTAAATTCCTAAAGCAACTTTGGATGAGTCACAGTCGAGGGCGCGTTCGCGCGCATTTAGCGTGCTGGTCGCATTTCCTCTACCACACATCTCCCACCATGACCACGGGCCCGTTGCCCACGTACGTGGGATTGGGTGCCTTGATCATGGCTTCAAGGGTTAACGCCGTGTGGTCTACTCGTTAACCCGGGGACGACAACAGGATTTTTTATACGGTGGCAAGCCAATTTAGTTTTTTAATAGAATCAAAAAGTTTTTGTCAAGTCACAAACATGGGTGTAGCCAGACATTTTTGCAATATTGGTAAGCAAGTTTAGCTCTGCAATCAATTTGGATTAGTCTTTTCAAGGTCACGCATTTTCACGTAGAAATTTAAAACAAAGGAGGGTATCGTATTTTGGGCTGAATCGCAATGATAAGACTTTACCAGGCCCGGACTGGCCAGGTCGGCTAGTCGGCGATCGCCGAGGGCCCCTGGCTCAAGGGGACCCCGAAGGGGCCCAAAAAAAGTGGTTTATATTTTATTTTACTCAGGTATTTTTTTAACTACATTATAATTAGTGCATTTGTGTTTTACATAATCTGTACGTGTCAACAACAGCCTGTTGATAAGTTATAAACAAGTAAAGTAAAGAGGCAGTTTTGCTAAATAGGTTTAATTACTTTTTTATTTTATTTATTAAATTTTGTATTTTGTATATTGCGTGCTCAAGTGGACCATAGACCTTTAAATTCATAGAAATTTTGGCCTGTGGCGCTAGATCTTCCTCTCAAACTTAAAGAGAAAATTTGTAAAAATTTCCGCTTGCGGTGTGAGAGTTTCTTGAATTTTTGCGAAATTTTAAATTATTTTTTTCGTAATCTACTACTGTGCCCCAGACCCCCTCTTGGTAAGTGGTCCCTCTATAGTCTCTAGCCGAGGGCCCCAAAGGAGCCAGTCCGGGCCTGGACTTTACATGCTTATAGATACATAAAAAATAAATAAGCCAACTTTACATCCCGGAACATACTTTAATTAATTATTTTAATTACGAATTTTGACATATGTCAATGCACGATTTGGCAACATTCCACCTAACGATGGTTCGTGTCAAGTGTCATGTCATGTCAAAATAAAAATAACTTCTTCTGTGAGGCCAAGGGCTGTGTGTTGTCATCTGCTGACTGCGCTTAACTGTAAGATACATCAGAACTTGCAGACATCTAATTAAATTTATAAAATCTATTAATTAAAATTATAATATCACATTATTGGCAATCAACTTGAGCGCCGCAGGCGAACATTTTTACAGTATAGTTTTCAGGACCAACAACTTCTAAGAATTTAAAAAGCTATTTTATAAAACTTTAAATGGGTAGGTAAACCCATTAATACACAACTTATCAAGTCCAGTGCCGCAGGCGAAATTTTTTAGAAATTTAAGTTTTTGCATTTCCCAGACACTTAAGAATTTGACATGCAAATAGTTTTATAAAATCTATTAATTAAAATTGTAATATCACATCATTGATAATCAAGTTTAGCCCAGCAGGAAATTTTTATTACATTTTATAGTTTTACAGAATAAGCAATTTTTAAGAATTCGAAAAGCAAATTATTTTATAAAACTTTGAATGGGTAGGGGAAAACTCTTAAAATATAAGCCCGCATGTTAAGGGCCGCAGGCGGAAACTTTTAGAAATTTTAATTTTTCACATTTCCCAGACAACTCAGAATTTGAAATGTAAATAATTTTATAAAATCTATTAATTATATATAAATTGTAATATTACATAATTGGTAATTAAGTTTGACGCCGTAGGCAATTTTTTTTACAGTTTACAGTTTTCAGGACAAACCAAAACCCATTAAAACACAACTTATCATCTTCAGCGCCGAAAGAGATTTTTTTGGAAATCTTAAATTTTTGCACTTCTCCGACACTTCAGAAATTGACATGTATATAATTTTATAAAATCTATTAATTAAAATTGATGTTAATCAAGTTTATCGGCGCAGCCATTTTTTACAGTTTACAGGATAAGCCATTTCTAAGAATTCGAAAAGCAAATTATTTTTATGAAACATTATAAATATAAAACTTATATTTATAATGTATACAGTTTCGCCAATAATTTATTATAGTTCAAATACAAATACGGGTGGTGTATCTGCCATGTTTCGGAATGGCAATGATTTTTCGATGGTCATAACCACGCACCCATTCAACGCTAAAAAGTACAAAACAGTCCCCTAAAAACCACAAAACCATACTGTCGATACAAGCTGAACGCACCCTTTATGCGTCCGGCGCATTGAACGTGTTTATCTTGAGTTGTAAATTGAGAAATATTCTGAAAATTACCCCTTTAAGCTCCCGTAGGAAGCCATATATCAATTTAATTTATAAAAAAGTTTTTTCTCATATTTTTTTGCACTTTTGCACAATCTTGCACCTAACGATTTTTTTTTATTTTGGGTTTTAAATTAATTAATTTAAAATTTTGCTTCTGCCCACCGTGTCATATTTTATCCTGAACTTATAATTTCGGGAAGACGCAAAACCAATAAAAGGTATTTAGGTTAAGTAGCAATAAAAATAAGTAATCTAATTTCAATTTTACTAATTAAAAAACAAACAAATTAAATTGAATTTGAAATTGAATAATTCAATTATTGAAAACTGATAATTATAATTCGTGACGAACGGAAATTTTAATCGTAAAAGTGATGTTTTTCATAGTCTAGCAAACTAACCATATGAAAAATGCCCCCGCTTTAATTTAACTTTTTGTACCGGTAATGTAACAACCTTGACCTCAAAGACCACTCACCCCAATTTCAGACCCCTACCCCGTCCCCTAAGGGTAATAATAGCATAAATTAAAAAAATTTTAAAGTTGATTTTCTCGGTAACTATTTCAGATATTTAAAAGATTAAAAAATCAAATTATAGCTACTCATTAGCAATACAAAATATATATTTTTTAGAATTTTTGGTTATATAGTAGGGGTCGAAAAAATATTTTAAGTTTTTGGGGGTAGGTTTCAATACCACCCCTTTGAGTGACACCCACCAAAAAATTCTGGGGAAACACTTATTTACCCACCTCTAAAGTGTAAAAGTTGGAAAGCTGTCAAATGGCCAGAAGGCAGCTAAAAAACATAAAAACTAGTAGGGTGCACCAGTTTTTAAAAATAATAAATGTCATTTTGAATAGTATAGTACGTAGAAGATAATTTTACATTAAACCAGTAAGGGGCTATTTAAGTCACATGACGTATATTTTTAGTAAAAAACTTACTTTTATTTGAAATAAAATAAACTATTTTGGGTAATTCCATGGTAACTCACGTTACAGCCGCAGAAAAAAAAGACACTTTCTTTTAAATATTTTATTATATTATCATTTTTAATCAAAGAGCCTTTAAAAATAATAAATAACAAACAATCCTTAATAAAATATCTAAAATAAATTGTATTTTTTTTTGCAGATGTAACGTGAGTTACCATGGAATTACCCTTTTAGAAAAATATTTATTTTATTTTATTTGTATATTAATAATAGTAGGTATAAAAAATAAAGTAATTTTAATAGAATTTTATATTAAACTATACTAAGCCGTAAAGATATGTAATGCTACGCATTCCATTATACAGAGTGGTCCATTTATCATGACAATCTTTAATATTTTAATAACTGCTAGATATATCAAAAAAAGTTTTAAACAAAAGTTATAAGAGCTTAATTGAAGCACAAAATAGTGTAGATGTAATATGTCTAGCGGACATAATGGAGGGATTATTTTTTTAAATGGAAAAGAGTTTGGGTGATAAATAATTTTAAAGCTTGTAAAATTCTCTATTCGACCATAGATTTTTTATTTGTTCATAAACATTTTGAGGGTGTTAAAATTTTTTTGAAAATGGGTAATTTTGTTAAAATTTCTTTAAAAAATCAAACTATTTTTGTTTAATAATTATTTTCATGATAGACTAATTTTAATTGACAACTATAAATAAAAATTTCAAAAGAAAATCTAAAAAAAATAGCTATGTATTTACCAAGGGTATATTAAGTAGATGTTTATGCCCTGAGAGCGACGATCTTTGTTTGTACGTCGCACGGGGGCATACACATCTACTATAATTTACATTTTTCTATCATGAAACTAATTATAAAACAAAAATAGTTTGATTTTTTAAAGAAATTTTAACGAAAATAGCCATTTTCAAAAAAATTTTAACATCCTCAATTTTTTTTTTAATAAATAAAAAATCTATGGTAGAATAGAGAATTTTACAAGCTTTAAAATGATTTATCACCCAAACTCTTTTCCATTAAAAAAAAATATTTCCTCTATTGTGTCCGCTAAATATATTACATCTACACTATTTTGTGCTTCAATTAAGCTCTTATAACTTTTGTTTAAAGCATTTTTTGATATATCTAGCAGTTATTAAAATATTTAAGATTCATGATAAATGGACAACTCTGTATAATGAAATGCGTAGCATTACATATCTTCACGGCTTATTATAGTTTAATATAAAATTGTATTGAAATTACTTTATTTTTTATACCTACTATTATTAATATACAAATAAAATAAAATAAATATTTTTCTAAAAGGGTAATTCCATGGTAACTCACGTTACATCTGCAAAAAATTACAATTTCTTTTAGATATTTTATTATATTATTATTATTAAAGATTGTTTGTTATTTATTATTTTTAAAGGCTCTTTGATTAAAAATGATAATATAACAAAATATTTAAAAGAAGGTGTCTTTTTTTCTGCGGCTGTAATGTGAGTTACCATGGAATTACCCAAAATAATTTATTTTATTTCAAATAAAAGTAAGTTTTTTACTAAAAATATACGTCATGTGACTTAAATAGCCCCTTACTGGTTTAATGTAAAATTATCTTCTACATACTATACTATTCAAAATGACATTTATTATTTTTAAAAACTGGTGCACGCTACTAGTTTTTATGTTTTTTAGCTGCCTTCCGGCCAATTGACAGCTCTCCAACTTTTACACTTTAGAGGTGGGTAAATAAGTGTTTCACCAGAGTTTTTTGGTGGGTGTCACTCAAAGGGGTGGTATTGAAACCTACCCCCAAAAACTTAAAATATTTTTTTCGACCCCTACTATATATACTATATAAAAAATTCTAAAAAAAATATATTTTGTAGTGCTAGTGAGTAGCTATAATTTAATTTTTTAATCTTTGAAATATCTGAAATAGTTACCGGGAAAATCGACTTTAAAGTTTTTTTAATTTATGCTATTATTACTCTTAGGGGAGGGGGTAGGGGTCTGAAATTGGGGTGAGTGGTCTTTGAGGTCAAGGGTGTTACGTAACCGGTACAAAAAGTTAAATTAAAGCGGGGGCATTTTTTATATGGTTAGTCTGCTAGACTTTTTAATCCATAGTACCAATATAAAATCGTATTAAAAATTAAAACAAACTGTGAACATATGTAATGCTTTGCATTTCTTTGTATAATTTTCACAGTTGATGGATATTGCGTGTTATCTCGATAAAATTCCCAAAATATAATTGCTAGCGTGCTTTAATCTCGTGCGCGTACTTCATTTTATATACTCTATATCTTTATATTAAAGTTATCTTTTCTGAAAATTTGGTGTGTATCCATTTTTTCGAATTTGGTAGGATTACAAGTCTTGTAATAAAATTATTTTTGACGAACAAAAAATGCGTCAATCCTAATTTTCTTTTAGCCAATTTCGATTTTTTTAAAGATTTAACCCCCCATAAATGTTTTTGCTGGGATTATTTTTTAAAACAATAAGAATCTTCCTCTCATGAATATGAATATGAATAGCATTTCCTTTTTAAGTTAAGTTAAAAACGTGGAAGTCACAGACGTGTTGTTAAAAAAGTGTCTCAATCTATCGTTATATTTTAAAAATGATTAATGATTTATACTATTTTTAATGTGTTTATTAAAATAAATATAGGGTAGAATCACCGGTTTTAGCCACTGCACCGGTTTTAGCCACTTAGGGTATTTTTTTGGGTATTGCTAAGATATATGAGAATTTAGCTTAAAATCATCATTTAAATCCGATGCCAATAATAAAAATTAGAATTAAATTATGGTAATTAAGTTTTTATTGTAGCAAAACGAAGGCGACTCGTATTTAAAAAAGTAATTTTGAAAAAACGTCATTTCTTATGACTTTTCTTAAGAATCCGTCAGATTACCTAATTTAAATATCTTATTCGGGTGAAGTTAAATTCTTAAACCATTTTTATTAAGTTACAGGTAAGTTATTACACAGTTACTTTATTGATATTTTAACATATTTTTTTAAGAATTTATTCTTTAATTCGCATGGCGATAACTGGGTCACTAATATGCTTCTATGTCTAGCTATAGCCACAGAACTGGCTAAAAGTGGAACCTTAGTTGTACCAGTTATAGCCAGTTAATAAATTATAATTACAATAATTATCCGAGAAAAGATATGAATTACCATTATAGTTAAATTATTTATTTTTAGCTATGGCACCGGCCTTTAAAAAAAAACTCATTAAAAAAAGAAATAATTTTAAATCAAAAATATGAATAATTTTGATATAATTTCTGAAAACTGCATTAATGAAAATCAAGCAAAAAACTCTAGAACCACGCCAGTTCGAAGTATATCGGGAATTCTTAAATCAGTAATACCCGTGACAACTCAAAAGAAGTCTAAAAAAACGCAACGTAGAAGTTTTTCCACTGGTTATAACATCCGATATTTGGTATGAAATGGTGGAAACTAAATTATATGAAAAGCAAAATAAGGAAGAAGAAAAGCAAATTATTAAAATAAATCGAGAAGAAATGAAAAAGTCTAAAGAATTAAATAAGAAGATAGCTGCTGAAAATAGAAAGAAAGCTGCTGAAAATAAAAAAAAGTTGCTGCTGATAATAAAAAGAAAGCTGCTGAAAACAGAAGAAAAGCTGCTGAAAATGGAAAGAAAGCTGCTGAAAATAAAAAGTAGTCTGCTGAAAATAAAAATAAAGTTGCTGAAAATAATATGACTAAAAATATAAATAAAAAAAAATTAAATTATAATTAAATGCAAATTGCGTACAGAAATAAAAAGAACTGAAAGAAATTATTATAGAAAATGCCTGAAAAGACAAAATTAAAAAAAATTCTTTGTTAAATATATTCTAAAACAGTTACATAATAAAAATAAAAAATCTTTTAATATCTTTTCAGTTTTTTTAATTGTAAAATGGTGGCTATATCTAGGGAATTTTTATGGCTAAAACCGGTGCTTAGGTGGCTAAAATTAGAGAATTGGTATCTCTTTGTCTTTTTTGTTTTTTATTACGTATTAGCTGCAGTTATATCATTTAAACATTTATTTTATAGCAGAAAAATATTGTAAGTGTTACAAAAACAAAATATCGTAACCTTAACATTATACTGGGACATAATAAAAAGAAATAAAAACAGAATTTTCCTTAAGGTGGCTATAGCTGGGGGATCTACCCTACATAATTTTTAATATTAAGTTATTATAAATATTTTCCACTAAAATTAAAATATAATTGGGCCCTGTTATGCAAAAAGCAACCAACCCAAAAATAAAAAATAACATGATGTCGTATACTGATCTAGAAAATTTCATTTAATGTCCATACTACATTCCTACAATATGTGAAATATTGTGGGTTGGTTGCTTTTTGCATAACAGGCCCCAGTTAGGGGATTAAAAGATTACTCGTGTTTTTTTCCCAAACAAATCGATCTATTACATTAAAAAGAAAATACATTATTTTTATCCATTATAATTATAATTATAATGATAATTATCAGCGCAAAGGGGAAAGAGTGCATCATGGAGAAAATTACAGTTAGTCACAAATTGTTATGTAATATTTTATTTACTTCTTTAATTTAAGAAGTACCATCAGTACCATCAAGTTTTATAAAACATAAAAATAGACTAAATGACGAGGCTTCTAAACAAAACAAAAAAGTCCAAACAAAATTTCTATCCTCGGTTATTGTCCAGGTGGAGAAGTGTTGAATTTTAGTGAAAATGTCAGGCATCAACGTCAAAAGAAAGTGAATCCGGTACTTCAAAATCTAATTTGAAAATAAATATACAGGGTGTATTTGAAATAGCGTAGAAAATTTTAACAGGTGATTCTACATGATAAAATATGACAAAAAGTTCCTACAAACATATGTCTAAAAATGCGTCATAAGGGAGCTACGCCCCTTTGAAATTGGCTAAAAAAATCGGTTTTTATTTAATAACTCAGGAACCCTTTGAGATATATTAATCAGGTTTTACACGTGAATTAATCCTAATAAGGCCCATCTTTGTATGTCATTTTCACGTACTTATTTAAACCAGAGGTGTGCGAAACGGGGGGGTCTTATCAGTTTTTTGTCCCAAACTTTTTTCTGTGTAACTTTTTTGCAATTTTATTTTTGAAGTATGATTCCTCAGGTCAAAATACATTTACAGTATTTAATTTTTCGTCCTCGAACCGTGGAATTTCACTTTCAAATTAATTTTTCTCGAAAACGGTTAATCCTACAGTATTACAACAAAAGTACCTTTTTTATGTATTTTGACCTGAGGAATCATATTTCAAAAATAAAATTGCAAAAAAGTTACACAGAAAAAAGTTTGAGACAAAAAACTGATAAGCTCCCCCCGTTTCGCACACCCCTGGTTGAAATAAGTACATGAAAATAACACATAAAAACTGGCCTTGGTAAGATTAGTTGACGAGCAAAACCTCGTTGATATATCTCAAAGGGTTCCTGAGTTATTAAATAAAAACCGATTTTTTTAGCCACTTTCAAAGCCGCGTAGCTCCCTTATGACGCATTTTTAGACATATATTTATATGAACTTTTTGTCATATTTTATCATGTAGAATCACCTGTTAAAATTTCCTACGCTATTTCAAATACACCGTGTATTATAATAGACTTTTAATTTCGTCTGACCTAAGTAAAAAAAGTAAACACAAAAAAAAACAGTCGAATTATCTAAAGATGTTTACTAAGTTTTGGCACAAGTTTTGTAACTTATTTGGGGCTTTCCATGATTCTGTGTATTTATCCTACAATAAATAAAATAAAAAAATTAAATAAATTTTTTTTTATCCATATGACTCCCTCTGGTGACGCTACTGATTGTAAAAAAAATATTTTATTTGTTTTATAAGGTATTTAGATAAATTTAAAGAAAAATTAAGTCGAAATACCTAATAATATAATTTTTTTTTTGTCTAAAAAATAGGCTGCTTTTGGATTTGTTACGTAATAACGAACACTACTGTAATTATTTTTTTATAATTATTTAATTAATCTAATCATTAAATATCTGGGAAAATTCTGTGAAATTTTCATAAAAAAATATTAACTAAAAAAAAAAGTTATAAGGCCGTGACCACTTTTCGGTCCGAAAATTCCACTGTGCGTTGTTTGTAAATCAAAGACCCAATGTAAAAAAATATGATTGGGATGGTAAACACCTTTAGTTAATTTATATTCGAAATAAAATATACAAAAATTAAATAAGTCACCATACCAGAGCAATTCAAATATGGCACCTACCTTTAGTGTCGAAATCAAAATGACTTTAAAGTAAAGTCATCTTGGGCGAAATATTCATAAAAGTTTACAGATTTTTGTAAGGAGTATTTTAAAATGCATGTAGTTTTCAATTTATTTATGGCTTCTCATATACAAAAATTATTGTTTTTTTATTTCTAGCGAGTTACATTTTACTACTAGTCTCGTTTAACAAGCGAAAACGTAAAACAAAATGAATTTTTGTTAGCAAAAAACTTATTTGGACTAATAATAGTAATATCTGATAAATATTTCAAATATTATTCAATAAATTCATGGGTCAGTCCTTAATGGGCTAATTAGGGGCCCCTAGTTACTCCACTCTTCACCTAGCGAACAATTACACACAAAGAAATCGTTTAAAAATACTTTTGTTGGTTTTCATCACAATCGAACTAATTTAAGTTAGTTTTTAAATTCAGCGAAAAAGAAAACACAAAACGGGATATTATTCAGTATTGAATTCGCTTTAGCCCGTACTAGAAGAAGCATTTTTGGTCAAAAACTAAGAAAATGGCGAACGTTTATCTTTAAAAATGTTTGAAAATTTTTGAAAAACGTCACCTTTTTTTTATTTTTTGGATAAAATTTTTTCTTCTAGTATGGGCTATAGCGACTTCAATACTGAATAATATCCCTTTTTTTTTTGAGTATTCAAACTGCCGGATCATGGCAACTACAGTTTTTTTCAAAAAAAAAAAAATATGGCCAAAAAATGACACTTTAAAAATATAAAGAAATTTTATTTGTATTCTTTAAATACAAATAAACACACCTAGGAAATTTCACAGTGATATCTTTTTCTTTCTATATAAAAACAAAGTTTCAAAAAAGATTATTTTTATAATTTCTAAGGTAGAAAGGAAAAGAAATTGTCTAGAAAAAAATTACTTTTTTGCACGACCAAGACTAAAACCTAATTTTACGCTTTCATTTTCAGGATTAAACTTGCCGTTTTTCTCCCTAGGGAATAAAAATCACGGCGACCTTGATAATATTAAAATATTATACTTACAATGTTCTTTGCTGGTTCAAAAATTAGGTTTGGTGGTGTAATAAATTAGCGATTCAAACCAATTTATTTGATTTTAACAAAGAAAACCTTTAAAAATAACATTGTTATAACAATTTATACATAACTTAAAATTTATCATCTTCGTCCATGTTTTTGACGTTTGTGTCAACCATATTAAAAAACAATTGAAATCGCGATAGCCATGAAACTGACTTTTCGCAATTTACAGGCATCTTGATTAAATTACGAAAATAAAACAACCGATTTTAGACGCGTGGTTTTTAATTTTAATTTTATCTACCTACCTAAATTATGTTTAGTCCTGCAAAAAATAGTGTATATACCTCAGGACTAAACGCTCGCTCAGCGGGAATAAAACAGCCAGTTTAGTCCCTTGGTATATAAATAACTATTATCTACAAAACTAATTTTGTTATTTTTTTTTTTAATATTTTTTACATAAACCCAAAAGCTTTTAATCACAAATTCAAATTGAGAGGATAAATAAAAAATATCATTATGCACGGTATCGGTATTGATTGAGTTTTTATAGATAGTACCAATTTAAACCAATTGGTATAACTTTTTTATTTTTGGTTGATTTTTTTATATTAATAAATTTATTTTTCCTGAAAAAAAAGTTTATCTTCTACTATTTTATATTTTTTTAAATGTTTAACTCAATTATTTGTAGGGGGATCCTCTTTAATTTCGATATTCTTTCTTGTCCTTACCACACAGTGCGACCTTGTTAAGTTTAGGTTTTTTGGAATGACGCACAAATGTTCTTTTATTTGTTGATAGTGAATACCCCCTCATTACATACCACTAGTCAAATATAAACGAATTGGTCTACTAAATAATTCCCTATTATTTTCAAAAATTCCCATTCCCCACTTTTTTCGAAATTTTCGGATCGTGCCGACGCGACGGGTCGTTTTTGGCCAATATATGCTTGATGACAGTGCGAGTTCAGGCTTTTTGGAATGACCACCCAATATTTGTTTTAGTTGTTGATAGTAGACTGCCTTTACCTTTGGTACGAAATTATAAGCTTAATGAAAATTAATTTTTTTCTAATAATACCAAAAATAAAGTTAAAAAAAAAACGAAAAAGCTAAAAATCTCCCAAAACGGAGCACCTGCTATTTAGGTAACTAGTGGTATGTAATGAGGGGGTACTGATTTTTCCGATGATTTTTCCTCAAAACTGGTATCTCGATCATATTTTCTTGAGTTATCCTGCGGATAAGAAAACATTACATAAGGACAGATGGAAAATTGTTTACACTGTAAAAGATAATGGGAAAAATACCTATATACTCTACTTAAAAAACACATCCTAATAAAGTAATGATTTTTTCGAGACCACGTTATTAAAAACTTAATTACTTTCAATACGTGTATGAAAATTTAACTAAATTCTTTTCAAGTGTATAATTGTACGTTATTTGTAATTATTTGTTATGTCATTAATGCAAAACATTTTGTACCATTTTTTTTTCGTGGTCGAAACAAAACGTAACTTACTCTGTTGTAAAGCTGAAATGACTATATTTTTGAGTATGTCCGTCTAAAAAAGTTACTATATCTATCGCAATTATATACAGGGTGTATTTGAAATAGCGTAGGAAATTTTAACAAGTGATTCTACATGATAAAATATGACAAAAAGTTCCTATAAACATATGTCTAAAAATGCGTCATAAGGGAGCTATGCCCCTTTGAAATTGGCTAAAAAAAATCGGTTTTTATTTAATAACTCAAGAACCCTTTGAGATATATTACCGAGGTTTTGCACGTGAATTAATCCCAATAAGGCCCATCTTTGTATATCATTTTCACGTACTTATTTAAACCAGGGGTATGCGAAACGGGGGGACCTTATCAGTTTTTTGTCCCAAACTTTTTTCTGTGTAACTTTTTTGCAATTTTATTTTTGAAATATTATTCCTCAGGTCAAAATACATAAAAAAGGTACTCTTGTTGTAATACTGTAGGATTAACCGTTTTCGAGAAAAGTTCATTTGAAGGTGAAATTCCACGGTTCGAGGACGAAAAATTAAATACTAAAATGTTGAAAACCAAAATTTTAATGATGCAATGTTATTCTACATCAAAAACTAAGAAAAAAAGTTTCCATACATGTAGGTCGAAAAAACGCTTTTAAAGCTACCATAGCCCTCTAAAAATGGTGCATGTTTAGGAGACCATAGCTCCATTAGGATTGATTTTTGGAAGTACCTGTATATGAGGTTTTTTTCTTAGTTTTTAATGTACATTCGCCCTGCATCATTAAAATTTTGGTTTTCAACATTTTAGTATTTAATTTTTCGTCCTCGAACCGTGGAATTTCACCTTCAAATGAATTTTTCTCGAAAACAGTTAATCCTACAGTATTACAACAAAAGTACCTTATTTGTGTATTTTTACCTGAGGAATCATATTTCAAAAATAAAATTGCAAAAAAGTTACACAGAAAAAAGTTTGGGACAAAATACTGATAAGCCCCCCCCGTTTCGCACACCCCTGGTTGAAATAAGTACATGAAAATAACACATAAAAACGGGCCTTGGTAGGGTTAGTTGACGTACAAAACCTCGTTGATATATCTCAAAGGGTTCCTGAGTTATTAAATAAAAACCGATTTTTTTTAGCCACTTTCAAAGGGGCGTAGCTCCCTTATGACGCATTTTTAGACATATGTTTATAGGAACTTTTTGTCATATTTTATGATGTAGAATCATCTGTTAAAATTTCCTATGCTATTTCAAATACACCGTGTATAATGTAAACTTCCAGAAAAGTGTATACACTATAGTGTTAGAAATTAATGCATTTATTTCATTTTGATAACGTATTTAATTAAGTAGCTATGTAGCTCGCAACAGAATAAAACTGGTCACGTACGTATGTATAAGACTACTCTACCTACATTTGCTGTTAATAAACATAGATATAAGTTTTTGTTTTGCAAATTAGTGTGTTTACATGCACAACGTAAAATCTAATGATTTTATTTTTACTTTTGCTGGTTAATTTAGATACAGTTCCAGATAAAGTCATAAAAATAAATAGAAACGTTTATTTCAAAAGGTATTACTATAAAAATATAGCCTGATATTCTAATTTGCCAGTGAAATATAGTTGTTTTCTTTGCATTTTAGTAGAAGCCTATTAATTTTGTTTTTCTCTCATTATTATACTCTTTCCTAGCTTTCATTTGAAAAACAGTTTTACTTCTAAATTTCATTTTTATGAGCTGATTTTTTTTTTCATGAGCTAAAATTCCAAAATTTGTATGTGGTTAACCTTGATAAATCAGTTTAAATTTACCTTGATCTCTTTCGTTTGTTTTCTTAGATTAAACTTCGACAGTTAAAATTAATTAGGTTTTATTCATATAATTTTTCGTTATCTCATTAAAATAAAAACGATTAATAATTTAGAATTATCGTAAATAATAAAAAAGTGGAAAAGTGGAAAAAATATATCCAGATAATAAAAATGTGATAGAAGAACGTCTAATAAAATGGTAAATATTTTGAAAAAAAAATCATGATAGCTTTGCTGTTAGTAACGTGTATGATATTATTTTTGGACGCTTATGAAATATGACACTTTCTTACTCTCTATATCGTATGTAATTTGTCGTTTTTATAGGTGGTCGCAGAAAAATATGCATTTTTGGACCTTGTAATGCAAATAACTGGTTAACTATTGTATAATATACATATTATGGCTTTTGTTGTAAACCAGGTTTATCAAAATGTTTTGTTACAATTTTAGTATCAGCATTCATTGTTCCAACTAAAACATTATTAGTTTTAATACCACTAAAGTTTAATTAATTAATTTTGTTGGCAAATTCCATTAAACTTGGATCAAATTTCAATTAATATGTTTATTATTTAAAAGTTTGTACTCGAAAATATAATTATTCGGTAGGTACTTATTTTTTTTAAGAAAGAACTTAACTTTTAAATATGTACCGAAAATAAAACAAAACATATCTACATGGTGTAGACTACATCCCGCAAAAATACTTTTAATTTGTCAATGGTAGGCAACTTCATCGACAATATTGTACATACAGTGAGGTCCAAAACTCACTCTCACCCTTCTTAACTTTTAAACGAAATGAGATATCGACTTTCAAATTTGGAAAACATAAATAAGACAAAGTAATCTATCTTTTGACATATTATGTTAAATATATCATATTTTAGCGTGGCCAGGGGGGCATGCCGTGAGCTACATCATTTTAAAGATAATAAAATTATCTATTCGACCATATATTTTTATTTTTTTTTTCAAAAATTTTCAAGGTTTTCATTTTTTATTTTTTTTTTGCTAAAAAATACGATTTATTAATATTTTGTAAATGTTTAAAGATAGCATTTAAAATTATATCAAAAGTATGATTTTCGCATTTTTTCTCACAAAATTAACCATTTTTTAAAAATTCCCATTTTATAAGCTTTAAAATAATGTATCACACGGCCCCCTTTTTATTTAAAAATTGTCCCCCTGCCCCCATTTTAAAAGCTGAAAATATTAAATATATCCAGCAAGATTATTTGTGTTGTCTTACATGTTCTAAATTTAAAGTCTCAACTTGTTCAAAAGTTTAAAGGGGAGGTGGCTTTTGGACCGCTCTATAAGTGTTTACATAACCATTTTTTTTTGTTGGTTTATGTTGTTTTTATGTATGTCTGGTGTTTTTAAACTGGAAAAATACATTTTTGACGTAAAATTTACCTACTTAAACCTTAAAATAGACACTATGGGTACGATCATGGTCGACCAGTTGCTCACTTTATTTTCCTCTAATTACACTAGACAACAAGGTTTCTTGCCCTGATTGGAGTCATACGTTTTATAATTAATTTTGGGTCGCTGAGACCGATTCTATCCTCAGAATATTTCTACTAACTAAGGTTTCTGAGAAAAATGAGATAAAGTGGTAAAAAATCATAATTTTAGCCCTCTTTTGTTCTAAATCATGGGAGATAAAAATAAAAAGGACAAATTTAGATTCGGCGACTCAATATTAGTTAAAAAATACCCAACTTAGAATATGAAAACTTTAAATTCATAGGTAGAATAGATCGGGATATTATCGAAATAAAATATTTAAAAAATGGAAATGGAACATGTGACAAAACTAAGTAGGCTGGAGGGTAAGGAGAGGGGTGCATAAGAAGACAATCTTATCGCCACGTGCTTAAAATCATCAAAAATCATCAAAAGTGAACTAAAAATATGTTACGTAATACGGTTCTTATGTAATAAAGTAACATTTTTATGATGTAGGACCATTAAAAATACAACAAAAAAAGCGCAATATTTTTTTTATAAATTATTTTTAAATTGGCATGATTGCCTGTACTTAAATTTGAAAAATAAGAAGTGCTGCATTTTTTTAAAGGTCAAATTCGGCTTCTGCGCCTTTAAATTGATAAGGAAAATATATTTTTTGGGGCTGTGTGCTTTAATTTTATTTATTTTTCATTTATTTACTTTTTACGAATAAACTAAGCAAAATAAAAAAAAAATATTTGTATAAATATTTTTGTAGAGAATTTTATAATCTACAAATTAAGTCCTATAACATTTTTATACAAATTTGATTTGGCACAAATGAGCAATTTCGTAAACTCTGCACTTTCATTTTAAGCTTTTTATGTTTTTTTTCGCATACTTACCGTAACAGTAAGTCCTTCGCATATAGATTTTTGAATTTTTCGTATTTTTTTACTATACCCTAAAATTTTAAAATCCTACTTTTTTTTTAAACGATTTTGAAAAAAACGTCATTATTTCCTGGACTTTTATCTCAAAAATTTTAGGTGCTGGAATTTTTCTAAGGTCAGATTCGGATTTTACGCCCTCGAATTAGTAAGAAAAATTTACTTTTCGATCGGGGCAAAATAAAAAAGTTGCGGTTTGTTGCCTAGTATTAGTTATAAATTAAATAAAAGTTTAGAGTATTTTAACGTTCTTTTTAATATTAGTTCAAAGCGACATTAATGTAGATTGAATATATTACAAGGCCCCTTTAAAGTCTTTTGAATAAGACCCTCTGGTTTTTGAGGAGGCAAGGCAACTTCGGACTTTAATAAATAAGCCCCCGAAGACCCATTCTCCGTAACTTCCAAACTTTATGATTTTAATCTTAGTGGCTTTAGAAAACCGTACTTGAGATTAAACTGTTTTTAGGAAATGCAAATATACAGGATGTTTAACTGGAAGTTAACGTTTGAATGATCCTATAATTACACAGGTCCACAAAAAAAATAAGTAAGATTACTATTAACGAGACTACAATTTTGGAGTCGTTCTCTTCTTATAGAAAAGTGATTTCGGTCAGTGTTCAATCTTCATATTTAAAATTCATTTAAATATATTCATTTCATACTTTAATTAAAATGCTATAATTAAGATCATTAACCCGCTTCAATAAATATAGTTATTTATCGCGCCCAGCTTGCTGAAGTTTTTTCTTCCCTAAAAAGGTGTAAAACGTGGGCCAACGAACAGTAGTAACCTAGTATTATGAGCATCAGACTGACCGCCGCAGATAGCATACCGTATAATTTATGTCCTATAATGTGATAACCGCTATAATAACCGCTTCACCGCTTTAAACCTGCTGTTCATCAATGCATCAGCTAAAGTGACTGCAGTTATCTCATCCAGCATCCTCATAGAAAAAAAGGTAAGATTTACTTCACGTGCACGCTTCCTAACATTGCCACTATCCTCAGGAATACTCTCCACCGCCGCCCAATGCAAATCCACTGGAGATAACATCATCCTCCATTTTACAGTCAGATTTAGCTAAATTTATGAAGCTGAAGTTTGCAACGTTTTTTTGCAACGAAAATTCAAATAGTATTTTAAAGTACTAGTTTCATAACAAACGTTTTTAGCGCACGAGTACAAGTTTAGAAAACAAGCCGCTTGAGGCGAGTACTAGTGCGCTAAAAACGTGTTATGGAATCAGTGCTTTAATATACTATTTGAATTTTTGATGCAAAAAAATGTTACAAACTTCAGCTTCATCTAAATTTTGGTTATGTTATATATAGGTAATTCTCGAAATTTTGTTTAAAACTGTTTAAGGAACAAGTCCCAAGAGTTAATAGTTTAGGTCCTAGAGCACTTTGAAAATCTCAAAAGCTGCGGAAGACACTGTGACACTGTGTGACACTGTGACATGTGGCCTATGCGCTGCACAGGTCTTATGGATAAGTCGTTTTGGTCAGATTATGCTAAAATTTGGATATATTATAGTTCGCTTTCTTATCAAAAGTGTCTTTGGAACAAATCCCAGAGTTTAAAAGTTTAGGCGCCAGATAATTTTGATCTGGAGAAAACCCGTCTAACATTATTTGCAATTTTTGAAAAAAATTATGGGGCAGCGAGCTTTTTTACTGTAAATTCGTTTTCACCGCCCAAAAATGCTTAAGAAAAATATATAGTCTGGTTAATAGTAATGGACGTTATTATATTATTCACAGCGCCTGCGCTAGAATAATATTATACGGTATTTAAATATTTAAAACGATTTTGTATTTCAGCATATGAATTTATTTAAAATTAGCCTAGCGCTTTCGATCTAAGATCATCATTCAGGGCTTAGCTCTGAAAAGTAAAAAAATGGTGGTAAATAGAGGGGTTAAAAAGTAAGATTATATAAAGCTTTAAAGTCTAAAAATTAGAAAATTAAAAATTAAAAAAAAAATTAAAAATTAAAAATTAATTTTTTTTTATAAAATTAAACAAAAAGAGTACTTACTCGTCAGAGCTAAAAACTAATAGAACCTAAGAGGTAATTTAAAAATATTGGGACATCACATTTAAAAAGTTAAAATAATAAATAAAGATAAAAATATGTGTATACAGCTTAGACATTGATAAGATACTAAAACAATAAAATCGACAAATTAAAATCCCTGGTTAAAGAAGCGGTAAAATTTTTGAAATTTAAATTAGATTTTTAAATAGTGGTTTAAAAGTTATTTTTTGGTTCAGTTCTAATTGATTTTTTAGGCACAAATCTTTTTCATTTTTTAATCCTAGATGAATTTATAGGTCTTCTAAAAGGGAGAGTTTTAAGTCATATTTATGTGTAGTTAGATAATGTAAGATTTCACAATTTTCTTCCATGTAAAAAATATGATCATTGAATTTTAGGTGGTGGCCGAGGACTGATTTATTGTCTTGAAATATGCTCTTTACAACGAATTTCCAGACTTCTTGAAGTTTTCCCGATGTAGAATTTTCGGCAGGAGTTACAGTTAAGTTTGTATATACCTGATTTTTTGATTAAGGGAATAGGAGTTTTGGTATTTACTAGGATGGAACTTATGGTATTGGGGGTTTTAAAGGCTATTTTCTTATCACATTTGTTGAAAATTTTGGAGATTTTATAAGAAAGTGGACCGACAAAGTTAAGGGAGATGAATTTTTTATTATTTTTTATTTGTCTGGAAGAATATGCTTGGGCGATAAGGGTTTTGTAGTTGATTTTCTTTATTATTTTGTCTACAGTACTGGGGGGAAATTTGTTATTTAGAGCGAGATTTTTAATAATGCTAATTTCTTTATTTCTATTTAAGGGGGACATGGGAATTTTAAGAGCGCGGTTAATATAGCAAGTAAGGGAGGCAAGTTTGTGATTGTATGTATGGCACGAGTCTATGGGAATAATGTTGTCTGTCTGTGTTGGTTTTTTAAATATACTGTAATCAAAACTATTATTTTCTGTGTTGCTAGTGATGGTAATAAATAAATTCCAACTTAATTTATTAATTTATTGCCATACATGAAACTACAGCATCTTCTTTGATTCAAGCAGCTTAATTTTGCACCTTCTTCTTTTTTTTGCACCTTATTTTAATAAAAGGCTCAGAATTCTCACCTACCAAAATTAATTTAATTTTTTTGATTAGTTGTTTTTTAAGAAATGTTATATTTAGCACTAGGATATTTAAAGGCAAAACTGAAACAATAACATTTTTATAATTGCTCCACATTTTTTAAACATTTCACCACTTTATAATCAAATGTTAAGCCTCAAATTATAAAACTGTTAAACTGACAATAACAAATTCTTAGTATGATTTTTAGTAATTTTTTCTTTATGTTCGCGTACCAGCGTTGTCAGACCCTAGTGGGCCATATCAAAGCCAACTAGATGGTCCAGTAGCTCGGCCTTGCTACTATTCTTATAGTATATTAAAGTAAACATACGTTTTTAGCGCACGAGTACAAGTACAAGTACTAGTGCTCTAAAAACGGGTTATGAAACGAGTGCTTTATTCCATTTTTTTTCAATTTCGCTCTAAAATTTAAAAAAGTTACATTTAAATTGATGACTGATTTAGGGATTTTGGGTTGTCATTACAGTTTACACTATGTTTAAAATTCTAAGAACATAATATTTTGATATATTTTACAGTCATCTCTTCTTTTTTCACTGCAATTAACCAGTCCACAATTTTAACACGGTAAAAAATAACCCAAACACAAAATTTTGTAATGAATATGTAAAATACTTGTAGTCGACAGGAATGTTTCCAATTAAAATAATGTCATATTAATTGGTGCATTTAGAACTAGCATTAAAAATTGTATAGCTAGCTATTTGAAGCTTGTTGAAAGTAATTACTTTATCACGCAAATATTCAGCTTGTTCACAAACTAATTGATTTTTGTTAGTATACTATTCACAGCGCGTTAGCGCTGTGAATAGTATAATACGGTAGTTTCGAATTCCTAAAAATGGCCAAAAACAAAACGTCCTAAACAAAAAATTGGATACAAGTTGGTTTCATGAAAAAAGTAGAAACTTTTTAAATATCCGTCTGTCCGTCTGTCTTTCCGTCCTTCCATCAGAAGTTACGTTTTTTGTGGACACGATTGCTCAAGAACAAATTATCCGATCTATATTTTTAGGAAAAATTAGTTTCTATGATATGCATAGAGGAAATGCGCCTAATTTCGGATGGTTTCCAAATTTCGGATAGTAGTGTATTTAAGATACCGTCTGCAAAGGTAAACAGAAACCTACTTTTATGTGAAGCCAAAAGTCAAACTAAATCCGTCCTGTAATATGATAACGGTAGAGCTTCTCCCCTTTAAATGGCAGCACAAATCGTTTATATTGCAAATGACAGTTTTGTGCTCAGTTGCATTATTATGCTTGTTTATTTTATAAATAATCGTTATAAAAGTTCGTGATTCTGTCTTGGGTAAGTTATGATGTTAGTTAAGTTGATCCACTATTCATAATTAAGCAATTTGAAAACGTAAACATTCTACAAATATCTAATCTAAAAAGCAGAAAGTTGCCTAATTTCGGATAGACCATTTTTGTGCATTTGATTCCCAATTTCAGATATCCGCAAGTTAATTATTATTCAGGATAACCAACCATTAATTATTATTTTTATAATGATACAAAAAACTAAGATAAACAATTTTGAAAAAACGAAAATTACCTAAGATACTAAGATATTCGAAATTGGGAATCTAAAATTATAGTTCCTATAGTATTTCGTAGAAAATCGCTTAATGATTAAATTACGTCTTAAATGTGAAGGAATAACAAGAAACATAAGCAATGGGATCCAGATCTACTCTTGAAAAGATTTTTTCGGATATGTCCGAAATTAGGAGCCCTTTTTCAAATGCACAAAAATGCGCTGATTTTTATTAACCGTGTTTTTTGGAAAAAATAAACTGTAATAAAATTGCTTTTATAATAAATCATGGTTCGCTATAATAAGTTGTATCTGGTTATATAAAAAAAAATATCAAAAAGTAATACCGAGTATTAAATATTGAATACATTGTAAATGGTATCCGAAATTAGGCGACTTTCCTCTAAGCTTATTGTTTTAAAAAATAATCGCCCAAAAAACAGGGGTTTAACTTAAAAACCTTGAAGGAAAAATCCGATTTAAGTATTGTTTAGGTAAAATTATATTATTATTATTACTCTTATTATACGAATCAATGTTACCCATTTTAAGAAAAATCCATTCGGAAACAAAAAATTATAGGGACACACTAACGAGAAAATAACCTTATTGTAGGACTAAACTTAAAACTTTTTTTAACAGGTTCGATAGCGTAGTGGTTACGACGCGACGTCTGCTACCTATGCGAAAGGCTCAGATTCAAGGCCCATCCTGCCCTGCTAAGACAAGTTGTCCTATCTGTAAATTAAATGTTTTGAGATATGGCCAGTTTTATTGTTATTCTTTACACTTTTTGAAAACATGTTTAAATAAATATGGCGTTGGGTTCTGGAAAGACTAGTTAGGACAATTTTATTTACAAAATATTGAAGATTTTGCACATAGGACAAACATCTTTTTGCCTTAGCAGGGCAGCATCCCCGGCTGCTACTTTTTTTGTTTGTCTAAGAGGCGAGGATCATACCTTTCGGGTGCGGTTCGCGTAACTCCGTCTGAGGGGAATACCTTATACGAGAGCATCATAATACGTTTCAGGTATTAGTCACTGCGTTCTATTTGAGACACGCAGAATACTACTAGTGAATAGTATACCAAAAAATATGAAGCATTACGTATCTTCACGACTTGCTTTATAAAATAAATTATTTGCTGTTATGGTTATTTATGCACACAAAAATAATATCTTGATCCAACAAACTGATTTATTTGGACATATTTTTTATATATTCCATTAGTATATCGTACAGACCGATAATGATAGACTGCACAGTTTCGGTCTCCTATTCCTCGTCAGTACTGCGGTACCAAAAGTCAACGTACACTGATTAAAAAAACATTTTAAGACTTAAATTACTTTAAAAGTAAAGTCAATGCATTGATGTATATTGGTGCGCCATCTTTTTATAGATGTAGACAATTACTCATGCTTCTCCTAAACTAGGAGTCCTAATCTGGAGAGAGAGTCCTAATCTGGCGACTTTGTATGGTAGCAAATTAAAAATATATTAATGGAATATTTAATTAATGTTTTTTATATTTTTGATTAAAATAAAAAAATTCCTGTCCTGGATATTTTTTTTTTTGATTAAATATATATATATATATATATATATATATATATATATATATATATATATATATATATATAATTTTTTTTACTTAAAACTCTTTGTTTTCTTAACATGTTATATTAGGGTGGACCTTGTTTTTTTTTTTATTATTTTAAAATTTTCATTCTGGTGTATCTAGAATATCGTGTAAATATGAGGGTGATCAAACTTCTCTAAGGGTCCCAATCTTAGCTTATATTAATTTGGATTATTAGCTATATTATTTTTATCTGTGTAAGCAAACTATGAATTATATAATAACCAAAAGTTTTAATAACAGACAATAACCTACGTCTAATAATTTAATTTTTATCTATGATAATTTAATATTTTATAGTAAATTTTCTATTATTTCGTTGATTTAGCTAAAAATAAAACGCTTACGGAATGTGCCATATGGGTTTTTCTGTACGAATCCATACCACTTGGTAATTGAATGTCACGGATTTTCTTTAAACTTTTTTTATATTAACACCACTCTAATACTAAAAGCCTTATGCAAAAAAAAGAATTAAAAAAAAATTTTTGGCTGAGATATGATTTTTTTTAAATTTTGTAATTTTACAATTTTTGACGATAAAGGAAACAGCTTTATTTTCAATTTATTACTATAAGTCTGACAATTTTTATCCAAATTTAATGAAATTTGGTGCACCCATGTAAACTTAGATGACAATCTTGAATTTTTTATAATTTTTTTTAATAGTGGGTTTCTGCTCTTCTTCTTCTTCAAAAATATTTTTTTACGTTTTTTTATAACTATGTTTAACCCGATTTTTCGTAAAGTGCCCCCCCTACGATTTTTCTCAAATTTTATGTCAAATGTACTTCTAAGTGTCCTTTTTTCAATGGCGTAAAATTTATTCTGGGCAAATTAGGTTTACTATATATTTTAGCCATTTTAAATTTTTACGACAATGAGGAATTGTGCTGGAAATAGCTGTTTTACAAAAAAAGGCACATATTATTTTTTATATGTTTTTAATAGTTTAGGTCAAATGCTTCATTTTAAGACAAAAACAAAATAATTAATTGTTGTTTTTTTTCAAAAAAAGAGTAATTCCACAATTTTATTACTTTTTTATTTCTATATATTTTGTAGGCGTTTCTTTTCTGGTGTAAACGTTAGCTTACGTTAACATCAAAAACTATTTTACCTTTTTTTGTTAAGATACACATAAAAAATCGTTTTTCTACGATCTAATAGAAAAGTTAACATTTCTACATAAACAAATGAAGTTTTCTGACCGCAAAATATCCTATTTCTTAGCTTTTTACTTTCCCGCACGTTACCATGGCAGCGTGCGGGAAAGTACATTTTTTCGCGCGCGCAGTGTAGGCAACCGGCATGTCGCGGCCTGTCAATCGTAAAACAACTGCCAGTTATATACGACAAGATGCTGGCCTGCCATTTTTTTAATATGACATTATTATTTATTTCTTGTTAAAAATATGTTTATAAGAGAAAAAAAAATTGCGTATGATCCAAGGACGAGAAATTATGTTGCTCGGTCTCATGCAGAGATTGAGATATATTCCTCGTCCTTGGATCATACGCTATTTTTTTTTTTCGCTTCTAAACATATTTTAACACAAAAAGGTAAAAGTAATAGGTAAAATTAGTTTTAATTTGGTTCTGTCAGTTATCTCACAATTTTCCATAAGGGGCCAACAAAATTTTGTTTTTGTTTTTTCAAGCACAACCGCTATACAATTTTCCAAAACGTAACGCCGAAGTAAAACAAAAGAGAAACTGTTAACAAAATTGTCACTTTTAACTTAACAGTTCTAACCGAACAATGTCACTTTGGAATACAAGCACATAAAAAAATAGTTCATTATATTTTAGCGATGGATGCGCTTCACAAAAATTTAAAAGATTTTGATAAGCTTTGTATAATAATTAAAGTTAAATAATAAGACATAAATAAATTGTAAATAAAGAATTAGTATGTTCAATAAATTAATATTTTTTAAATTAATTTTTATTAAGGATTTATCCCCGGCATAGAAAACTTTTCTCTGAGCTGCGAATTAAAAAAAGATTTATAACAAAAAAAAAGTTTCTTACTCTGACAGTTTACCAACTTTCAGGCATTTTTAAGATCAAAAACAAAACCAAAAAACATATTGTGTTAAAACTAAAAATAAAAATAGATTCTGATGTTAAAGAATTAGTACTTAACGTAAGCTTACGTTTACACCAGAAAAAAAAGCCTACAAAATATATAAAAATAAAAAAGTAAAATTGTGGACTTACTCCTTTTTTGAAAAAAAAAACAACAATTAATTATTTTGTTTTTGTCTTAAAATGAAGCATTTGACCTAAACTATTAAAAACATATAAAAAATAATATGTGCCTTTTTTTGTAAAACAGCTATTTCCAGCACAATTCCTCATTGTCGTAAAAATTTAAAATGGCTAAAATATATAGTAAACCTAATTTGCCCAGAATAAATTTTACGTCATTGAAAAAAGGACACTTAGAAGTACTTTGACCAAAATTTGAGAAAAATCGTAGGGGGGGGCACTTTACGAAAAATCGGGTTAAACATAGTTATAAAAAAACTTAAAAAAATATTTTTGAAGAAGAAGAAGAAGAGCAGAAACCCACTATTAAAAAAAATTATAAAAAATTCAAGATTGTCATCTAAGTTTACATGGGTGTACCAAATTTCATCAAATTTGGATAAAAATTGTCAGACTTATAGTAATAAATTGAAAATAAAGCTGTTTTCTTTATCGTCAAAAATTGAAAAATTACAAAATTTAAAAAAAATCATATCTCAGCCAAAAATTTTTTTTAATTCTTTTTTTTGCATAAGGCTTTTAGTATTAGAGTGGTGATAATATAAAAAAAGTTTAACGAAAATCCGTGACATTCAATCACCAAGGTGGTATGGATTCGTACAGAAATACCCATATACCGTAAGAGTTTTTTGTGCGATTTGACTAACATTCTGACAGTCGTAGAAAAACTTTTTAACCATGTGTGCAGCTAAAAGCCGTACACATTAAATGAGATTTTTACATACTAGTTTGTCGATTGTATTGATATGACCTTATTTCCGGTCTTTGAAGCTGGTGAGGTGCCATTTTCAAAGTCTACCTTTTAGAATGATCTCTGATTCAGCTTCCAGACTGTTTTTAAAACCCTAACATTTAGAGAAATGTTATTTTAAACGTGCTGTTGTATGTTGTAAATGAATAATTCTTGGAAATAAATTTATTTATTTATTTATATAAAATTAAATTAAAAATTAAATCCCTATTTCGCAAAACAGATTGTGCGACACTCAGTTTTAAAGCGCGAGTAGAAAAAAAGTAGCGTGATATACTTTCACTTCGTTCCATAAACTTCCCCATTTACAAAATAAAAATATACCTACTCTCACCACCTGTATCATAAATAACTGGGTACTTTAGAGTATATTTCATAAATAAAAATCCGTCTCGAATGAGCAAGAATACTTTCACTAAAAAAAGTTATGTCCAGAAAAATTTTTCAGTATTTTGGGATAGGGGAGTCATGGTAAAAATGAAAATTTTTTTGTGTAATTTTGTTTTACCATTTATGTGGTTTTTAAATTTTCCTTCTATTGTGAATAATAAAAAAGTTATGTATATAAACAATTCTTAATATTTTGGGGGAGAGTAGGAGGCGCTGAAAAAAAAATGATAATACAATGTTTGTCTAATTTTATTTACCTTTTATGTGGTTTTCAAAATTTTCTTCTATTGTAAATTAGAAAAAACATACGACTAAAACAAAAATTTAACGATTTTGCTCAAATACAAAATTGTCCAAGATAATATAAAAATACATTTGCATACCAAATTTCAAGTCTCTAGCTCAAAGCGTTCTTAAGTTATCGTGGATACAGACAGACAGACCGACCAACAGACAGACAGACATAATTTTTGTTGTTGCTTATTTTGGTTTACCTCGGCACAGAAAATTCTTGTGCAAGACTCGCAAAAATGCGTGCGAAGTAATTGTACCGGCCATGGCGTACACAGTTTTGTTTAGACAGCCAAAATAAAAATAATGCGCTAAAACTAAGAATAAAAAGTCCAAATTATAATTATTTTTGAGGTTACGTTATTATAAGTCATGTTTGATATTAATTAAAAGGTGTACGAGGTTGCCTACTATTTATGAACTAAAAGAGTCTTACGTGAATTACCGTCACGTTGTTTATATACTATTAACAGAATAATAATAATAATAATTATTATTATTATTATTTCCATTGGACATAAGTTTTGGATATTTTCAATAAATAAATAACAATAATATACGAACATTACATATACATCTAAAATAAATAAATATTACACATTTAAAATAAATTAAAAAAACAAAGTATTAAAATATGTAATAGTTCCATCTCTTATTTAAAAATTCATCGACAGATCTGTCTACTCTGCAGAGTAGAAACAGTGTGATTTAAAAAATTCTTTAGAAGAAGATTTAAATTGCCTGAATCCATTAATATTTTTAATACTGATCGGTAAATTGTTATACAGCTTAATGGCAGTGATGGTAGGCGCGTTTTTAACCTGCGTATTGTTAAAAGCCACTAGAAATGGAGATACTCTGTACGTTCCTTACAGAGTATCTCCATTTTTAGTGGTATAATTATTTATATCACCAAAAGAAGAAAAATTCTGCATTTTTTTTAACGAGTATCACACACTGTAACATATACATTAGGGTGACCCACCAAAAATTCAAATGGAAAAATTTGGAGGTCCCACCTCTTAAATTTGTTCATTGGGGTAAGAGTATCATCCCTGATTTTTTTTCAGAATTTAAAAAGAAATCTGGAGGTCGCTTACAGCCATTTTTTAAAAAGACATGGTTCTTTTGTTATTTTTAAGGCCGAAGAATTTTTTATTTAAATCTTTTCAACACAGCAGGGTATTAAGGGATAGTAAGTGGATAACCTCAAAAATAAATCATAATGTTTTTTTTTCAAAATTACGTATTCCTGACGTTTTAAGTTCGAAAATGCATTACATTACTTCGTTTTAGGCGTAATGACAGGCACAAAAATTATTTGTCTTAAAATATTGTGCGTGTAGCCCAATGTCCCCACATAAAAACCACTATATATTTTTTAATTGGATATACGAGGTATCCAGAAAAATATATTATATCTATTTTTTTAACATTTTTGAGAGATAAATTCGGTTTTAATTTTCAAGGTTTTTTGTCTTTAGATAAATTCTGAAATATAAATACATAAAATTTTGAGGTTCCTGAAAGTGAATCTGATTATGAAAAATATCTAAATCCACCCCTTAAGGGGTGGGCGTAGTTTTCATGAAAATTGGTATATTGGGGTTTTTGAGGTTGCTGAAAGTGAATCTGATTATAAAAAACTCCACCTCCTGAGGGGCTGTGGGTAGTTTTCTTGAAAATTTATATATTGAGGTTATTGAGGTCGCTAAAACTGAATCTTTTAATAAATTTTTTCTAATTTCAACCCCTAAGGGGTGGGGGTTATTTTTTGTGAAAACTGGTGTATTGGGGTTTTTAAGGTTGCTGAAAGAGAATCTGATAATAAAAAAGTTCTAACTCCCCCCCTAAGAGGCGGGGGGTAGTTTTCGTGAAAATTGTATATTTTTAAGGTTGCTAAAAGTAAATTATAATAAAAATCCATTTTACGCGCGGAGGTGTAAAATGGGAAAGCTCTTTTACTGGGCAGTGTATTTTTATTTTGCGTTTTAGTTAAATCATTTAAACTTTTATTAATAACTTAATAATTATTTGGAAAAATGCAATCCACTATAATGGAATGCGAAGTATAATACATCTTCATGACTTGTTAAATTTCGGCTCTGTATGTTTTGCTAACACCCTTTGATGCGACGTAAAATGAGGAAAACCATAATAATTTTTATGGTCGGACTTTTATTTTACGCTTTAAGTAACCCACTTACAAATATGAGTACATAGTAGAAAAATAATAGCCGTAATTTAAAAAAGCCAGATACCAGTGCCAGTATTTCTATTTAATTGAAGTAATAACTCAAGTTACTTTTCTAGATGAAATTATATGATTTATGGTTTATCTTTTGATTGTTTTCTACAAAAACGTTAAATTGTACAGCTGTAAATTGTTCCCTACACTGGGAAAAATTATTTCTATGAATATATCATTATTTAGGATTATTATTTATTAAGAAAAGTCTCTTATTGCGGATACGAAGCACAACATACAAGCTTTTATTAAAATAAAAAATAATAATTAAAATAATTTTTATTGACGATTATACAGTAAAATGTCCATTATAAAAAGTTGAAAAATACATTTTTCTGCGATATAATAGAAAAGTTAACATTTCTACAAAAACAAATGAAGTTTTCAGACTTAGAATAACCTATTTCTTAGCATTTGACTTTTCTGCTCGTTACCATGACAGCAAGCAGAAAAGTAATTTTTTTCGCGCTACAGCTGTCAGTCCGCTATTTTTTTAATATAAAATTATAATTTATTTTGAATCAAATCTCAATTTCGTGTGCTAAATATTTGTTGTTACAAAGGAATTAAGTAGAGTTATTGTGATTAGTATTTTACTTCTACACCAACAGATTTGCAGAAAATTTTACTTAAGTGCTGCGACCTTGTAAAATAACTTACTGTCTAAAATTTATTTATTTAATAATTTTATATCGTGGAAAAAATGTTGTTCGTATTACGAGCGCACAATGTGATTTCTGCTTTCAGTAATTTTGCGCTCTTAATACAAAAATTAATATTTTCTTATTTACTTTAAAAAAAGTTACCTTTTTTAACCAAGAGCAGAAAAAACCTCTTTTCTAACCTGTTTTGGCTTTAGATTTTACCTCATAGATGGCGCGCTACAAATGTAATTGAGAGAAATATTTGTTTAAATGTAATTAATATTTTATTTTTTATATGAATCACATAAAGTGTTCTAACCTCGTAAGAAAATGAAACATTTCCAACTCTCCAGATGCTCTCAAATTGGAAACGTTTCAGTTTATTATTAGGTAGGTTAAAAATATAACATTTCTGTATGTAGTTTTTAGAGTTTAGTAGTATTGAAATATTTCTAATTCTTAATGAGAATTGATTTTCACAAATATTTTAAACTGCAAATTGGCAAGTTCGTTGACAAAAATCTTTTATTTTTAACGGGTTTAATATTTTAAATATAAGGCCTTAAGGCTTAGCTATAAAAGTTTTTTTAAATTTGTTTTGATATAAAAAAGTAGCAAAATCGAGTGAAATTTTACTGGTGGTTACTAACGTTATTAAAATCAATAGAAAAATCTTTATTTTTGTATTTTCGGGTTTAGGATGTCATAAAACACTTTTAAAGTGGGTGTTAAAAAAATACGGTCTGTCTGTACGTCTGGCCGTCCAGTCACGGCCCGTGACTGGTAAAACTGTTCTGATTTAAAAAGATATTTTTCAACAAAGGACTCAGAAACTTTGTGGTTTGAGGCTGGGTTTATCAATGTGCAAGTAAATTTAATTGACACATAATTACTATGGTCACACCAATAAAAATCTAAAATTTGCTCTTAACTTAGACTTTTACCATAACATTTTAACTAGAAGTTGATAAACCCAGCGTGGGCTGGTCACGTAAAATATGGTTAACACTGGGTTAGGGTAAGGAGCAAAGAGAGCAAAAATCCATGGTTTTTAAGATATATAGCTTAATGTTTGTTGTAGAATAAAAATTCTTGCACATTTAAAAAGCATTTTAAAATTTGTACAAAAACATATGTAATGATTTTAGTTGTAGGGCTATTAATTTTAGAGATATATTAATATAAAGATGTTGCCCTTCGTCTAGAAAGGGTATCCGTTTCAGCTTTGATATTAACCCATATCCCATGGGATCGAATTTACCATATAAAACATATAACCGGAAATGTAAATCAGCAGTAAGACAGCAGAAACCGAAATTTACAATTAAATTGTTAGATTTGCAAAGGTTTAATATATTTCAGCTTAACTTTATCTCACGTATTCAGTTTCGAGCATAAATTTACATTTTGGGTCTTTTTAATCCATATCGCCTTCGCCAAAATTGCAAATTACATTTAAATCTCGACTATGCATAGTTAACCCTTGGGTTGTCGCGCTGATTTGGAGTTTGCTTGTGCCAGGCCAATCTTTTTTTTTTGTATTTTTTACTACATATATAAATACGTTAATAAGAATTTAAAATAACAATTTAACTAAACAAACCTTTAAAAAACATCCCTTTATGCATAGTTTTTGGTTAATTTGCAGTCTATTCGGTAGTGTACAAGGCTCATAAAAATATCGTCGATACGTCATAGTCATTTGGGAATAGCTAAATGGAAAATCTAGTAGAATCTAAACTTTTTAACCCGTCGAAAACTGTATTTTGTAAAGTTACTAAAAAGTTACAAAAAAATGTAAAGTTGACCTTGAAATGGGCCTTGAAACTTGAACCTTGAAAAATCGGCCAAAACTAAAATATACGTTTGTTATATAAAACGTATAAATGCGACAAAAATGCCGCGATGTGACCGGCGGAGGGTTGAAGTGAATTTGCACATTTTTATTTTAAGTTTAGGAAAATTAAAGAAATGGTCACATAAGACATAAGAGGTTTTTTTAAGGATAATTAAGAGAGCTAACGTTAGAAGCAAAAAATTGATCTCTTATCACAAATAAAAAATGGTTTTAGGTTATTAAAATAGGCTACGGATAGGGTGGGATGAAGGACTGAAGGGCTCTCTCAAACTAGTCTATCGTCATTGCAAGTAGCTATCGAAACATTTCTTGAATAATATAAACAATTCCACCGGCGCGCCGGTTATTTAAGCACTTTGTATACATATTATTTACTATCTAAATATGCAGGTTTTATTATTTAATCGTTTTACTGATGCACTATGGTTCCAAAATTAAGTCCAGCTGGACTTACTTCTTAATCTTAATTTTATTTATAAATAAAGTCCACAACCATGAGTAACGTTTGGTTAGTAAGAATATATTTTTAAGGTTGATTTTTCCAATCATTAACATTAACTCCTTCCGCTCCAGCCGGGTTTTCAAGGTACAGGTCCCCACACCAGATTAAAATGTATAACTAAAACCCATTCTCAAAGATTTATAAATTTTCTTGGTCCTAAATTTTATAATCAGCTGCCCTTGAATATTAAACAACTAAAAAAACTTCATCATTTTAAAAAAGAAATCAATAAATTTGTGCTAGAAAACAATAAAAAATTTTATCCTTAAATATTAGAATATGTTAATTACTCATCATGTTCTTCTCTGTTTCTTCTTTTTCTTATCATATTATTTGCGGTGATATTATATTATATTATATTGATAGAATCAATTGGAACACAATACAAGCTATGCTTAGCGTGTTCCAAAATATAACTTTTGTAAAATATTTATTATATCTAAAAATGTACTTAATAACAATAAAAAACTTACTTACTGGGAGAATTAGCTCAGCGGTCTAAGGCATCGATATAGCATTGACACTGAGCCAATGATCGTGAGTTCAAACCTCACTGGCGCCGATTGCCTTTTTCAGTTAATTAATAATTGAAATTTGGCGAAGGCGTACTTCCTAGATATATTGGTTCGAAAGTCAATTAAAGCCGGTGTTTCCCTCTACTACTAGCCCACACAAGTCCTGGACTTAGGGGATGCTTAATTTTAAGTAGAATAGTACGAGGTTAAAAACAAACAAACAAACATACTTATATGTAAAATCCCGTAAAAAAATATCCAACTGTGGATATTGTGGTAAATTTTGCTATACGTACAAATATCCATACGTGGATACAATGGAGCGAAAGGGGTCAAACTAATTTAACAATTAATTAGATATGACCTTGACCTAGAAAATAACAGTGCCCACATATGCCGCAATTTTTAGCTAATTGATGCACAAGCTAAGGAGAGCGCCTTAAAAAATGTCGCCTCGCAGTCAATAAAAACTTGGTAATTTAATAAATTAAGGTTGATTTATGCAAAAATTAACGAAGCTAACTAAAATTGCCTGTACCGAACCACTTATTTAAATCATGCGCGAAATTAAATTAAATAAGCATGCGCAGGGTAGAAATAAAACTAAATATATTTATAGTTATTAATTAATTAATTAATTAAAACAATAAAAAATTTTATCCTTAAATATTAGAATATGTTAATTACTCATCATGTTCTTCTCTGTTTCTTCTTTTTCTCATCATATTATTTGCGGTGATATTATATTATATTATATTATATTATATTGATAGAATCAATTGGAACACAATACAAGCTATGCTTAGCGTGTTCCAAAATATAACTTTTGTAAAATATTTATTATATCTAAAAATGTACTTAATAACAATAAAGAACTTACTTACTGGGAGAATTAGCTCAGCGGTCTAAGGCATCGATATAGCATTGACACTGAGCCAATGATCGTGAGTTCAAACCTCACTGGCGCCGATTGCCTTTTTCAGTTAATTAATAAATGAAATTTGGCGAAGGCGTACTCCCTAGATATATTGGTTCGAAAGTCAATTAAAGCCGGTGGTTCCCTCTACTACTAGCCCACACAAGTCCTGGACTTAAGGGATGCTTAATTAAGTAGAATAGTACGAGGTTAAAAACAAACAAACAAACATACTTATATGTAAAATCCCGTAAAAAAATATCCAACTGTGGATATTGTGGTAAATTTTGCTATACGTACAAATATCCATACGTGGATACAATGGAGCGGAAGGGGTCAAACTAATTTAACAATTAATTAGATATGACCTTGACCTAGAAAATAACAGTGCCCACATATGCCGCAATTTTCAGCTAATTGATGCACAAGCTAAGGAGAGCGCCTTAAAAAATGTCGCCTCGCAGTCAATAAAAACTTGGTAATTTAATAAATTAAGGTTGATTTATGCAAAAATTAACGAAGCTAACTAAAATTGCCTGTATCGAACCACTTATTTAAATCATGCGCGAAATTAAATTAAATAAGCATGCGCAGGGTAGAAATAAAACTAAATATATTTATAGTTAACTTCATTCATTTTTTGCATAAACGAACCTTTAGTTTTACTACTTACTAAATCATAGTCATTTAATTACTTAATAATAAATTGAATTTGAGGCCTCTGTGCGAAGCAGTATTAAAATTCAGATCAGTATTTTTTATTTTGTATGTTTTATTTTTCAAAGAACGTGAATTAAAATTGGCCATATATCTACCCCACTGATTTAAATTAGCATATTGGTTTTATATTTTTACTGAACAGCTACATCTGTTTTGAATAAATATAAGCTAACCTTTTTATGTTAAGTAAATAAAAAATTTTAATGGAGATTTTTTTTTATAAAATTATGTAAGCGCAGGATCCCATGAAACATCTAAAGATTTCGTTTTCAGCGTAAATTGGGTATTTAATATATAATAAATGTCTATAAGGACCTATTATGGGTAACCTATATTTAAATTTGCTTATATGATTCTTTAAAATGGGGTCTCAATTCCGGTTAGCGATCCCTTTTGCGTAATAAAATTTTATTGCCCCCAATAAATCTTAGAGACGCTATAGTATGATAATATGTTCCTGCTTACAAAAAATTGGCCTACTATATTATTTCGATCCATAAAATATTCAAATTTTCATCACGCACAATCTCGACCTTGAGAAAAGACGCGAAAAAATCCCCGAAAGTCAGGTAAGGTGCGCTGAAATCAAGTTCAATACAATTCCGTCAAGGAAGTACAAAAATCACCGTTTATCCCAAAAAAATCCGTTTTAAAAATTGGTGGAGATAAAGTTTAGATCTTCCCCAACAATTAAACGCTCGCACCCCATCTTGATTTTACGAAACACTTTGAATGGTAGTTAAGTTGAGTGCCCTAGAATGAACGAAGCAAAAGATTTTTAGGGGACAGGGGAATCTCAACGCCAGTGCCCCTCATTGGCCGTGATACGCAAGGGTTTGTTTTGCAGACTGCAGACGCGACGATCACCGAAACGACTCCTATCCCTAATACAGCACTGGCGTTGAGATTCCCCTATCATCTTCAAATATTTTGCTTCGTACATTTTTGGCCACTCCACTTACCTATCATTCAACGTGTTTCGTACTTTTCACGCGCGCTGTACACTTTTGTTTTTTTGCAAATAACTTCTAAAATGTCAATTTTTCTAAAAAATAAGTTATTATAAAAAAATGCTCTACAAAATACTAATATAAACCTTTTATATAACTTGCGTAGTTTTTTCGAAAATGGGGAGAATTCATACCGATATTCTTGATTTATACTAAAATAAACTTTTGAATGAGGTACCTGTAAAGCGTAAATTCTACATCTAATTTAAGCAAACCTTTACGTTAATATCGTCATCATCAAGTGAGCTAGAAAAAAAGTACAATATCATTTTTGTAAAAAATCTTATAAGCTTTATTTTTTATAATAACTTATTTTTTAAAAATATTTCCCGTTCAGACGATATTTGCAAAAAAAACTAAAAAAATGTGCCTTAAAACCAAAATATCGGCACAAATTATATATATCTTAAAAACTAAGTAAGTTAGGAAAAAGTTTTAAATGTGTATTTTGTAGAGATTTTTCAAAGCTTTGAAAATTGACCGTTTGGAAGTTATTTGCGATAAGCTCCAAAAGTGTACCTTAAAATCAAGATAGATGCGCGAACTCACCTTCAATTGGTACGTTCATCAGGAAGGTCTTAGCGACATCTCTATCAATTTTTAAAACTTTTGGATTTTTTTTTGAGGCATAATAAAACATCACTTTTTTTTGCAAATTTGGCGTAGGCGCATGTACAGGGGGCTAGCGCTTTTACATGACAAGCCGGCTAGCGTGAGTTCGATTCCTACTGGCGTCAATTTGCCTTTTTCAGTAAATTAATAACTGAAATTTGTCGAAGGGTATAAGTGAAGCAGACACTCCCTATAAACTGGTTCGAAAGTCAGTTAAAGCCGGTGGTTCCCTCTACTTCTAGCCCACACAAGTCCTGAACTCAGTTACTAAAAAATTTCATTTTATTATTGTAATAAAAATAAGGTTTTTAATTAATTACTCTGGTACCCTTTAAGCTAGAGCGACGAGCTGGTAGTAATAATAAGTGCAATAAGTTTATGTTAATTTATTTTTTTGAATTTTTCCAGTATTAGGCTTTTCACATTTTTGCCCCAAACTTTTTTATGTGTACTTTTTTTAGATTTTTTGTGAAAAATTCCTTGAGTAAAAATACTTAAAAAATGTCATATAGTGTAAAAAATGCTATTAAGAAGAAGTAACATTTTGTGCCACCAAAAACGTTACTTTTTAAAAGGCTCCTCCTTTAATATTAAATTTAGGTGTTTTGGTGAAGAATACTTTTTTGCTCAGTTTTAAATGAAGAATCACCCTGCAGCATTAAAATTTTATTGATACTTTTTTTTGTTCCCCATTCAATATGTCATCTTCGAAGGGCCATAGCTCCCTTAGGGCTCATTTCTGGAACAACCTTTATAGAAACTTTTTTTTTATATTTTTGGATGTACAATCACCTCTTAAATTTTGGCATGGCAGTTACTGATCACTCTGTATAAAAAATAATTATTGTATTTTTGCACAAATGTTTTTTTTTATAGTTTTAACGTGCTAATACTTTACTTTATTAATTCAAAATTTTAAGGTTACCGTAGTTATCTAGGTAATTATTTTAATTCAAGGTAAATTGTCAAATGTTTTAATTTAAAAAAATAAAGTCAACGTTTTGACAATTTACCTTAAATAAAAACAATTACTTACATAATAGTATGTTCTATAACTAGTAAACAATATTCCGCACAAGCGGAAATTTTGGAAAACGAGCCTTCAGTCGAGTATGAAGGTTCCGCGGGTGTGGAATGACTATTCGATACGTGTTATAGACTATTATTTTTAAAATTGGTTGAGTTGTGGGATATAGGCCAAGAAGAAAACAATGCCAAAAACTTTGTCAACTAAACCGACAGTTTCGGTTATTCTTTGTAAACATCCACAACAAAGAATAAATGAAACTGTCGGTTTAGTTAACAAAGTTTTTGACTCAACCAATTTTATAAATATTTGAGGTCGTTACCAGTTTTTAATTAAAACTATTATTTTTCTTCGACTGCAAAAATGAGACATTGGAAGGCTTTACCTAACTAGCATTTTTGGTTGCCGCTACGTGATCAATTGAAACAAATTAAGTGGCGGAGACTAGTTACGTAATTATGCATATTACTTCCAAAATGGGGAAAAATATAAGTGTAACAATTACGATCTTGCTACGTGTTTGTAACTTAGTTCGGAATGATCTCGTTACAAAACAGTTACTACGTAGCCAAGTAATTGTGTGGTAGTTATTGGTTACTGCCACATGTGCATAGACATTTGTCGAAATAGTTTGGCTTTTTTTATCGAAGATGCGATATAAATAATAACTTATTATGCACATCATCCATTTCGGTTTGGAAGTAAAACAAACTTCTATTATAAAAATACTAACGACGGAAATTTTTTAGTGAATATTAATAGGTAATAATAATTATAAAAAATTAACGGGTCAAGAGAATTATGTAGTTTTATTGTTTAAATAAATCATATAATTGAAAATTATTTTAAGGTCAGGAACGCAAAATTATATATTTTCCAGTAAAATGTGTTATAATGTATTTGTTATCAATTGGGAATAAAACATTGGTCACTATTTGAAATTATGTTTAATTTAATATTCCAATTCCAATACTGCGTATTAAAAATAAAATAAATAAAATAAAGTATGGCGATTAAGTTAAAACTATTATGTATTTTTAATGAGTAGCTATAACTGCGCGATAACTTATAACCAAATAGGAATGGTTTCTTTAAAGTAGAATTATGGTAACTGTTTATGTCTGCAGCGACGTACCTTTTGGAACATTTTATTAAGTAATTACGTAGTTAAGGCAACTTTATAATTCCCACTGAGTAAAAAAGGATAAAAGTAATATTATTGTTACCAATAGAAATATATTTATGTAATTGTGTTTAACACCATAAAGTTATATAAAAAGTGAGATCTACGTAATTAGAACTCATGAATGGTAGCGGTTCCAGTTATTTAGGTAAAATTCACAAAGAATGCAAGTTGGGTAAACTGCGGAGTAGGTTAAAGACAATGTTTCTTGTCGCTGGACATTGCAAATGAAACATAACCTATATTAAAAATATAAACTGCCTAATATTATTCTTTAAATAAATACATAAATAAATATTTTAATTACTAAACCTATTTTTTTGCCTCGAAAATGTCGACAATTAAGACAAAAAGTTCTGCTTCTCAACACTCGTGACATCCTACGAGTACGGATGTAAAAAATTAATTTTTGGAACTGTAGTTTTCAGGTGACACCATGCATGACAATGCGAAGTGAGGGTTGTGTAAATGTTTTGTTTTAATCCAAAGCAACTCTGATTATTTCAGAATAGAGTTTACCAACAACAATATTTGGTTCGCAGACTAAACAATACAAAGAAAATGGAATAGTTTCAGTCTGCTCAAGAATACAGGGTAAATGTTTAAGTTAACTTGAATTAAAGTATGATTATTTGAAGAGCTCGCGTTCAAAACCAATTATATCAACTTAACGTACTGTGGATATATTTGGTTTTGAACGTGAGCAATAAGAGGATTTCACGACAGTCGAGAAATTCCCGTGCTGATTGCGAGAGTCTCAATTTCCGAGACAAAAAATAGTCTGACCAGAGAGAGTCTTGACGATAATAAACTACTTGTCTCGTCTCGCAGAATTCCGTCGTTCGAACGCGATCTGTAGGGTTATTGACCTTAGTATCACGCGTCAAAACATCCTTACAGTAGGTTAGATATATATATATATAGATGTATAATTTACAAGGCTTCTTTATTTTCATAAGTTGTGAAAAACTTTTTCAAATAAAAAGGCCAAAATTTAATGAAGTCCAAAAAATCTCAAATTAAAAATTAATGTTTAAAGGTTAAGTTATGCAAACATTAACGAAGCTAACGAAAAATATATTTATGACTACAATGCAGTGTACTGACCGCTGCGTATGTAACAGTAATTACGGCACCTATACTTATTTATTTAAAAATTATATCCTCCGTAACTTTTGCTGCGTATGTAACAGTAATTACGACACCTATACTTATTTATTTAAAAATTATATCCTCCGTAACTTTTGCTGCGTATGTAACAGTAATTACGACACCTATACTTATTTATTTAAAAATTATATCCTCCGTAACTTTTGAACGGGATGAAATATAAGCTTAAAATTTCGATAACATATCCCACCCGTTACGGAACAGTGTCATAACACAAATTTTGAAAAATGTGTGTTTAGTGTATTCTTATTTGACTGTCAAAGTGAAGTAATTTTTAAATTTTATCTTTTCGAAATTTACGGTATTTTAAAGTACTAAAATTTTCAATTATAAGAAAATTTTAGGAGGAACGTGCAAGGAATGTAACAGTATATAACATTAGAATTAAAAATCGAATGGAAGGGAACAGATAGGAAGCACCAAAATTATTTGTAAATATATAGTCTAATATGTTGTAAAACATCTTAAAATAGGGTCACAGAATGACTCTAAAAATAAAATTAAATAAATAAATAAAATCTTATTGAGATCTACCGATCTGTATAAGTGGCATATTACATATAACTATACTGGAAATTCAATAAAACCTGCAGTGACTCATACCTCTGCTGCTTTCGTATAAGGGATCCGCCTTTGCGAAGCTTCGACGAAATTACGCGAGTCGCACCCGAACTGGTAAGATCTTCGCCTTTTACCACACATTCGCAACTGAGTCACTGCAGGTTTTATTGAATTTCCAGAATATACCAGTTATACAGGTAGATCTCAATAAGAGCAGTAGTAATAACTAAAAACACATTTTTCAAAATTTGTTGTTATGACACTGTCTTTTAACGGGTGCGATATATCATACAACACAAACTATAATTTGCAAACACTTTTCTTTCGGTAAGGGGACGCGCCATGGCGCCAGAGGGCAGTAGGAGAGAATAATTTAAATGGCTTCCTAGGTCTTGTAATAAAGGGCTTAAATTCTCTATTTAACCGTCTATTTTTTAAATATGAAAATAAAAAAATAGCTAGTTATACAGACAAACGAATAATTTTAATCTTTAAAATGATATATCACATGATATACGTTGCCTATTAAACGCTTGGCTGCCCTCCTGGCGCACTATGGAACAAAGCGGGCCATACGTTGGACATCGGATCTTTCTTAAAAACGTTAGTCGGGATTTTGAAAAAATTTGGTATGTAGCTATTTTTAGGTACGAGAAAGCCTTTTAGCTAGGTTTCATTTTTGGCAAAAATCTGTAAATCTGGAAAATCTGGAAATCTTAGAAAAAATTAAATTTATTTTTTTTTTATATGATCAATTACCATTTAGCGTATAAGTAAGATATTTAACTAAGTAATATGGATAAGTTCTAAAAAATAAAAAATATGGATAAGTTCTGGAAAATGTGTATAACTTGTAAAATTATTATCTTAGATAATAAGTTTGGCTTTTTCGAGTGGAATTAAAACATTTACCTAACTATTGAGTTGAAAATTTCTGGAAAAAATCTGGAAAAAATGTGGAAAAAATCTGGAAATATTCTGGAAAAATTCTGAAAAAGTTTTAAAATAGTGACAATTATAAAAAAAATGTGATAATAAAACAAACTAAATAAAGTAAATAATTTTTATACAGGGTGTATTTAAAATAGCGTAGGAAATTTTAACAGGTGATTCTACATGATAAAATATGACAAAAAGTTCCTATAAACATATGTCTAAAAATGCGTCATAAGGGAGCTACGCCCCTTTGAAATTGGCTTAAAAAATCTGTTTTTATTTAATAACTCAGGAACCCTTTGAGATATATTAACGAGGTTTTGCACGTGAATTAATCCTAATAAGGCCCATCTGAGTATGTCATTTTCACGTACTTATTTAAACCAGGGGTATGCGAATCGGGGGGGCCTTATCAGTTTTTTGTCCCAAACTTGTTTCTGTGTAACTTTTTTGCAATTTTATTTTTGAAATATGATTCCTCAGGTCAAAATACATAAAAAAGGTACTCTTGTTGTAATACTGTAGGATTAACCGTTTTCGAGAAAAAATCATTTGAAGGTGAAATTCCACGGTTCGAGGACGAAAAATTAAATACTAAAACCAAAATTTTAATGATGCGATGTTATTCTACATCAAAAACTAAGAAAAAAAGTTTCCATAAATGTAGGTCGAAAAAACGCTTTTAAAGCTACCATAGCCCTTTAAAAATGGTGCATATTTAGGAGACCATAGCTCCATTAGGATTGATTTTGGGAAGTACCTGTATATGAGATTTTTTTCTTAGTTTTTAATGTACATTCGCCCTGCATCATTAAAATTTTGATTTTCAACATTTTAGTATTTAATTTTTTGTCCTCGAACCGTGGAATTTCACCTTCAAATGATTTTTTCTCGAAAACGGTTTATCCTACAGTATTACAACAAGAGTACCTTTTTTATGTATTTTGACCTGAGGAATCATATTTCAAAAATAAAATTGCAAAAAAGTTACACAGAAAAAAGTTTGGGAGAAAAAACTGATAAGCCCCCCCCGTTTCGCACACCCCTGGTTGAAATAAGTACACGAAAATAACACATAAAAACGGGCCTTGGTAGTATTAGTTGACGTGGAAAACCTCGTTGATATATCTCAAAGGGTTCCTGAGTTATTAAATAAAAACCGATTTTTTTAGCCACTTTCAAAGGGGCGTAGCTCCCTTATGACGCAATTTTAGACATATATTTATAGGAACTTTTTATCATATTTTATGATGTAGAATCATCTGTTAAAATTTCCGACGCTATTTCAAATACACCGTGTATAGGTACTATTATCAAAAACCAGTAATTCCCTAGCTTCCTTGAATAATTCCTTTACTTTATTTTTACAAGTAGGTCTCATACTGGAAATTACTGGATCCGAGGCTAACAATAAGCTATGCAAGTTATCCAATTTTTTTCCAAAAACAAGGATAAAACAAAATTCTTTTTTCGAAAATTGAAAAAAAGTTGAAAAAAATATATATTTTTTATTTATTTAAATTTTTGTTATTTGGGCCTTTTTTGGCAATTTTGCGAAATTTAAAACTACCGTACTATTCTAACGCTTAAGCTAAGCTAAGCTAACGTAATTACCAGATAATATTACCCACCGCAAAGAAATTCTGTAAAAGTTTATGTGAAAAGTTATTTTTTTTTATTGTTGTTTAAAACAAAAATTTAAATTAAAGAGATTTTAGGGTTTTCTGGGGTCTGATTTTTGCATAGGTTTTTTCCTTACTTAGTCCACTATAATGTAGTTATAAAAAATATGCGGGACTTTGCGGGACTTTAACGAAAAAACAAGAAATGTCGTAAAATTAAAAAAAAAAAAAATGATAATACAAAAAATAGGGGGGGATATACAAAATATTTTATTTTTTTATATAATAATCTTTTAAATTGTTATTATTGCGCAATTAATAGAGCATAATTAAGACATCTAATATAAGCGTTAATTTATCTAGGTAACCTTAGTTATAGATGGAAATTTTGCCTCTACTCAATGTATAAGATAATTAACTATAAGAAAAATGCATTTAAACCCTTATTTTTCATTTTTTGTTTTTTACCCGATGTTCAGCCTATGGCCCGGTTCGTTCCATAGTTTAAAAATATTGCAAATTATAGTTTTTGTTGCGTAATATATCCAAATCTAAATTTTATATCCTGCTCAAAAGTTACGGGGGATATACCATTTAAAAAAATAACCCTGTATCTAAATCGCTTGTTCAAAATATTTGCTTTCTTTTCATTTTAAGTGTATTTTCCATTATAAATTCACTATATTTTTGTCACACAATACCTAAACAATTGCATGTCGAATTTGACATTTATTTAAAGCAAAAGTATAAAAAAAGGGTAAAAGAGTTTTATAACAGTTAGCTCGACAGTTACTATCGATTGTATCAATGTTTGATAAGTCTGAATTCATGAAAGTTGGACTATATAGATTTTCTTAGTATAGATTGCACAACAACGTCTGCAAGTGGTCACGTCACGTTGGGTTAGGTCAGAAAAAGGTTACATTTGTATGTTTTTTTTTGCTTTTGCATGATTTAAAAGAACCGAGACAGACTAGGTTTTATCGTTTATTTATAAAAAAAAATCTAAAATGCTACACTAAAAAATAGAGGTAAAATTCATATTATTCAAACCGAATTTATTACTGAAAAGTATCGTATTTTGGGCCAAATTGCGTGCAACGATAAGATTATACATACTTATAGATACATAAAAAATAAATACTTTCTATTTAATTAATTATTTTAATTAAGAATTTGACATAATATGTTATATGTTTTGACATAATATATTATATGAAGGATACAGGGGAAAAACTCGGGTAGTTCAAAAAAGCTGATTTTCAGTTAAATGCTTTTCAAAGTTTTCCAATGCATGGATGACACTGTTATATTATTATTATACATAGTAAACGGCATAGCCGATGAAACTATATTATAAATTTACTTAAATCTACTTTAAATTAAAATATACAAAAGTACTAAATATCACACAGAATATCACAAAAAGTATCACTACAAAGGATAATGAATCAGTTGTCCAGATAAATTTTCAAGTTCATTGTCAAGTCTATTCTTAAACTGGTTAAGAGTTACAGCAGATAAGTATTAATGCTTAAACTATTCCACATATAAGCTATTTTGTTGTTAATGAAGTTTCTTCTTGGCAACTTGTTACATCTTTCTTTCTGAATTTTCTTATTGTGGCCTCTTAGGTTGGTATTACTTAGTTGGTAGATTTGAAGGTCAACACTGTAGAAGTTGTTAAGAATTTTATAGGTCTTTTGACAAGTAATTGCAACGGACGCGCGTTTGTTGGACTACCGGGGCTTTTCCCGGCACTGCGTATTTCTTCTTCTTCTTCTTCTTCTTCCGTGGGTGTTGGTCTTAGCTGCTGGGCTATCCGACCATTTCCTGTAAGTTGTGCTGCAGTGCAAGGACGGTCGAGTTAACCGCGTATTTTCGAATGTATTTTAGAGAGAATGAAGGGATTTTGCACGAAAGATGATACCTGATTCGGAAAGTACACTTCAATAACCACAGGATGTCATAATCAACCCGATTTCGAGCAAAAATGAACTACCGGGGCTTTTCCCCTGTACTCTTCATATGTTAATGCATGATTTGGCGACATTGCATTATAGTTCAAGTGACATGTCATGTCAACACAAAAATAACTTTTTCTACGACTGCTTTAGAATGCAAGCAAATACACACACTTTTCAAACACAGAATGAATCCATTGACTAGGTATGAATATTCCGTATCAAGTGTTAGAATGAGCACATGCAGTGCCATCTCTTGTTTATAAAAGTAAAGAAAACTGTAGGAAAATTTACAAAAATATATATATGTTACCATGAAACATTGCAAAAAATTTATTAGTTTTTCTTAATATTTTACCAGTTTTTTTATCAATTTATTTCAAAAAATTAAAACTGCTCCATCTATTGTTAAATATTTAAACCTGATATCTGTCACAACAATCTGACATAACCTTCAATTTCTGCATTATAATGTGCTAAAATTAAATAAAAATCTTTTTTAAGTACTGATTTGATAAAATTATTAAATAACATTAATTGCTTTATTTAAAAATATGTGTTTTGTTGCATTTACAATGTCGAGTCACAAAAAAAACATTGTTTTTAACCTTGTCCGCAGTTTAAAGCCGTACAGTGTTTCATATTTGCAGCCGAACACAAACTTTCCGCTCGCTCGGAATATTGTCTATTCCATACTAGTTATAGAATATACTATTAAACATTGACTACTACTGTGGGGCCATCAAAGTGTATTGTGTTGTGTTAGCTGCCCTTGACTTAAAATATTTTGTTGTTTTTTATTATTTTTTACGGATTTAACATGCTGTAAAATACACTACGTGTACACTGATAGAATAATAGCGTTATTAATACAACAACAGATTCTATATATTCTATATTAATAACCTAGCAAAAATGTTTGAATATAGTCTAAAAACAAGATTAATTGAATTTTTGGATAAAAACAAAATATTAAGTTGTAGGCAATATGGTTTTCGAAAAAATATGAGAACAGAAGACGCTCTCCTAGATTTTCAAAAAAAAATTGTTAGTGATTTAGAACTAGATAACCGCATTCTCGCAGTATTTTTAGACCTAGCCAAAGCCTTTGACACGGTTGATCACGTGGTGCTAGTAAATAGACTAGAAAGCATAGGAATAAGGGGCCACGTATTAAATTTAATAAAAAATTATTTAATTTCTAGGAAACAATGTGTTAAAATAGGTGGAAAAAAAAGTGACCCACTACAGATCACCAGAGGAGTGCCTCAGGGGACTGTATTGGGTCCCATATTATTTTTAATTTATATAAACAATATCGCATTTATAAAAAACTTAAACGGTCACCTTATTTCCTATGCTGATGACACCGTGATTATATTTTCTGGCGCTACGTGGGAAGCCGTGTATGAGCTGGCAGCAAAAGGCATGTTAAATATAAAACGTTTTCTAGGCGAAAGTTTGTTAAAATTAAATCTAGAAAAAACTAAGTTGTTAACTTTTTCAATTACAACTGTTGGCCAGCCTCAAAATAACTTCCTTAAGGTACATGAGGATGAATGTTTACAAGAAAATTGTCAATGTCCCACAATTCAAAGAGTAACAAATATTAAATATATAGGTATCATCGTAGACCAGCATTTGAAATGGAATCACCACTCTGACTACATTAATAATAAAATTAAAAAAATGGTTCGTAAATTTTATATATTAAGAGACATATTAAACCGGAAAAATATATTAATCATATATAATTGTTTAATTGAGTCTATTATAAACTATTGTATTCTGGCATGGGGTGGGGTTTATCAGAGTTCTCTAGAAAACTTACAAATAACCCAAAACACAATATTAAAAATGATGTTTCGCAAAACACGTTTGTATTCTACAGACTCCCTCTATGCAGACTCTGGTGTACTAAATATCAGAAAACTCTATGTGTACCGCTGTCTACTATATAATTATAATCCATCACCGACTCAATGTGTTAACCACCCACAATTCTCAAGATATCGCATAAATCAAAATTTAATTGTCCCATTATTTAAAAAAGTGTTTTCCCAAAAAACTATGTTTTACCAAGCCCCTAAATTATATAATAAGTTACCCATTATTATGAAGGATATTAAAAAATATGCAAAGTTTAAATCGCAAGTAAAACTATACATAAAGAAAAATGAGGAAAGGTTTTTGGAAATTTTTGTATAGATATAAAAAAATACTTCTTGCATTAAACAACTAAATAAATTTAATTGTTTTCTTTCTGTCTCAAATTACATTCCTTTAAAAATTTATTAGTTTTAAGTTAATCATTAAGTCTAATACCTAAGATTTTTGTGGATAACAACACAGTAATTTGTTTTACAATACAAACACTTAGGTGTTTAGGTAAATCAAAAAAACGAAAACAAATTAAAGTAAAATAATTTTATTTCCACTTAATTTATGTTAGAACTAAATTTAAGAAAAATGTAAAATCACTATTATTTCTATGTAATATGTATAAACTGAATTCAATAATAAATAATAAAAAAAAAAAAAATATGCGCCAACCACAAATTGTACTATAGTCTAGTACTAACTAGGATATAAGATAACATTTGTTATTGTATTTATAACAATTTTATGTTGATTACCTCTTAATTCTACAACTGGTTTTTGTATTGTATAACATATTTATGCTATGGCATATTACAAGATATGGTTGGCGCCTATATTACAACAACATTTCTATCAGTGTAATTAGGCTGGACTTATCTGACTAGTGTTTTAAGACTATAAAATTATTTTTGAGGCATTTATACTAATTTTATTGTACAACAATCCAGCAGCCCCAACCATAAACCAAAGCCTGCATTTTTTATTATACATTCTAAATGTTTTCATCATTTATTTTCATCATTTATTTTCATCATTTTGCACTTTTTTAACACGTTCCCTGTCGAAAACCCACCTGGTGGGTCCATCAATGACTCATATTCAATGCCGAGAGCTCACTTGGCGGGCTCACTGTAGATTTGAATGACATTGCAAAAAAGTAGTCCGGTACCTGGGATGAGCGTCTATTTATAAGGGTGTTATAAAAAAACATATTTTTCTCATTTTCACAGGGTTAAAACAATATTCTTCTTTAACTAAATTTTTAAATTCGATTTAAGAGTCAGATAGCTTAAGTTGTCTTATTTAACAGTTCTAAATTTGAAGTCGATATCTCAACTTGTTTAAAACTTAAGGGGGGAGTGACTTTTGAACCGCACTGTATACATTTACAACCAATGGATAACCAGATCCTGCCACAATGGATAACCAGACACAGATCCTGGCAGCCAGGATCCTTAAAGTATATTAACTATCAGAACAAAATCATAAAACATTCACAAAAAGTCCAAACGCAATAAATTAACGATAAACCTTATTTGTGATTTTATCTGAGTCAAACCAAATAAAATTAAATAAATATACGAATTGTACTAACTAAAAGACAGTTTATTAATTAAAAACATGTTTTGTTGAGCATTGGGTACGAGAAATTATTAACAAAAAACGAATAAAAAACAAAAAAAAAAACAGTTTTTAACATCCCTACAACTACAAATTATTACATACCTGTTTTGTTGAGCATTGGGTACGAGAAATTATTAACAAAAAACGAATAAAAAACAAAAAAAAAAACAGTTTTTAACATCCCTACAACTACAAATTATTACATACCTGCCATAACTATTTCTACTCTGTTACTGCTGTGAAATGAAAAAAATAAACACTTGTCACAGCGCACACCTGTTCACACACTGTCAAATTCGTGGCGAATTGGTCGTTCCTCTGCTCCCGGAGCGGTCAAGCGACCGGCGTCCAAACGAACGGCGACCAGTAGTTGGTAGTAACGACTCGGTAGCAGCTAGGAAAACAGGGACATTTAAAATGCATTGGAGATGTCTTAACGACTCGATCGCGGCTACCCGGTCGCAGTCGTCAGCGACTGCGAATTTTGGAGGAAACCAAGGCTTTATCTAAAAAATATCAAAAATAAGTATAAGGTAAAATCAGAGTGCTGTGCTTTAGGATAATAAATTTACTTTTCTTTCATTTTGAAAAGCTTTTCGTTTTCGTACAATTTATATGCCCTGGGTACTATTTAAGTAATGTGTGAAAGATTTACTCGTAGACTTTTTCTGACGTGTCCGGAAACGCTAGAAAACTAAATTCCGTAATCTACGTCCGACGGACGTCGCGACGCGTCGTCCGTTTTTCTGTCATAACCAGTGTCCGGACTCTGGTTCACAGTTCATTTTTAGCGAGTTTTTAAAAAGCAAAAATATTTATTTGCTAATTAAGTTGTAAGTACTTTTTAATATAAAACCAAATTTAATATCCTCTATGTAGCTGTAAGCCAAAAAACGATTTTAATTTGTTTCATTGATCAAAAAATAGATTTATGTCAAAAACTGAGAAATTAAGTTTATATGAACTTTTGTGTAAATATTTTGGAGAAAAATTCCCAATAAATAAAAAAAATTATAAAATTAAAAATTCTCCAGAAATTTGAAAAATTTCCCAGAAATTAAAAAAAAATCTCCAGAAACTAGAAAAATCTCCAGAAATGTTTCTAAAAGTTCCAATAAATTTTAAAAATTGCCCAGAAATTTTATAAAATACCAAGAAACTTAAAAAATTCATAGAAAATTGAAGAATTTCTCAGAAACTTAAAAAAAAATCCCAAAAATTCCAAGAAATTTTATAAATTTCCAAGAAATTAAAAATATATTTCCAGAAACTTAAAAAATTCCCCCTAAATATAAAAAGTCCAGAAACTTAAAAAATTCCCTAGGAATTAAAAAAATCACAAGAATCTTAAGAAAATCCCCAGAACCAAAAAGAATTATAGAAAATTGAAGAATTTCTCAGAAACTTAAAAAAAAAATCCCAAAAATTCCAAGAAATTTTATAAATTTCCAAGAAATTAAAAATATATTTCCAGAAACTTAAAAAATTCCCACTAAATAAAAAAAGTCCAGAAACTTAAAAAATTCCCTAGGAATTAAAAGTCACAGGAATCTTAAGAAAATCCCCAGAACCAAAAAAAAATGCCCATGAATGTTAAAATAATCGCCAAAATTTTTGTAAAAATTCCCAATTTTTTTTATAAATATACAGAAACTTTTGTAAAAATTCCCAAGAATTTTTGTAAAAATTCCCAGAAATTTTTGTAAAAATCCCCAGAAATTTTAAATATTTCCCAGAAATTTAAAAACTCACTAAAAAAATCCTAGAAATAAAAAAAACTCCCCAGAAATAAAAAAATCTGAATTTTATTTTAAAAATTGCCTCCATTTTTGAGTTAGCCTGTTGACAAAAAACGTGACAAAATAACAGACAAGAAAACACATTTGTATCCAAGAATTTTTTTTTCAGGAATTTGGAACTAACGAGTTATACGCTATTACAGGGCTGTGGCGAGGAGCCTTCCGCCCACCTATCTTAACATTTAAAAAAGTTGTAAATTTTATGGATTAAAAATATAAAGGCTGTAATTTTACCCTCTCCCCTCCCCCCACTGTAAGAGTATAACAATGAGGTGTGAATACATAAATCCAAATATTCAAATAAACGGTCATTAACCTTAAACAATTCCAAATTTCCTACAAAAATTCTTGATAAGTGCCAAGTAATAACATAATAATAAAACACCTGTAATTATCTAAAATAATTCCAAAAATAATTCACTTGATAAACACGCAAGTTGGTAATTTAGAAAATATTTAAAATAGAAGTTTCCTGATTTTCATTTCTTATATTGTTTTCTAAAGTACTTTTTAATTCCTACATAGTTAAAAATTTTCTACGCACCAAAAATCGTGCTGGCCACGTGGACACTACAGCAACGCGAAAAAAGGGTTATGTTTTTAACGTGTGTTTGTGTCTGTACACTGTAGATTGTACAGGCCTGGGTACGGGGGTTACAGAGGTTACAGGTGTACAATTTTAACACTAGCCAACAAATCTCAACTTTTTTTTTGCCCCGATCGGAAAGTAAATTTTTCTTACTAATTCGAGGGCGTAGAAACCGAATCTGACTTTAGAAAATTTTTGAGATATAAGTCCAGGAAATAATTACGTTTTTTTTTTCAAAATCTTAAAAAAAAGAGTAGGATTTTGAAAATTTTAAGGTATATTAAAAAAAATATGAGGAACTCAAAAATATATATGCCAAGGACCTACTGTCACAGTAAGTACGCGAAAAAAAAAATAAAAATTTTAAAATGAAAGTGCAGAGTTTACTTAATAGCTCTTTTGTGGCAAACTATCAAATCTGTATAAAAATTTTATAGGACTTAATTTGTAGATTATAAAATTCTATAAAAAAATATTTATACAAATATTTTTTTAATTTTGCTTGGTTTGTTCGTAAAAGGCGCAGAATCAAAATTTGACCTTAAAAAAATTCAGCACGTCTTATTTTTTAAATTTTAGTACAGGCAATTATGCCAATTTAAAAATAATTTATAGAACAAAATATTCTGTATTTTTGTTTGTTTTTTTTTAATGGTTCTACATCATAAAAATGTTACTTTGTTACATAAGAACCATATTGTAACATTTTTTTAGTTAATTTTTCACCCCCTAGTAATGATTTTTGACAATTTTTAGCATGAGTACGTGGCGACAAGCTTGTCCCCTTATGCACCTTTCTCCTTACCCTCCACCCCTACTTAGTTTTGTCACATTATCCATTTTTTTAATATTTTTTTTATAATATCCCTATTTATTCTACCTATGAATTTAAAGTTTTCATGTTTTAAGTTGGGTATTTTAAACTAATATTGAGTCACCGAATCTAAATTTGTCTTCGGAATATTTTTATATCCCATGATTTTAGAACAAAAAAGGGATACAAAAATGATTTTTTAACATTTTTATCTCATTTTTCTCAGAAAACTTAGGTAATAGAAATATTCTGTGGCCAGATTCGGTTTCAGCGACCCAAAATTAGTTAAAAAACATATGACTCCAATCAGGGCAAGAAACCGTGTTGCCTAGTGTAATTAGGCTCACCGCCTCTACCCCCTCGTTTTTCGGAACATAAATAGACAATTTTCGAATACATCAATTAAAAAAAATGTATTAATAAAACGGCCCCCAATTAAATGGCAAGCCGATATGCCTAACTTTTATGAGTATTTAATAACATAACAAGTTACATAAGAGACCTTATTGGCGCACGCGTCCATATTTTGAAAATGAGTTGTGAAGCGGGGAGTTTTCCAATGGACGAGTGTGTCAAATGTTATTTTGGGTTTTTGTCTCGAAGGTTCTATTTTTTGATCATATTTTAGGTACTTTAAAAAATAAGCGATGAACACTATTCTTTTATTTACAGGAATTTCTGCTCTCATTCTCCAAGTTAAGTCTTAAAAGGTCAATTTTTTCAAAACTGTATTCATGTCAGAGCTAATTAAATAAAAAAAATAAAATTACCGATCAATTTTTATAGGCCAACTTTACAAGTATACAGCTAAGGGAACGTTCAAGTATTACGTAACGCAAATTTTGATTATTTTGGACCCCCCCCCCAAGGTAACACTATTTTCCTATACCATTAACATGGGTGTAACAGTTCAAAATGACCCCCACCCCCCCTAGGAGCGTTACGTAATACTTGAACGTCCCCTAACTTCGTTTTCATTAAATTACATTTATTATTATTTAAAAGTCAGATCATAAAAATCTAAGGTTTTTATATAAAACCTTGAAATTAGTTAAAAAAAAATTAATTTTTTATCATTTTTGACATAGACCTTTTAAGGTCATACCAATGTGCACTAAGGATTGCGTTACGGCAATTTTAATGGAAAAATGTAGAAAAACTGCAATACGTGGAGATTTTTTTTACAAAAAGTGCGTTACGTAATATTTGAATGTATCATTGTCTGATTTTGTAGCTAAAATTAAAGTAAAGCAAGACAGATAGACAACGTTTATTCAAACGACTGCTCTAGCGCTAGTTAATGCATATTAATATACTATTCTCAACATTGTAAGTAAATGTAGTCAAAATAACTAGTATTTTGGGAGACAGTTGTGCAAAGTAAAAGCGATGTAAATTTGCGTTAAGACGGTGTAAACCTCAATTTACAATTATATGGTTAGATTTACGCTGCCACAATAGGCAGCCTTAGGCAAAAAGCAAATTTATGCAAAACCACCACAAGACAGTTGCAGCAACAATACTTTTGGTCAATTTTGTTTCAACTATTTTCGCCCTGCATGGGTTTTATTTAATTTTCTTTGTATTTTCCTTTTAAACACAAAAAAAATATGTAGCAGCTAAAATTTCTTTCCTAGATCTAGATCTAGAAGGCTGGAAATATCCTTAAATAAATGTATACAGATATAGGTACACAGAGAAATAATTACTTAAAACAAGTACGTAATATTCAGATCAAGCGGCTTGTATATCTGCAAGTATGTTGTTTGACTTAATTAAGCATAATAATATTTATATAGCTATGCTTAACTTATAAGCTAAGCATAGCTAAGTCCAGGGCTTATGTAGGCTAGTAGTAGAGGGAACCAACGGCTTTAACTGGCGTTAAACCAGTTTTTAAGGGGTTGTCTCTGTTTTATCTTGAGCCTTCGGCAAATTTTAAATATGAATTAACTGTAAAAGGATGTAGCCGAGAAAAAGTCCAAACTCACGCGAGCCGACGTGCTAAATAAGGGTTTAATAATGAATCAGACGCCTTAACCCTTTCAGATGGTTACCATACATAAAGATATGTACATCTGTACTTGGAATAATAATTAGTGAAAGGTGGGGTGAAACGGGGTGCGGGGGTGGAACGGGGTAAATCGTACACTTCGCGATTTCGATGGTAACTTGTCTAATGTAGCATTTGCAATTTCGGAGAGATTTGTAGGTTTTTTAATCAATTTCACACAAGGTTTTTGCACAGAATCTCGAGTCAACCACCTGTTTACATAATGGCTGTTATCAAAGTCAAAGAGTGCTGCCGCCAGTGTTGGTTTTGCTAACTAACTTTTTGTTTACGGCGTACAACAATAAACTAATTTTTTTACTGTAAAAAATAGATCACTTCTAACTAGTGTGTTCAGTTATACAATATGAACATTTTAGTACGCTTGAAGAAAAACCTTATTTTTGACGAGCATAGTACGATGATTTTGGTTCAATTCCTTCTTGCATTTTCTCCAGTTAACCAAAATTCCATTCTAAGTGGTCTGAAGGATCTCCTATGGGATTAAGTTAACATTTTGTCATTCTACAGAGAGTCTCAACTCTAATTAAAATGTCACCATAGAACAACAGCTATGCCACGTTACTATATTCACGGTGCACTTCTGAGGGGTGTTTTCCGAACTTGCGGCGAACTTTAGTATTTCTTTATATTCTTGTTATTTAGTAGGTTTGGGTTAGTAGTAGGTAGTAACCAACGATTTAGGACCAAAATTAAAAAATCTATCGGTTAGTTTTTTTTTTATTTAGATTTTTTTATAAAAATCTGCACTTATTTAATTATTTGTCTATATCTCAGCTATTTCTAATTATAACAAAAATATGATTGAAAATAGAATAAAGACTGCTTAATTTTCTACAAAAAAAGTAAAAACCATTTTTTTATATCTTTTGCCGTTTTGTCGCAATACGTGATTAAAGTCTAAAGTAAAACAAAAAAGTAGAAATTCATCTTTCTATTTATAAAAATTATCTAGGGAGGCTTATTTTACTGTGAAACGTCAAATTACCTTAAAACACATTATTTCTTTTAATTAAGGTGGCTTCTAGCAAAATTTGAAAACTGACGTAAAGTTGTTTATTTTTTTATGATTGTTTTCAATGTTAAGATTTAATGTATTTTTGTAAGAAAGAAGTTTTTTAAATAAAAATGAATTTAGATAATCATGAAACTAATCGAAAATTATTGTGCGTTGTTTGCTTTACAAAAATCAAAAACATTAAGCCAATTCCAAGTACATTATTTTGTAAAAAGTAATTTTGGTGTCCGTAAATAATTATTATATTTTAGTTTTCAAAGTAAAAAAGTTAAAATTTTTCTTAATTACTTTTTTTATGCATAGGTAATAAATTTTTATTTATTTATTAATAAATTTATTTATTTAGTGGCAGGTTTTTATGCAACAGGGTCATGGAGAGCCCCAACAAACATGCTTTTGGACATTTGGACATCATCATAACCTATTTTTTTATTAGTAACCAAAATAATGTACTTGGAACTGGTTTAATGTTTTTGATTATTGTAAAACAAACAGTGTACAATATTTTTTTATTTGTTTCATGATTATCTAAATTCATTTTTATTTAAAAAACTACTTTCTTACAAAAATACATTAAATCTTAACATTGAAAACTATCTATCATAAAAAATAATAAAGGTCAGTTTTAAAATTTTTTCACAAGCCACCTTGATTAAAGAAATAATGTGTTTAAATGCAATTTGACATTTTACAGTAAAATAAGCCTTCTTAGATAATTTTTAATAAATATAAAAATGAATTTATACTTTTTTGTTTTACTTCAAACTTTAATCACGTATTGTGATAAAACGGCAAAAGATATAAAAAAAATGTATTTACTTTTTTTGTAGATTATTAAGCAGTCTTTATTTTATTTTTAATAATATTCTTATTATAATTAGAAATAGCTGAGATATAGCCAAATAATTAAATAGGTGCAGATTTTTATAAAAAAAATCTAAATTAAAAAAAAACTAACCGATAGATTTTTTAAATTTTGCTCTTGATTCGTTAGTTACTACATAAATAACAAGAATATAAAGAAAAACTAAAGTTCTCCGCAAGTTCGGAAAACACCCCTCAAGTGCACCGTGTATTCTCTTTGATTATACCATATACAGGGTGTCGCAGATTTTTTGCCTATGAATTTTCTCGGTAATAATAACAAGTCGTTAAGATATTTTAAGCTTCGCATTCCTATATACTCTTCTCAGTGGATAGTATATTGCATTTTCCCAAATCATTATTTTACCCAAGTTAAAATAATTTAACGAAAATGCAATATAAATTCGTACCTAAGACCTTTTGCACGGAAAGCCGAAACACTAAACTACACCACGAATCAATTGTTAAAAAATATTCCTAAAGTTAAGTATAGTATATTATTTTCTCGTCCTTATAACTTTTCTGTTTTTGAATATACAGGGTGATCAATAACTGGCATGCCAAAATTTAAGAGGTGATTCTGCATCCACAAATATCAAAAAAAGTTCTCATAAAGGTTGGTCCGCAAATGAGCCCTAAGGAAGCTACGGCCTTTTAAAATTGTAATAGAAATAAGGTTTTTAATTAATAACTGGTTTAAGCTAGAGCCACGGGCTTTTGCTTGTATACTAGTATTAAAAGGGGGAATAAGTTTATGTTAATTTAATTTTTTGAATTTATCCAGCTTGCGGCCAGTTTTCTAAAGTACTACTGCGCTAAAAACGTGTTATGAAACGAGTGCTTTATACAATTTTTTCTATTTGGCTCTAAAATTAAAAAAAAACTTACATTTAAATTGATGACTGATTTAGGGATTTTTGTTTTGGATTGGCATTACGGTTTACACCATGTTTAAAATTCTAAGAACAAATTATATTTTGATATATTTTACAGTCATCTCTTCTCTTTTTACTGCAATTAACCAAGCCACAATTTTAACATGGTAAAAATAACCTAAACACGAAATTTTGTAGAAAATTCAAATTTAAAGCGACATTGACATTTTCACGAAAAACGTCAAGCGATAGGCCAGGTCTGTTGCCAACCCAAAAGAACAAAAAGTACAGTCCTCTTATGGGCCTATCAGAACACGCAAAATGCGTGTGATTATGAGCTTATAAATTGTGGGATAGCCTGTATAAAATGTGATCTTAACACTGTTTCTTTACAAATGTCTCAAGTGTTTCATTAAAACCTAGCACCTTTCAACAATTGCTATTATAATCCTTACAAGTGCATGTACAATTTTGGATTCTTTTAAGTGCATGCAATAATCCCACTTTTCCATACAAAAGATTACTTTTTATTTTCCAAAACCTGTTTATATTTTAAATAGAGAGTGACTTTTTACACAGCATTTAATATTGTTGTATATAATATACGTATTATGTGTGTAAATATAACCCAACTTTTTTTTTTTAGTGTTGGTGTACAGTTGGACCCACAAAAAATGCAAAAAAAGTTTTAAATATGCCAAAATGTCAATTTTATTAATTATTTTATAGTTTAAGTAAGATTTTAAGAAAGAGTTTAGAATAATTTGACATATTGTCAGTTTTTCTTTAAGTTTATTAGTAGTCCCTAATTAGAGACTTATTAATAAGTTATTACAGATAATGCGTGAATGCGAATAATATTAAATAACAGTAACTGCTGTTATATGAAGCTGGAAGAAATAGAAAACTAGCAAATATAGAAGTTCCAGATCAGCAGAAGCAAGAAGTCTCCCCAAGATTGTTATATTTATGTTAATATTCCTTCTTTTTTACAAAATTAATGGAGAGCCCCTAGAACATGAATTTAATGTTAAAAAAGAATCAAAAACTTGCTTTCCTAAAAAATTACGTTTTTGTGACATGGTGTCGTTTACCATCGGGGTGCAAATATAATAAATAATAAACTGAAAAAACATTTAGAATATTTAATCTTATAAAACATTTAAACACAATATTTAGTAAATCTTATGGGAAATAAAACTTTAAATTCCTTAGTAATGAGATATATAATTTATGAAAATTATGATTTTTGTTTAAAAAAGCTTTTTTTGCTACATAAAAATTTCCAATCTTGGAACCAGCAAAATTTGTATCGTTTATAGCCGCGTCTCGTAAAGGGTGCTTTCTTAAATAATTAAGTAAATTTTCACTTCCTTCTTCCCGAGCCTGCACGCCTTTTAACCGTTTCCTCCTCTATCCATTTTTTCTTTAATCTTAATAAAACTCTCCGAATC
>OY294044.1:81186822-81222036 GCA_958510825.1 Brachypterus glaber
CAAAAATTGAAAATTTCTATAGTTATAGGGATTTCTAATTTGCTTAAATTGAATCTGACAATACAAATTTTCTAACTACACCCATACGGAGGTGAGGGGGTAAATATTTTTAAATATTTTTAATATTTTCGTCAAAATTATATATAGGGGTTTTTGGGGTCGACGAATCTGAATCTGATAAGATTTTTCTAATTTCATCCCCTGAGGGGCGAGGGCTAGTTTTCTTGAAAATTGTTGTATTGGGTTTTTTGAGGTTGCGAAAGTGAATCTAATAATAAAAAATTCCACCCCCTGAGGGGCGGGGGTAGTTTTCGTGAAAATTTGTATATTGGGGTTTTTGAGGTTGCTGAAAGTGAATCTGATAATAACAAAAATCTAACTCCAGCCCCTGAGGAGAGAGGGGTAGTTTTCTTGAAAATTTGTATATTGAGGTTTTTGAGGTTGCTGAAAGTGAATCTGATAATAAAACAATTCTAACCACCTCCTGAGGGGCGGGGGTAGTTTTCTTGAAAATTGACATATTGGGGTTTTTGAGGTCGCTAAAACTAAATATTAAAACACATTTTTTCTATATCCAACCCCTGAGGGGCGGCGGGTAGTTTTTGTGAAAATTGGTATATTGGGGTTTTTAAGGTTGCTGAAAGTAAATAGATAATGAAAATCCATTTTAAGCGCGAAGATGAAAAATGGGAAAACTGCTTTACTGGGCACAAAACGGAGCGCATATAGATTATGTACATACTCATAAAATTAATTGACTCCCATTTTGTAAACGCAATAAGTAAGTCAAGGTTGTTGAAGTTAATTGTTGAAATATGCAGGTTAAATGATTTATTCGGAAAATTATACTGTTTTCCTATGACCACTTATGAAACGACAAATTTCACACGATTGATAGAGCAAGTGTCATATTTTATATGCAAAAATATCATTATACTTTATCTTGAATTATACACCTGATGCCTCATCAGCCTGTATGCTGTACTATTTCTTTCTCTTCTTCCTTATAGCTTGTTTTGTAATTAAAGTCGACAGCCCCGGCATATTACACTATAATAGTACATTCTATAACTATTTTGGAATATACAATAACTATTCCATACGTAACCATTTAAGAGCCCTGTAAAAGTCCCCCTTTTCAGTTTGCTGAGATTGAGTGGATAGTATAAGCATAAAATTCACCATTTCAAAAAGACTGAGTCCAGAAGAGTTAACGTGTTATTGTAATTGTATCCTAAAAAAAAATAATTTGTATGCTTATCTATTGTAGGGGACAAAACTCCCTTTTGTTCAATGAGCTTTTGAGTAGCCATGTTGGCTTCAGTTTTTGAGTTAGAAAAATGTGAAGGAATAAATAATTACAGTCCATAGACTTTCGTTTATGTGTAGTTTTCGCACACACAAAAAAAAAGGTTATCTTGGCAGAAGATAATAAATTATCTTGGATTTATATTATCTTAAATCGAGGTAATAATCTGCTTTTAAGATCATGTATCATCGGTTTAAGATTATCTGTTACTTTGGTTTCTTTTAATTATTGTCTTGGTAGAAAAATCCTTGTGTCAAGGATTTTTTCCTTAAATGCATGACATTTAAAATAGTAACAGAGAATCAAGAGTTATTATCTTGACTCAAAGCCCCTGTTGTCTTACGGTAAAGAGTTTGCCGGCTTCACTCCACGTAGATATATAGAAGACTCGCCCGTTGTTATTATTGGCTGGCAGACAATTTGCGCAGTAGTTCAAAATATGCGCGGGAGAGAAGTCAAGTTTGTTTTTTTTTTGCCGTCAGTCGTCTTTAAAGGTGTATCATTGTTTTTATCTGCTTTAAAATGGACGAATTTGTATCTGTTACCCTCAAATGATGGGGATTTTCAAATTTACTTAAAAAATTCACGGGTAAGTAGCTTTAACTAATTTATACCTATAAGCGCCATTTTGCAATGGCGTTGCAACAAGTTTTTCTTCAAAAACAAGTGATTTTTCCTACGACCACCTCTGAAACCCAATTTCACACGATTAACAGAGTAAGAAAGTATCATATTTCATAGGCGTGCGAAATAATAGAGAATCATAATCTTAAATTAAGATTATAATTCTCTTCATTCAAGATTATATTATCTTAAACCAAGACTTTTTGTAGGATAATATGGTCTTGGATGAAGATAATATATCCTTGAATCAAGATAATTACATACTTGGTTTAAAATAATATGATCTTAAATAAATGGTTTAAGTAGCTTTGATTTAGGGAAATGTCCTTAAATTCTTTTCTGTGCACTTATTACTGCCGTTTAAAGAAAAAAAAAGCATATTGTACTTGGAGGAAAAGTGATACTTTATTAATGCTGCGTTTTCTGCTAGCCTAGGGCGCTCGGCTGTCACTTAAACTTGTCATTAAAAACGTTTTGATTCTCTTCCTTATAAAACATTATAGGTACTATTCTTGTTTGTTTTGTTATTATTTTTTTTGAAGGGTCTTCTTAGCGGGGGGAGGAGGGTCAACGCTCCAAAAATTTTCATTACGTATTTTAAATTTAATTTAAATTTAAATTTTACCAAAGAATAATGATTTTGGTCAATTTTAATTTGCTCTATCCCACAGTGCTCGAATGAAAAATGACGACATTGTCTCACGCTCTTCTACTTTAATTTACTATTTTTGGTTTGTTTTGTTCCTTTTTTTTGTGGAAAAGTAGCGGTGGCTAACAGAAACACGAAACAGAGCGCATATAGATTATGTACATACTTATAAAATTCATTGAGTCTCATTTTGTAAACGCAATAAGTAAGTCAAGGTTGTTGGTGAATTGTTGAAATATGCAGTTTAAATGATTTATTCGGAAAATTGTACTGTTTTTCTATGACCACTTATGAAACGACAAATTTCACACGATTGACAGAGCAAGTGTCATATTTTATATGCAAAAATATCATACATGTATGTATGAATGTGCACAGCAAAGCTATTTATTTATTTTTTTAATAATTACCATTGTATTAGAGGTTTTTATTAGTTACGATAATTTTGAATTATAAATTGTTTTAATTTTATTAATTTCGATAATTCTGAATTAAAAAAAAATGAACCGACTTGTGTCTTAAAAAAATACTTAAATCAGTGCCAATTTCACTATTCCCTAAATTAATTACTAACATTTATTTTTTTATTATTTTATTATTGTTTGCTGCGAAATTGGCACCGACTTAAGTATTTTTTATTTTTTACTTTTTAGAGACAGAAGTCGTTTCATTTTTTTTACGAATTTTTTTTATTTTTTACATTTTAGAGACACAGAACTTGTAGATTTGTAAGATCATCTAAGCTAAATTATAGTTGACCTTCCATCACAACGCACTATTAGTGCGTTCTGACGTCATCATCATCAAAAAGATAAATTTCTAAAAAAATAAATTTAATAGTATTTTTATTTAAGCGCCCAAGAGTCCAACCAACCTTATTCTAAACGAAATACTAAAAAAAATCTTTTTTAAACTTTAAGCGTTCTCTTGGTATTTTAATATACAGGTCCACAGAATCAAGTTTAGCGGCATTTAAAAGATGCCGTAATATTTAAATGACTTATCCGAGTTATCCGATTATTTTCTAAAAAATTGGTTGGTATTAGAACCAAATTGCATTAAAACGATTAGATTTATCTTAATTATCCGGCTTGCCCGGCATTATGCGAGCGTCAAATTAAAACAAGACCACCTCATTAATGTCCTCTTTAAGTTGCAAAAAGTTTTATCAAATTCAGTTCATCCGTTCCAAAGTTATGCGGAAACAAACATAAAAAAAGTCACACGTCGAATTGATAAACTCCTCCTTTTTTGGAAGTCGGTTAAATAGTTTTAATTTTGATGAGTTGACAACAACTAAAATGAACAAAACCTAACAAATTTTAACTATCAAAGTCTAATCTAAGAAAAGGAACAAAATCTACCACTATCTTGAAAGGGATACCAAGGTAAACTGGAATTGGTTTATCAGAAGTTCAATTAGTTTCTTTAATAATTACTACTTAATTTTAATCAATATAATAAATTGGAGTAATAATAATTTTATTTATCTTTGTAGAAAATAATATTTATTTTAAATTATTTTATTTTTGTTGGGAACGTAGGAAAAATAGTGCACATAACTTGTCGGAGACTACCTTTCTTGCTTTCGCAATGTTTCTAAATTTCAAAACATCGTATTTGCAAAAAAAATATTTTCGGTTTCTTGTACTAATCAACTCTGTACATGATGAGTGGTAACTTATACAAACTCCAGTGTATTACTCGAATATAGCGTAACTTATAAACCAAGTGGAGTAGTTAACTGGAGTTTGTATACCGGGTGTTTTTTTTAACCTGAAACTTTCAAATATCTCGAATACTATGCATTAAAAAAAAAATAAGGACAAAAGTTGTTTATTTTAATGTGAAAAATAAAATTGGTTATTTATTTTTTACGGATATTTACGTTTTCAAGGTTGTTTCAAGGTCAACTTGTTTTTTTTTTATAGAAATATATATATTTTTTTACTGCTATTTAATTCACCTCACAAAAATAAAAAAAATAGATTTAAAAAAATTTTTTTGATCGGACTTTTAGTTGCAGAGATAACACAGCCACACAAAATTAAAAAAGTTGGATCTCTGACGGACTCGACTAGTCGATTCCTATGTATTTGGAGCCGCTGAATTCGAATGTGAGGTTGGTATTTGAAAGTTAGGTCCCATTTTCAAAATAATATCATATCATTACGAAAGTATGTTTTTTAAGGTTATGTTAAAAATGGGAGCTAAATTTCAAATTCCGACCTCAAATTTGGATTCAGAGGCTGAAAATACTTAGGAATTGACTAGTCAAGTCCGTCGGAGATCCAACTTTTTTAATTTTGTGTGGCTTGGTTATCTCTGCAACTAAAAGTCCAATAAAAAAAAGTTTTTTACAAAACATTTTTATTTTTTTGAGGACAGTTAAATACCAGTAAAACATATATATGTTTCTGTTTAAAAAGACAAAGTAGGCCTTGAAATGACCTTGAAAACGTAAATATTCGTAAAAAATAAATACGCCATTTTGTTTCCCCCATTAAAATAAACAACTTTTGTTCAAGATTTTTTTCTAAAATGCATAGTATTCGAGATATTTGAAAGTTTCAGGTAAAAAAAAAACACCCGGTATGCACCAGTTATCATGTACAGAGGTAGTTAGTGCAAGAAACCGAAAATATTATTAAGATGACACGATGTTTCAAAATTAACAGGGCGATTTGCTGCTGCAAAATAAGTCCGTACACGTTGTGTAATATACTATTTTAAAATTTCTACACGAATCATGATAAAGGAAAAAAAAAATAGGTTGATCATTGTTCTTTAGGAGAAAGTAAAAATATCAAAACAATCAGCATTTAAGAACAAATCCAATTATTCAAGAAACATAAAGTTCTTTTTAAAGGCAGCTTTTAAAATAAAGTATGAAAACTTTTCTCATATATTGCCAAGGATAAGAAGATAGTATGACATGGTGTGTGTTTACTGCTAGTAGCATGCTGTAAAGGAAATAAGAAAATAGGAAAATAGGCCATTTTCCGACCTTAACCTTACTTTCCACGAAATAGGAAATAGATAACAAGGCATTAGGCTGGAGAACAAATGCGATAAAGCAAAAGCCGCGTTGCCAAATTTTTGCAATAAAAAAAAGTTTAAACAGGGATCATTTAAACAACACAGGCTCATAAAAAATAAGTTGCACAGAAAAAAAGGTTATCTTAGCAGAGAATAATAAATTATCTTGGATTTATATTATCTTAAATCGAGGTAATAATCTTCTTTTAAGATCATGTATCCTCGGTTTAAGATTATCTGTTACTTTGGTTTCCTTTAATTATTCTCTTGGTAGAAAAATCCTTGTGTCCAGGATTTTTTCTTAAATGCATGACATTTAAAATAGTAACAGAGAATCAAGAGTTATTATCTTGACTCAAAGCCCCTGTTGTCTTACGGTAAAGAGTTTGCCGGCCTCACCCCACGCAGATATACAGTAGACTCGCACGTTGTTATTCTTGGCTGGCAGACAATTTGCGTAGTAGTTCAAGATATGCGCGGGAGAGAAGTTAGGTTTGTTTTTTTGCCGTCTTTAAAGGTGTATCATTGTTTTTATCTGCTTTAAAATGGACGAATTTGTATCTGTTACCCTCAAACGATGGGGATTTTCAAATTTACTTAAAAAATTCACGGGTAAGTAGCTTTAAATAATTTAAACCTATAAGCTCCATTTTGCAATGGCGTTGCAACAAGTTTTTCTTCAAAAACAAGTGCTTTTTCTTACGACCACCTATGAAACCAAATTTCACACGATTAACAGAGTAAGAAAGTATCATATTTCATAGGCGTGCGAAATAATATTATACATGTGTGGGAATTTTTTTCAAAATATTTACCTTTCTATTAACCCTGGAACCTGAGTGTGGGGTCTTTATCTTACACCAAGTCTTGGTTTAAGATAATATGATCTTGAATCAAGAGAATCATAATCTTAAATCAAGATTATAATTCTCTTCATTCAAGATTATATTATCTTAAACCAAGACTTGCTGTAAGATGATATGATCTTGGATAAAGATAATATGATCTTGAATAAATATAATTACATACTTAGTTTAAGATAATATGATCTTAAATAAATGGTTTAAGTGGCTTTGATTTAAGGAAATGTTCCTAAATCTAGGGCCTCAAATGCCAAGATCACGGCGGACTTGATCCAAGACAGTCATGGCGTTGAACATATCGAAAGCCATGGCGGTCTTGGTTCAAGATCGTTTTGCTTTGATTCAAGATGTCCTTTTTTTCTGTGTGTCTGTGCGGGGGTTGAGACCCGCCTATTTTGGGATGCTGAAAACGAATCTGTCATAAAAAAGGCACTTCATGGGCTCATTTTTTTTGCTACACTGAAAAAACTGTCTAATATCGTATATCATATTATTTCATTGTAGCGAAAGAATGAGTGCCTTTTTTATGACAGATTCGTGTTCAACATCCCAAAATACATAAGAATAGGCGGGTCTCAACCCGAGCACAGACAACTTTTTTTTGTGGGCATGTGTAATTTGTTACTGTATTACATACTTTAGTTACTGAATACAAGTTGTTACAGTTAGAATAAAAAAGCATGTTAATAACGTTATGTTCAACTGTAACTACTTGTCTCTATTAACTTTCCAGGGGTTCCAAACATACAAATCAAACAATTTTGTAAATTTTGAAAATCCTAGCAACTTTAATACTGATCACTTGAATAAGTTGTTACAGTAAAACATACCGTTGTTCTGTTATTGCAACCTTAGTTATTAAATACAAGTTGTTATTGTTCGACACATGGATGTGTGCCTATTAAAAACATGTGGGGAATGTGAGTGCATCTCACTTGCACGCATGCACGCACGCTTATGTCGTAAAGAAGAGTGCGTTCGGTGATACCACCCCCCTGCGTCGCAGGTTTTCTGATGTGTTTTCTTTTAAAAGTCTTATTTTAAGTTTTTAGTGAAGAAAGAATATATTCTTCTGTGTTGTTTCGTAGAGTCCCGTTTGAATTTTTATTATAACGTAGATGATAAATTTCCCGAAATTTTATTAAAATGAAAACATTTTTTTCTAATTTTACACTAACCTAAAGCTTAAAAAATTATAAACTATGCGAGAGGCGTTAAATTTTTAAAATGTTAAATGGGGAATTCTTGTAGTGAAGATAGGTGAGTTTGCTGGTATTTACTCACAATCTAAAATCAAAATGAGACGTTTAGTTCAAAAACTTTTAAATTGTCGCAATACTTTTACTTAAATCTCAAAAAAATATTGAATCGATGTATTTATCTTAACAAAATTATAATAAACCCCTCTACAGAGGGGCTAATACGAGTTTCAAACCGCAACAATTTATAAAAAATAACTTTATTTGCAACTTTAACTACAAAATAACTTATATCTAACTTTTGTTTAATTAAAGAGCGACTAATTAAATTAATATGTGTGACTAAAGAGTGAATAATTAGATAGAAGGTACTGTCCTTTATATAAACTAATACAAATAATGAGCTATTGTTCTAAACAAATGCAATCTAAGCAAAAGTACCTTAAAGATGGGGATCTAATTCATGCTGTTACCTTACTATTGCAGCAAAAAAAAAACAGCTAAATTATCTCTATTCTAGTATTTTGACGGAAAAATTATGAATAAATCACTATTTCCACAAAATCCTCAACATCTTTACAACGAAACGAGATAAAAACAAAATTTAAAAAATATTTTTTAAACCAGACGCGGTAATTACACTAAAGAAGTATAATGATAATAAATAATAATAATAATCTTTATTGCTTATAAAAAAATACATCTTACAGCAAGAGTTAGATAAATCAATAGAAAAGAAAAATAAACACGAATGAAATAAAAAAAAAAAAAATCACAATTACATTTATTCTGTAACACCCTATAGACAGTTAAGTTATTGGCAACTCTAAGTATAGGAAATTAAAAAATTTAGCTTTCTTGTAAAAAAAGAATTATTTAAATCGGACATTAGATTAAGAGATATCACCTAATATATTTTACTTTGAATTTGTTGTCAATTTTTGGGTGATCAACTTCAAATTTTGAGTAGGTTAGATTCTACATCAAGTCAAGCTATTTGTAAAACTTGGATTTATTTGCCTCTTTAACCATAATACAAATTGTCTGTTAATTAAAATAATTTATAGTTGTAGACAGACCTTTTATTCAGGCAAAAATAAGATTATAAAGTTTTAGAATATCAAATTTCATTTAAAATTAAATTTGCACTATGAGGTTTAAAGTTCTATTAAGCTTTTGTTGAGCAACAATAGACCTCTTTAATTACGCTATATATGCAATGATGTCAAAACAATGTGATAGCTGAATTTCATTAATATGCATTACTGTGAGTGTAGATTCTACGCTGTAGAGTATTAAGCAAACAAATATGCGTTACTATGAATGTTACAAAACAAGTAGCATTCCATAATAAACTATTCAAAGTAACTAGTAGATAGATAGATAGATAGATATACACGGTATTTGCACTCTTTTGATACATAATAAAGGAAATGATTCTACATCACAAAACATGAAAAACCAACCAAGGAACATCTGAAAATAAGCCCTAAGGGAGCTACGGCCCTTTAAAGACGGACGTATTGAATAGGGAACAAAAAAAGCAAAAACAAAACTTACTTGCTGCAGCGGGATTCTTCATTTAAAATCAAGCAAAAAAGTATTCTTCACCGAAACACCTAAATTTAATATTAAATGAGTAATAGCCAAAAAGTAACATTTTCGTGGCACGAAATCTTACTTCTTAATTGCTTTTTCTTTAAACAGTTGCTCCCATAAAAAAGTTTGGGGCAAAAATGTGTTAAGCCTAATACATTTTTCGGTCTAGGGACGCCTTTTGGATATATTCAAAAATATAAATTGACATAAACTTATTGCCCTTATTAATACTAGTACACATGCTAAACCACTTCGCTCTAGCTCAAAGGGTACCAGAGTTATTAATTAAAAACGTTATTTTTAGTGCATTTTAAAAGGATCGTAACTCTCTTAGGATTTGTTTTGGGACCTATTTTTCTATTTTTGTTTTTCATTATGTACCAAAAGACTGCAAACACCGTGTATGTATTGACATACAAAGAGGTATTTTATATCTAAGACAGTTTTATTTTTAAATGTTAAAACATATAATTTTGTATGTTGCATTTACCCAAATAATTTTTAAACAGGTTAAAATTGTTTAATTAAAACGCAAAATATATAAAAAACAAAAAAAAAAAACAAAAAATAGAAGCATCCGGGGACGACGTTTTTCGTTGGATTTTTTAAATATTTTGGGGCTCAAAAGTAGAGCAGTTATTAAAAAAAGTGCTAATATAAATTTTAATTTTTTTAGGTTTTGTTAATTTTTTACTATGATGTTTAAAAACAAAAAATAGCGTTATACAGGGTGTTTCATTAACTTTGCTACAGGCAATATCTTGAAAACTGTAAGATATATGGAAAATCTAAAAAGTAGGTCAATTAGATATTTTTAGTAGGCTTTCTACTTATGTAATCGGTAAGGTTCTAAAACTCACCCCCTAACCCCCAGCAAACCCAACTTTGAAATCTCAAATAGCAATATGGGTCATGTAATGCATTATTTGAAAGGTATTTTTATTTTGGTTTCAATTTATTTTCAATTTTTTAAATCGAATAAGCTTTTCCGGAGATATCCATTAAAATAATTTTATAAAACTAAAAAAAGTAATATTGAAAAAAATCTTATATTTGAAAAATAAAGGTAACTTAATTGTGTTATTGGCCAAATTCTAACATGCACTACATCCAAATGACATAAAATGCTCGAAATTACCACCATTTTCAACTATGCACTGTTCAAATCGTGACATTAAATTTCTTATGCAAGCTACATATACCATGATCGGATTAATAGTCTCACAAGAATTAGTAATGCGTGCCTTTAGGTCATCTAGGTCAGTTGGTTATGTTTGGTAAACTATTTCTTCCTCATAAAAAAATCTAGTGGCGTTAGGTCAGGAGAGCTTGGTGGTCAAGAAATTATTCAACAGGTTCCAATTCATTTTTTTTTTTTGGAAAATTAGTATTTAAATGTTGAGAGACGGAATTAATACTATAAGGTAGAAACGTGATGGCAGCAAGACGGCGCTCCCCCTCATGGTATTAATTTCACCACTCAACATTTAAATACTAATTTTCAAAAAACTGGATTGGAATAAATAATTTCTTGGCCACCAAGCTCTTCTGACCTAACGCCACTAGATTTTTTTATGAGGAAGGAATATGACTTAAAGACATATGGCATGCTTGTGAGACTATTAATCCGTATATGGTATATGCAGCTTGCAGAAGAAATTTATTGTCATGATTTAAACAGTGCATAGTTGAAAATGGTGGTCATTTCGAGCATTTTATGTCATATGGATGTAGTAAATGTTAGAATTTGCCCTATAACACAATTAAGTTATGTTTAATTTTCAAAAATAAGATTTTTTTTAATACTACTTTTTTAATTTTTTTCAAACTGTTTTAATGGATATCTCCAAAACGGCTTTTTCGATTTAAAAAATTAAAAATGAATTTTAATCAAAATAAAAATACCTTTCAAATAATGAATTACATGACCCATATTCCGATTTGAGATTTGAAAGTTGGGGTTGCTGGGAGATAGGGGGTAAGTTTTAGAACCTTACCAATTACATAAATAGAAATCTAACTAAAAATATCTAATTGACCTACTTTTTAGATTTTTCATATCACTTACAGTTTTCAAGATAATGCCTGTAGGAAAGCTAATGGGACACCCTGTATATAAACAAAAGTCATTTTAGTTGAACCAAAATCCTTCCTTCATCGTATTTTAATCAATAAATGGGACATCGTTATGTCCAAGCCCAGTTACACGATTTGCAGGAGTTGCTTTTTCCGAAAATAATTGTTACAAAAATAAAAAAATAAAAATAAAAGTTAAAAGAAAATGTTCATTATGGGTCCACCCTCAACAGCAACGAATTAAATGTCATAAGAAAGGTATTTTCATGTAGATTAAATATTTTTATTTAAAAACTTACCTTAGTTACCGTAGTGCCTATGGTTTATTTATCTCAACCTATTAATTAGCGAAAATAATGAGGGAGGGAGTCTCAGCTCACTGATGCTGGAGTTGCATCTGTCATGGATTGGCGAAAAAGGAGGGGAGAGGGAGGAGGAGGATGGGGAGGGAGGCAATTATGTGGGGTTATTATAACTTTAAAAGCCTACAACTCTGAACCCTGATGCCTCATAACATACCTATAGGTATGTTTTTAAATTAAAATTATTAATCTATATAAAAATACCTTTCTAATGACATAAAATTAATTGCTGTTGAGGGTAGGCCCAAAACCTTTCTAACCCATTCTCATTTGTCAATATCTCAAAACCATGTTTTATTACATAGTGCTTTTTGCTTGTAAGCCCACGATATATGCATACTTCATGGACGGATGAGAATTTCCACATGCACGCCTTCGCCAAAATTGTAACTTTTACAACAGCATAATAGGTAATCTTATTTATCTATTAATTGATTTAACGTTAGTTCATCCAATCATTAACACTAAACTAATTTAAGAATTTGACCAATGAAATAAAATGTGTCAAATAATTCTGACTTTTTATTGGTCAAATTTTTAGTGAGTTTAATGTTAATGACCAGTGATCGGACTTTAGATTTTTTAACAGGTCCGCATTAAGGAAAACGTGATTTACTAACAACATTACTTGTATACAGATGTTGTTTTTGGTATTTTTCTACGACATAGTTGGTAGTTAGTGCCTATTTCCATCCGTTGTCTATGAAGACGGTTGGAAAGTGACAATCAGCTGATTTTGCATAACCTCAAATTGACAAACTAATTTTGAGATCATTTTTCGCGTTTTTTGGATGTTTGGGTATTAGGTCGTAGGAAAATTAGTAACGCAAACCATTTCAGTGCAAATCAAGTGCTTTTTAAATAAAACACTCTAGTGCACTGAAAACTAGGTTCGCATTCTCTGGGCGTAATATGCTATTATTGGTGTATTTTCAACCCAAGTGGCTTCTACTCCTTGTTCATTTTTTTTATAAATGTCTTTAACTATTTGCAAACCATAATTTCTCTCCAAAATATTTTTGAATTTTGATCGCATTTTTTCCTTTTTCAGTTTTACAAAATAATACAAAAGTTGTACACCATTTTACCCCATCCCAATTTTTATCAAAAACAATCTTAGTCTAGAACTTTGTAATGAACCTATTGTCCAAATTTAAAGTCCTTAGCTAAAAGCGTTCTCGAGTTATCGTAGTCACAAATTTCCCCTTCTGAGAGATAGTCGGACCGACAGATAGATTTTTTTTAAGGAAATCTTTTTTTTTCTATATAAAATGTTAAAAACAATTTTTTATTGATAAAATAAACAGTTGTTATAGTTAAAAATTAGTTAAAGGTAAATTAATTTCATTTTAATAGGTGGATTAATTTCTATTTTATATTTAACAACCTAGGAACCATACCGAATGTTGCAATCTGTTCGCTTATCTTTAAAAAAGGAAAAAACATTTATTTACACACTGTTTTTTGTTTTACTTTTTATTTTATTTGACTGTAGGGATTTAAATTAGTTTGATTTCACATGAATATTTAAAATAATACCGAATGTTGCAATCTGTTCGCTTATCTTTAAAAAAGGAAAAAACATTTATTTACACACTGTTTTTTGTTTTACTTTTTATTTTATTTGACTGTAGGGATTTAAATTAGTTTGATTTCACATGAATATTTAAAATAATACAAATAGACGAAAGAGCAAAGTTAAATGAAATTAAAATAAAACAAAACAAGAATTACATAACAATAATAATGTATTTTTGTTACTTTAAATACAATTTAGATGATCTTGCGTTTTATGAAATTATTCTGTTTTCCTTAATGCCGACCTGTTAAAAAATCCAAAGTCCGATCACTATTAATGACCGAGCAAAGCATCCATTACATTGTCGCAGTGTTGGACCGGACCTGTGAGATAGCGAGAAAAATCTCACGGGGCTCATCTTGTCTGGGGGCTCCGTATGTTTTGGTGCACCCCCCCACAACAGAGACTGGTAAAAAATTGAGGTGAGCACCTATTTTTGTGGGACAAATAAGCTCAAATTGGGGGTCTGCAATATAAATCCCACTGGTGTCTTTAATATTGCCATAACTTACTGCTTTGAACTACATATAAATAGGCTATAACTGACGCGGTTGAATGCCGGGGTGTACCATCACGGCCATTACATCCAGCTACAGCAAAGATCCCTGCGGAATACCCAATATTTAAAATTGGAGTTGCGTAGATCGTGATATATGCGTTATTTGTCATTTTTAAAAACTAGGGTTAGGAATGCTGTCATTCTGACATAATAAACAACTATATTTCAGTTTTATTAATATCAATATACAAATATAAAATAGTCAAGGTCTAAATACACGCTAGTTCTGATCAGGATATATCCAAACCTCGAGGTCAGTTTACTTTTCAAAGAATGGCCAAAGCTAACTTACTTGGTCTAAGGTATTCATAACCGTCAACAGTAAAATCGCAGCAGATGATTGTTTTCGGAAGATACCTACCATAGGTCCAAACCATCGCTGCCAATAAATTCAGCTACACCCAAAAATGATACTTATTAAAACCAACTTTAAAATTTTACAGACATCTGTAATACTTAACTTAAATTTTAAATTTTGACAAGAAATGTCAAATTGACAAATAATTAAATTGACATATTTTTTTAATAATGCCAAGCAGAATATATTTAACAACAGTACCCGGACTTAAAACCGAAAACGTTGAATGTCTACGGAATAGGCTTCTCGAATCGACGTTGTCAAATTGACGCGGTAAAAGGCGTTGCCGCTGTAACTAATAATTCCCTTTCAAGTGAGAAATTAAAACAAGGTAATAGATTTTTTTGATTAATCGTTTATTCTCTTTATCAGTATTAAAAAAAAACTACAGCTACAGCTTTTAAGTGGTCAGGGCAGCAGGTGATTTGTTTTAATGGAAAGAGGTTCGTGTTATACTATTATATTTTTTACATTTTTTTAAACATGTTGATTTTTCATTTTGCTAAAAAATGCGTTTTGAGTTTTTTTTTTGAATACTACTTTTTCAAAATTTGGTTTTTGCCCAAATCATCTTATTTTTTCCGGAAACGTCGAGAAAAATCAAAATAAGCAAAAAAAATCGTCTGTCTGTCTGTATCCACGATAACTTCAGAACACTTCAAGCTAGAGACTTGAAATTTGGTAAGCAGATGTATTTTTACATTATCTTGAACAAGTTCGTATTTGAGCAAGATCGGTTATGGGGGAAAGTGTAAAAGACTGAAAAAATATTGCAATTTAAAAAAGTGCAGTTACAATTGTTCGTATTTTTCATTTTTTATCAAAATCCACTACTACTAAAACAATAATAAAAAAGTATAACAAATATTCTGGAAAAACTACGAAAAATTCTGTCAACAAACTTTTAAAACATAGGTTATGTTTTCTTAAAACGCGCCCGGCTTTTTACCAGCTCTACAGAACTCTGCAGTACTTTCCTTGGTAGTTCACTTATTTCCCGTCAGATGTGATAGTGTTTGAAGCCTATTTTTGCCATTAGGATTAGTACACTTTTAAAGCATTGCAGGTATACGGAGTTCAGGTACTTGTGTAGATATATTCTGATGCCAAGTGAATTAAAAAAAGCAATTCTAACAGCAAGACTAAATGATGGTTTTAGTATAAGAGCGATAGATAATTATAATTATTCATTTATGAATTGGATATTTCAACGAATACGGTTTGCCGCGCGAAAAAGAGAATAGAAGAACGAGGTGTAATAAATCGGAAGGAAGGTTCGGGCCGTCCAAAATGTTCCAATGCACAGACCAGCTTCTACCAACATTTATTTATTTTATGTATTTATTTATTTATTGTAGAAAAATATACAAATTAAAATACCTTACATTACATTGTTTCATTATAACAAAACAAATTAATAAACATTAACACAACGCACAATTTTTTATCTTTACATTATTATTATGAATTTCTTATAACACTGTAAGTTTGATTTGGCCATTCTTTAAAACTTAAACTAATCTCAGAACTATCGTTACTATTTATATTTGTATATTGATAATAATAAAAATGAAATAAAGTTATTTCAGAATGACAGCATGTCTAAGCCTACTTTTTAAAAATGACGAATAACTAATATGTCACGATCTACGCAACTATAATTTTAAATATTGGGTATTCCGCAAGGCTCTTTGCTGTAGCTGGATTTAATGGCTGTGATGGTACAACCTTTTTAAAAATATATATAAATCTCACCAAGCGAGCTGACCAGGTCGACACTGACAGAATATTATATTACATAACGTCTACAGAAAGCGACTTTGCATGAGTAAATGCAAAAAATATACTTTCTGAAAAGTTATGTACACTATTTTCCTACAGCTGCAACAAAAACAAATAAATAAAATAAAATTATTTTAAGTTCATTATTTCCAGTTCATCATTATTTCGTCCCCAAATTTTTTTACGTACTGTTATTCTGCCCTGCTAAGATAAGTCATCCTATCTGCAAATTAGATTTTTTGAGATATGGCCAGTTTTATTGTTTTTGTTTGCACCTTTTGAAAACATGTTTAAATAAATATGGCGTTGGGTTCTGCTTTATTTTAAATAAAAAATACGTGACATCCTTTGAAAAAAATATATTTTCTTTTGTCAGAAAAATTAATTGTCATACTAAATACATTTATTCTATCTGAGAAAGTTAGGACAAAATGATCTAAAAAGTCCAATCAAATTACTAAGATTTGTAAAGTTAGTCCTAGTCCAGACTTATTCGTCTAGTAAAGACTAGTTAGGACAATTTTATTTAGAAAACATTGTAATTTTCTACATAGGACAAACATCTTAGGCTAATTTTTAGTATTTGGGTTTTAGATAGGACATTTATTTTTAGTAGGCGCATGGGGTAAAGCAATACAATGGTGTGCTTATCTGAAAAAGTTAATTTTTGCAGATAGGACAACTTGTCTTAACAGGGCAGTATTAGTGTTTGCAGGTTTTAGGACGCAAGATTTATGTAATTATGCCGACGCTTCGAGGGCATATACATATTGCTTTTTATGACCTAAAACTTGCAAATCCTAATATCAGTAGTATTTTTATTACTTATTACTACAAATAGTATTTTCTGCAAATAAAAATAAAAAAAAAATAACTTTTTGAAATAACACCAGTACTTCAAAGAAAAAGTAATAATTCAGCCGCAGTTTTGCTGAACTTCCCGAATTTGTATGCGTCAACCTTAATAAATCAATTTAGGTTTACCTTGGTCTCTTTTTTTGTTTTCTTAGATTAGACTGACAGTTACAATTAGTTTTCTTATGCCAAATTTATGTTTACTTTGAATATTAAATTAAGTAAAAACAAGGTAAATTATGTACATCTCGTTTTTATACGATAAAAACATATACATAGAATTTTTAGCTGAATTCAAAACTGTAAAAAATTACAGAGTGTTCCATTAAAAAAAAAACTTATTTATGTCACTTCCGGCGAACGCATTGTAAAATTATATAAATCACCCAAGTTTCATTTTTATCGAATGAAGATTAATCTTAATTTTGGGGTGGACATAAATAAAACTCACTCGGTATGCCTGAATTCACCCTGTATGATGTCAAATAGAAGACCATCGTGCATGTCGTAGCAGAGGAGGCCGAGGTCACGCCGACACCGACCTTGACTCACTCACTCGCTGTAGCATTGCTGTCCGCGCCCCCGCGCCACCACCAATGCCCCCGACGCCACCAATGCCCCCGACTTCCCGCCACTAGGAAGGTGACGTCACGATTTAATTCTGTTGCTGTTTCAATTTCAGTGTCCTCAGCACAATGTAATGTTTACAAATATCTGGAAACAGTTTATTTGGGGTGTTCTAAGCGGAAAGGAATTTTGGCACTATCCCGAGTAATAGTATACTATGTACCTTGTATGCGAAGTAAGTCATATGATTTTATAATTGTTTCTTAAAAGAAAATACCTTATAATTTATTTTCTTTTGGGAAACAATTTTAAAATCAGGACTTAGTTCGCATAATAATAATAATTATTTTTATTAGTGTTCGAGACTCAAGTTTTTTTGCTGAGACGAAGTCTTGCAAAAAATCAGTCGAGATCGCTTAGGACAGTTCTCATACGTGGTGCATATAATATTTTTTTTACTACTTAAAGCTAGTAACTTCTAATATCATTTAAAAATATAGTTTATAGTATATTATTCAATGAGTGTATAATATTTGCTATTAATCAATGAGGGTGAATTTTGGGACATGAGCCGATAGGCGGGTGGCCTAATCACCCGAATGATTAATAGCTATTATACACGAATAGAATACTATACTTTATCCACCGCTGTTTTGAAGTTTAAACGGTTCATTTTTACAGACCCGTGATTAATAGGCCTATTAATCACCGCCGTGGATAATAGTATATTATTCAATGAGCGTACAATAATTGCTATTAATCAATGAGGGTGAACTTTGGGACACGAGCCGATAGGCGAGTGGCCTAATCACCCGAATGATTAATAGATATACTACGCGAGTAGAATACATAGCATAGCATAGCTGTCCGTTTGACAAATAATTTTATAAAAGTTATTGGTCGTCTTATTTTTTTTTTTTTCATTAATGATTAACAACGGTCAATATTAAATGAGTTCCCTAATTTTATTGGTTGTCAAGGTAAACAAGCCTTGGCAACGGTAGATAACATATAAGCTGGCACTTAATTAGGTAGTAGAAAAAAATACTTGAAATAATGACATATGAGTTGTTTTGACATTAAATTAAAGTTTATTTTTGTATATAAATACGAATTAAATGCTGTTTTTCCTAATAACTAAGAAATTTAAACAGGTTAGTGTACAAAAAAAATACCGATTTAAATTAAAAATTACAATTCTAGATTAGCAAAAAGATTAAAAAACCCACCGAGAGGTAAATGTACTTCCACTCATAAGTACCTACCTACAGCTTGCTGCGTATACCTCTATGAATTATATTTTCACCTTAAAGTTCCTTTTTGCATAGAGAATACCATTTCAAAGCAGAATTCTAGCGCAATGTTTTTAAACTTTCTGAAGAGACAAACTTTATTTTGTTAAAATTAATTAATTTGTTTGTCATTTGTTTTAGTTTAAATTTTAAGCAAATGAAGGGTGAATTTGTCATCATTTAAATCAAATATTTGCAAATTTTACCGGAAGTTTTTGGTGTTTTAACCATTATAATAATTATTAGAAAAAAAACTGACTTTAAAAATTTAATAAAGTGAGAGAAATGGGTTCTTACAAAAATGTCAGTCTGTCTGTCCCTCTTTAACTCGAATGAAAGAAGGGATAGACTAGCATTGTGAGATAGAAATATGAATAAAAGAAATATTTAATGACTTGTCACTATTTAAATTACAAAAATAATATACAGGGTGTCCCAGCTAAGACAGATTATTTCTGAAATATAACTTTTTTTAACTCCAAACTGATTGTAATATTAAACTATTATTTAATTCGTTTACATTTGCTAAACAAATCATAACAATATTAAATTATTTTTTAAATAGTTTCTTTAAAAACTATATTTTTTTTAATAAAATTATTTTATCAATAACTCCATATATTTCACTTATTTGAATGAAGTTAAGGGTTTTTCAAATTGAATATCAAAATTTTAAATGTCTTGATAAATCGTAGGCTTACAAGCAAAAAGCACTAAGTCATGAAACATGAGATATTGACAAAAACTTTAATTTAAATTTTTTAATTTTTGTAATAATTATTTTTGGACTTTTTTGGACTACTACAAATCGCAATTACATGTTTCGATATAATGATATCCCATTTGTTGATTAAAAAAAATTAGGTAGTTGGATTCAACCAAATTGACTTAGTGCATTTTGCTTGTAAGCCCACGAAATGTCATATTAATTGTCAAAATTGAATAAATTATAACTTGGGTAAAATGCGTTTAAGATTTAAACATTAAACAATAAGGTACCGCTGACGTATAAGCACCAAGTAGTAACAAAAAAGGCTTAAATTAACTTTATTCAGATTAAAGTGTTAAAACATAGTTCTATCTAGGAAATAGTTTGGGTACTTAAAACCCATACCCACAAACGCTAATAAAAAAATTATAATTTTAACAAAATAATAAATTAGGATTATTTAAAATCAAATTATTTAAATGCAAATTATGAAACATTATTTGCAAATGATAAACAATAAAGATATTTTTCCAATTTTAGTATTTAAATTAAAATTGCTTATAAAAATGGTGTCAAATAAGCTATATGTCAAAAGCAACAGCTAGTAGCAAACTTTTGTTTATGCACATTTATAGCTTTTTGGGTGTACATTGACTGACATAAATTTTATTCCGATACTTTTAATAATAACCAAAAAAAAAAAAAAGATTGATCTCTATTAGGGGACACGCGGTATTCTCTTTTCACTGCAAACAATAATATTTATGTTTTACGTCGCGACAAATCGCTCCCCTAATAAAAATTTTAAATGGCACACTAGCTTTGTTGGTCGTCAACAAACATTAGATAATATATCCCCCCTCTAGATGCGCCTTGAGTCCACGACAAACTGATATGTTTACAGTGCAAAATTTAGGTAGATTTCACCTCCCCGCCACCTCGCCCCTATAGTGGTTCACCAGTGGGGTTTTTATGACGTTTTTTTTTATGGTTGGGGGGGTTTAATATAGTGTGGTGAATCACCATGCTATATCTAGAGAGGGGATATATGATCTAATAAACAAACTCTGTATATTTGTATAGGCATTATTTATCCTTCTTTTGTCTGAGGAAGCAAAGGTAGTCCAGTAAAATAATAAATGTAAATTGCAATAAATGTAATGATATTTTAAAGGGTAGTGGTGAATGGTAACAGAACACTTAGTCTTTCAACGGGTGATTTGCCCAAGGGGTGTCCGCTATCTTGAATTTTAGGGTTGAGTTGCTTAAAATGCATCTTACGATAAAAATGCGTATAATTAATTTTGTTAAGGAGGAAATAAATTTTTGTTTGGACTTTCGTACGGTTACAGAAGGCGCAACTCGACTTTCAGCGCCCACTGTAACAGTAACAAAATACCTATGAAAATGCATGATGTGTAAAACTTATAGAGAATTTCAAGAGCTACAAATTTTCTTATAACCACTTTTATCCTCCGATGAATAATTTGGCTGAAAAATCGAAAAAACCCAATTTCACCCCCAACATGGCAATTTTCGAATATGTATAACTCGATTGTTATTATTATATCAAAAAATTAATCAAACATTAATTGTTGGAAATTTTGTCCTTAACAAAATTGGTTTGGCTGAAAAATAAAAAAACCCAATTTCACCCCCAACATGGCAATTTTCGAATATTTATAACTCGATTGTTATTATTATATCAAAAAAATTAATCAAACAAATTAATCAAACAAAAATTGTTGGAAATTTTCTCCTTAACAAAATTGGTTATATGCATTTTTATCGCAAGATGTATATTTAGCGAGATAACCGCACTTCCCCTAAAATTCAAGTTAGCGGACACCCCTTACACAAGGAGTGTTCTGTTACTATCCACTACTCCCTTTAAAATATCAGCCCATGTACATTTATTGCAATTTAACATAGCCATTTCTCGTTATTTCAGTGGACTAAGGTGACAAGCATGAACATTGTCGAGTTTTGTGTGGGGATAAATTCTTAAAATAAATATACTTGTTTAAAAAGCATATACTGAAAAAACATTTATGAAGATTTGTTTCAAATATCCATTTATAAATATTGCCACCCGTTTAGAAAGGGTTCAGTTTGTTTATTATTATAATTAAATTTTTATCCTGTAAAAGGAAGTAAAACATTCCGATAATAAAACGGCTCATTTCTGCTCCTGTACAAACTTCAATGGGCAATTTTAAACATAATATTTAACGACTACAGGAGAAAAACCATTTATGTCGCAAACAAAAAATGTTCAGGAAACGAAATTGAAAGTTTAAAGTGTAATAGATATAACAAAAATTTTTTGTATTTAATAAATTCTTTAGAGTATGGTATCATTATAAAGAAAAAAATTAATTTATTTCATTGATCAGAAGACCTTTAATTGTAATATATAATAATTATTTGTATTTTAAAGTCCCAGATTTTCACCTAAAAGGTCTGCCACCTCGGGGAGCAGCGTTCTATTGTTTTTCAGTTCAAAAATACGAATTTTCGAATTTATTGTGCACACGCCCACTTTCTATCTCTTCTTCTACTCCCCGGTTTTCAAGAATAGGTCCCCTGATGGTGTTTTTGAATATGGATCTGGGGTATATTTTAAGCATTCTATACAAAAATAAAAAATCGTTATATGGCTCCTTTTGCAACATCGTCTTAAACTTAACACTTTTACCAAGAAGCAGATATTTATCCATGACGTAACAAATAGTTACTTATAATACAAGGGCGAAAAGTTAAATTTTTCGATTAAGTAGGTTTTTAGAAGCCGAGGGCCGGCCGATAGGGCAGGCCCGAGGGTAATAAATCTACAAATTCGAAATTTAACTTTTTGCCCGTGTATTATACAATATTTTTTATTCGATTGTTACTAATTATAATAAATTATTAAAATATACTTAATTTTAAAGTGCAAAAAATATTTCTTTTTACTGTCTTATTACTTATCTAGTTATCCATGACAAATTGGTGTCCAATCAAATCGGTTATGTTATAGAAGAAATTTTTATTTTGTATGAAATAATTATAATAACTGTATCTGACCAAAAAGAACAGTTAGTTCAAGACCAAAAGTGACCAAAAGGTCATATTTCTATATAAATATTACAGTAAAGGTAAAGCATCTTGTTTTAAAAAGCTTAAAAATAACAAGTTTTAGGCGAAAGAACTTTTCGCCCGTAAAACATGAACAAAAAGGGTCGCTTTTAGAATCAATCAAATAAAAAATATGTTTACTTTAGGATTTTTAGCTGCTAAGTTGATATCTATTCTTAAAATTCAGGTAACTTTTGTAGTTTTTGCGTATAATTGGACTTCTTTATCGAAGAAGTTCATATTTCACTTATTTCTGTATTTCTGTAACTGATAAGTATTTTATTATTTTTTTGGGCTGTACCTATGATAAACTCTTTTATTTAAGTTTGTGTGTATAAACATTAAACTAAAGTTTTATTTCAAATACCGCCAAACTGATTTTCCTTAGTACCTTATTGGCTTTAAATTAGCCAAAACATATGAAAGGTACGTATCATTATTGACATTTTTTTGGCATATCATTTATTGATCTAATCATAATAATTATTATTGTTATAATGACATTACATGTAAATTATACAATAGCTTTCATATGTTTTGCCCTATTTAAAGCCAATGCAGGTACGAGAAATAAAACCTTAGATTATTTTAATATTTATCCATTTAAACTGGAATACAGGACTCATCTATACTGCTTAAAATACTTAGCAGTTACAAAATTAGGGACTCCTTAATATAAAATGCAATATTCCGCAAAAACAACAAAAGTTAACTGAATTTTAAGAATAGGTATGCATTCAACAGCTAAAAATCTATAAGGAAACCTATTTTTGATAGGTCATGGATAAATCTCTGCTCCTTGGCAAAAGTGTTTTAAAGCGATGTTGCATACAAAAATAGCAACGGTTTTGATGCGACCCAGCAGTTTTTCCTAGAACTCCCTAACAAGGTAATTTTTTGATGAATGCAAAAATAGCGACTACGATCATTCTTTCGGCATTTTTTAAAATTACACAGGATAACTTTTGCTAAATGTTGGGGACTGTTGTACTTTATTTATTCCAATAATAAATAATAAATTTTGAAAAAAAATCGACTTTGATTATTTTCCCCTGTAGTCTTTATTTACAATCCTACCGAAGCGACAAATTTTATTTTTTCCGGAAACAATTAATTTTCTTGTCATCCATTTTGCCTAATTTTTTAAGCAAATAAAAGAGGGAACAAGCCGCAAAGATATATAATGCTTTGCATTTTATACCACACCCTTCGCAGTGGCATGCTAACATCTCTAGTCTTAGTTTTCCTACTCCCTAACATTCCTACTCCGTCTTTGATAGGTTTTAGCCGCGGAAAGCCTCCGTTTAGGCAGAGTCAATATGGTTGACCAGCAACAACTTTGCTAAAAAACTCAAAAAATCGAATTTTTTAGCACAAAAAATTGAAAAATCAAAACTTAAAAAACATTTTTAAAAAATTTAAAAATGTTAGTTTAAACAGAGAATTTTATAAGCTTTAAAATGACGTATTACACGACCCCCCTCTCCATTTAAAAAAATGTGCCCCCATGCCCCCCTGCCCACAATTTAAGAGCTGAAAGTATTAAATATATGCTAAAAGATAGTTTAAGTTGTCTTATTTAAAAGTTCCAAATTTGAAGTCGATATCTCAACTGGTTCAAAAGTTAAGAGGGGTGGGGGGTGACTTTTGGACCGCTCTGTATATTACTTGTATTTGTTCGCTTCGCGTCGTCAAAAAACTTCATTCTCGTGCACTAACGACTAAAGTCGCTTACTCGTTACGAAATCTACTATAGAATGAACCTCCATAAAAAGTCACCCTATCATGCAGGTTGTATTTACTTTAATCTATTACCAAAATGAATTAAAACTATGAAAAATACAAGTACTTTTAAGAACGAAGTTAAAGAATTGCTACTTCAAAACACTAATTATAGCTTAACTGAATTTGAGAGATTTATTTCCACCAAAAGCTAGCATATGTGTGTAGGTGTACGAATTTATTTTTATTTTTACTTCTAATTTTAATTGTAACATATCTTATTTTTATTTTGTTAACTTTTTTTTAGATTATTTATTTATTTATTAATTTAGTTAAGAAGACACATTTACTGTACCTTAAGAATACGTACTGTTTTGTTGTTTTTTATATTTTTTTCTTTCAGTATGTAGATAATAGGTATAGGAATTATATATCTTTGACATATCCAGATCTATTGTAAATAGCCAATTGGATGAATAATAGTTATTTATGGTACTAGTGGGTAAAGTAAGATATTTCCCATGAGAAAATTGTGTCAGCCAAGCAGGTTAATTTTCGAGAGGGCAATATCGGTTTACCCATGAGGGCCATACAAGGTTTTATCCAAAAAATAGCTTAGGAATTCATATTTTTATTAAAAATTTTAATGACATTTACAAGAAAATAATTTGACAAGTGACAGTTGAGTGGGTAAAATAAATAATTATCCACTCAATAAAGTAAAAGCCACGCGGGGGTTAATATTGATCTATTTAAAATAAAGCTGGTAATTGTTTTATTATCTGTATGTATTGCATAAAGATTATTATTATTAGATTGCCTACGTTTCGGATAGGGTTTTATCCTTCATCAGGGCTTTCTGAAATTATTAGACATCAAATACATTAAATACAAGGGAACGACCATTATACCACTGGGAAATTATTAAAAATTGAAGCTGGAACTCCAAACATTGAGCTTATTTTGTATTTGGTTTAGTGTTGAAAATATGTATGTGGCACATTTTATTTGTTGAAAATATATTTCAGAATCGAAATTAACATAAACTGTATCAAGAACTACCAATAAAAACATTTAATTAATAATTTTAAAACAATTTTCGGTACGAAATACATATACCGTTGAAAGATTATAGTGACTTCTTTTTTTGACTATAAACCAAATACAAAATAAGCTCAATGTTTGGAGTTCCAGCTTCAATTTTTAATAATTTCCCAATGGTATAATGGTCGTTTCCTTGTATTTGATGTATTTGACGTCTAATAATTTCAGAAAGCCCTGATGAAGGATAATACCCTATCTGAAACGTAGGCAATCTAAAAAATTTGTTAACACATACGCCGTCACATATCCCACTAAACACCAAATATATTATTATTATTATTATTAATTGAAATAAAACCCGACAGATCCACCTCGTCCTCCGATTGACGAGGCGAAGTGGGGGGAAATTGCGGCAACTGCTCTCCACGTCCGTGGAGTAAGCCTCTACCGTGACCGGTTATCGTGTGCTCTGAGTAAATTGAGAGACCCAAGGATTACTGCTTTCTGCATGCGACCAGCCAGAATTTCGGCTGAGTCGCGACATGCCGGTATGGTTTTGAGGTTAGAGAGAAAGCTGTCATTTATACCACCAAGGGATCCAACAATAAGCACCACCAGTTTTATAGAGTGGTCTGGATACAGTCTGCGGAGTTGAAAAAGAAGATCCTGATATTTTGTCCGCTTGTCCTCCTCCTTCAAAACAATGTTTCTTTCGGCTGGGGCCGAGAACTCAATAACAAACATTGTTTTGGCAGTGTGGTCGAGGAGGACTATATCTGGCTTATTGGCTTGTATTTGTCTTAGGGTGGAGAATGAATAGTTCCAATATATGCGGCATCTATCATTCTCCACCACGGACTCAATATCAGCTGGAGCATAGGGCAACACTGGTGTTTCGTCTAACCCATACGAGTGCCTGAGAAAGTAATAAAGCACTCGTAAGGCCGCGTTATGTCTGCGAATATATGCCGAGACCGCATATGTGGAACATGCAGAAAGTAAATGCATGATGGTCTCTGGCATTTTTCGACAGGCCCTGGAGTTGGTATCAGGAACCTGCATTCTCATAACGCGACTCCGGTAGACTAATGTGTTAAAAACACCATCTTGGCAAGCAAGTATGAATCCCTCGGTCTCCGTCTTTAACCCACCTGACCTAAGAAACGAATATGTCAGTCTTTTGGATAAGCCAAGGTCTTCTATGGTCTTAAAGAAGATTCCATGCATTGGCTTATCCATGTGTGACTGCAGAAGCATCGAACACTCTGCAGTTATGATGTGGGTTTTTAATTGAACGGGACCCAACTCGGTGACAGAGTTTGGGTTTTCCCGTTCAAAGTCGAATATGAGACCGAGTTCTTCAGCTGCTCTCGATGCTGCCCTGAAGATAAAGGCTCCAACTCCGGCTACCTCGTGGTCATAAACTAACCGTAGCCGGGGGTCTTCGCTCCTTATAATCTTACAGGCTGTATCCAAGGCCACTCTATTGTGAAGATACTCCAAACCTAAGAGTCCACGACCACCCCGATTTCGTTATTATTATTATTATTATTATTATTATTATTATTATTATTATTATTATTATTATTATTCTTATTAAAAAAAAACAATAAATAGAATAGAATAAAAAATCCATACTCCCCAATAACCGAACTCCGCACTATATAAACTTGATAAGTCAGTTGATATAACCCAATAAAATATTTGACATGGTAAGTCATTATCAAATATGTATTTAGTTTACTAATTACTTATTTATTAGTCCACGTTATGAGAACGTGGACAAAAAGAGTATTATTCTAGAATTTTACGTATAGAAGAGCACTTTGAAAGTGCCACTTTCTAGAAAAAATTCAAAATTATATACTTAGGAGAAGAAAGTTTTTTGTTCCACGAACCACTCATTGGCTAATCGAGTGCGGAGTAGAGTTATTGGGGTTTAGAGATGTTATTGAGTAGGGTTTTTATAGAGTAGGGTGGTTATAAAGGAGATATTTAATAGAGTAAAGATTTTATGGAGTAGGGAAGTTAGGGAGTAGAAAACTTAAGAGTTGGAATATAGTCTGCCCTCGCATTTGAGGTTATGTAACTTTCGCTAGACGTAAATATGTCATATCGTAAGGGTATATTACGCACCGAGTACGCGAACGTAGTTTTTAATGCGTTTTTTTTTACGAGGAGCAGCTGAAAAAAGGAAAGGAAAAATAGTTATTTATCCAATACATACAGATAATAAGACAATTACCAGCTTTATTTTAAATAGATAAACTCAATAATAACCCCCGCGTGGCGTTTCCTTTGTTGAGTGGATAATTATTTATTTTACCCACTCAACTGTCACTTGTCATATTATTTTCTTGTAAATGTCATTAAAATTTTTAATAAAAATATGAATTCCTAAGCTATTTATTGGATAAAACCTTGTATGGTAATTGTCTTATTATCTCTGTGTATTGGATAAAATATTTTTATTACAAAAATGATCGTAACAATTTTTTTTGTGACCTTAAACTTTTTTTGTATCAATGTAGTATAAATACAATATAGTAGATATAATAAAACTCTGTAACAATATTTTATTGTATTGCATGATATACATAAATATATTTATTGACATAATAAAAATTCCAATAAATACGAATATGGGTATTATGGTATATTTATTTCTGAAAAATAAGAACCAGATTTACACAACAAAATAGGCAGGAGATATAGAGGGGGGTCCATTTATCATGACCATCCTTAATAGTTTAATAAATGCTAGATATATAAAAAAAAAAGAAAATTTTGAAAAAAAAAATTGAAAAACTTTTTTTAATTTTTTATTATTATTTTTCAATTTATTTTTCGAAGCTTTTTCTGAAAAAAAAAAAATGAAAAACTTTAGGCCTATAGGGGAACGTATTATTTTGTTGGTAGCAGTATTTTTTGCAGAATTCAAAAACTATAATTTAAATTTAGTTTTTATAAAATACTCTTTCTGATAAAAAAGATGGGATTCACGTTTGAAATCAGTATACCCACTCACAACTCATAAAAGAAATCTGTTTTAACAAATAATAATGTGTTTATTTAGTCGGATTTTTAAAAAAATCTGACTTGATGGAAAAAAGTATATGTGATTTTTGGAATTAGCATACCAAAAACCAAGAATTAGTTTTTAGATTTTATAGCTCAATTTTAAAATTGTCTATTAATTGCAACATATTTAAACAAAATCTCTTGCAGGAAAGAATAAACTATAAAAAATATACAAAATATTAGAAAATAATAAATTCAAGGAAAACTTCTAAAGGAAAATCTGAGTTTAAAATGAAGCTAGTTGATGTAACTTTATCGTTATAGGTCATGGTCAATTTAAAACTTTATCAAGAACATATTGGCCTGTAAGAAAATTTTTACCCGAAATTTAAACTAATTTTCTTTAAAAAATGAGAAAATGGTTAAAGGAAACCTTGGGTTTTTAAAGAAATACACTGCAAAAATATGCGAAGATAAAAACGTATGTTAATATACTTCACGATTAGTTATTTAGAACTGGTACAATATCTCAGAAATGTTACCCTGAGTGAACAACATAACTCCACCCAGCCTCACTCTGAGTTCGCATTAACATAACTCTGCCCTATCATAAAACATTGTTTTTTTCTTGATTTATTGGCGAAGGCACTAAATTTTAATAATAATAATAAAATATTCCTAGGATGGAGCAGGATGAGTCTTGTTGATGCGCACTCAAACGTGCATATGAGACATTGTACATAGAAAAAACTGATTCCTTGAACCAAAGACACGTGTCTGTATATGTTCAAAGCCATATTCTCTTGTTTCAAGGCTGGCCTTTTCTTGAACCAAAGAGCACGAGTTTTGGAATAAAAATCCGCCCTCTGTATGCAAGGACATTGACTTTGGTTCAAGAAAATGCCAGAATATGGCTTTGAACATATCCAAAGACACGTGTCCTTGGTTCAAGGAATCCGTTTTTTCTATGTACGAGCTGTGTTACTTCTGACATAGGTTTTGTTTATTCTAATGTTTCATAATAATGTACACCCACAGAAAAATCTTCCATGTTGTATTTGCGATACTTGTCTTAAATAATTTTAATTGTTACAAGTATAAAAATATTTGATATGAACAATGTTCATTGAACATATTTAACTAATTAAAAAAAATCAATACATTGTAATTGCATTAATTATATAATTATATAGTAACCGTTGCAGTCGGAGGTCAAACCAAGTATCATAATAATGATACACATCTTCAAATTCAATTTAAATATACAAATATGTATGGTTTAACTATGCTTTCGCGAGAGAATCGAACAGTCGATCTCCAACACATATTCGATTTAAATGATATTTTTTTTCCTTATTCCTACAACTAACTACGACTCAAATCTAAAATTTATCTTTGATTGGGCCAAAACTTTGGCCTCTAGGACCAAAAGAGTTTTAGGTCCCCAAAAAAGATAAAATTTTGTTTTTGCGTATATATAAATTATTTAAACACCTATCAACTTTATTTTTGGTATGTGTATGACTCTCATAGATTACTAGATTTTCACGAAAAAAAAAGTTTAAATATTTGCCTAAAGATGGCGCTGTGGTCATTTTTTCGAAAAATATTCACCATTTTCATGACCTATGGACTCGAAGAAGCAACGCTGCTCAGAAAAAGTGGGCATGGCACATTAAACTACAAAGTTTCCTTTGTAATTTACCATAGAGTCTAACTAGGGGTAATTTGATTCCTTTCGGCAAAATAAATTTTAAAGTGACTCTTCACGTAGGCATTGAATTTAGTTTTTTGGGTATATAAAAATTATTTTAAAACCCATTAACATTAATTTTGGTATGTATATGACTATCATGGATTACTAGATTTTCACGAAAAAAAAAGTTTAAATATTTGCCTAAAGATGGCGCTGTGGTCATTTTTTCGAAAAATATTCACCATTTTCATGACCTATGGACTCGAAGAAGCAACGCTGCTCAGAAAAAGTGGGCATGGCACATTAAACTACAAAGTTTCCTTTGTAATTTACCATATTGCCGAAAGGAATCAAATTACCCCTAGTAGACTCTATGGTAAATTACAAAGGAAACTTTGTAGTTTAATGCGCCATGCCCACTTTTTCTGAGCAGCGTTGTTTCTTCGATTCCATAGGTCATGAAAATGGTGAATATTTTTCGAAAAAATGACCACAGCGCCATCTTTAGGCAAATATTTAAACTTTTTTTTTCGTGAAAATCTAGTAATCCATGAGAGTCATACACATACCAAAAATAAAGTTGATAGGTGTGTAAATAATTTATATATACGCAAAAACAAAAATTTTATCTTTTTTGGGGACCTAAAACTCTTTTGTCCTAGAGGCCAAAGTTTTGGCCCAATCAAAAAAAAATTTAGATTTGACCTAAAGTTAGATGTAGGAATAAGAAAAAAAAAATATCATTTAAATCTAAGATGTGTTGGAGCAAAATTCCCAAAAACTGTTCGATTCTCTCGCGAAAGCATAGTTAAGGCAGAATAGACCTCATACGACGACGACGCGACGGTTACTATACATATAATTTTATTTTACATTATTCTTGTTTTATATTTTTTAGTTAATCAGTTAGGTGTTTTTTTAATAAATTAATTACACAGGCCAACAATTTTGAACTTTTGAAAGTAAATTTGGATCTGACAACTGATTTTGGGTTATTTAGTTATGTTGATTTCGAATGTAAGTTCCGTTTTTTTCTATTACATAAGGGTTTTGAACAACCGCACAGTGGGCCATGAATTAAAAACAGGGACAAAATTCTGTTTCAATCTTTCTAAAATGTGTCAAATGGCTTCTTTTGATTATGTTGATGTAGACTAACGTCCATAACTTAAAAATGTATGTTAAAGAATGAGATTTTTGGCATGGCCTATAGCTTAAAAAAATTATACGTGATAGAAACAAAAAAAATGCCTGTTTTGCAGTCAGTGGGTCTTAACTAAGCCAGAAAATGAAAAAAACACCCGATCACAAAATCCTTGTTGGCCTATGTTATTAGTAGTCATATCTCTGTGTGTAGTGTTATCTTATCTTTGATAATAAATCTACTTTAATTTTCATTTTTGATATAGCCTTAGGCATAGCCAACTGTTTTTTTCGTGCTGGGAACGTTGTCCCTAACAGACCTGTATAATGTCTAGAATAAAAGTATTCCAATTTACCACATCCACCCCTACTTATAAGTAGAGTAATTTTGGTAATGGTATAAATGAGGGTATAAATAAAATTAGAAGACATGCTATTTATTCAATTAATTATTGATCCAATTTATCTAATCAATTATTTAAAAAATAATTAAGGGCCAAGGACAAATCTGCATTAAAATAGTCCTTTTTATTTTTTTATTTATGAAAACATAAAATTGTTTTTTAAATAAACATTTTCTAATTATAAAAATGTACTGAGGTGCACGTACCTAGGTAGTTTTTTTTATAAAATCACAAACAAGCAAAAGAATATACAAACGTTTCTGTTAATAATTATTAGTTGCTTAATTAGTGTGCCTCATTAGAATTCCAAGGACTATAAAAATTCACCCTTACAGTTCTGCCTTTTTTACAAAAAATCAAATTTACGAAGAAAAAGCATTAAAAATTTCTTGTGAAAATATGAAAAGAACGTATAAGGTCCCCGCATTCATAAGCTATTATTCCTAAAAATTGCAGGTTTCTACTTAATCATTTTTATATTTTTTTTTAGGTAAAAAGTTAAACTATAGTCATGAACTTTAATGTTGAAAGTGGGAACATTTTATCTCTGACTATGAACCAAAATTTTGTTAAATGGCTTTGCAACACTGACATATATTACTGATATTTAAAGGTTGTAAATGTAGCTATAATAATTTATTAAAAGTGTTTCTGGAATTTTCAGCTTTGGATTCTCTTATTACCCTCAGGTATTGTATTTTGTCGGGGTAATAAGAAACACTTTTTATAATTTTAATTTTAGGATTTTTCTCGGGATCTTCTTAGAAATAAGTATAAATACGAAGAAAATCGAAATAAAGGTGTTTGCATAAAATATAAAAAAATATTGGATTTGTTAAAAAAAGATAATTTTTATGAAATAATTCGATAGTTGGGGAAAGGACCATTTAATTACGTCGAAGCGACAAATTAGGCAATAACAATAAGTTTAATTGTTGTAAAGGATAAAATTTACCAATTATTAATAGTGGTTTTCATAATTTTTAGTTTTTTATTATTGTTTTTAAATTAAATTAAATTAAATTAAATAAACATTTATTTACCAAAAAAAAAATAGAAAATAATACATATCAATAAGCTTACATGTATAGGTAAAATGGCTGTGGCTCAGCTTGTTGGTTTTGTTTACAATTAGTTAATTAATAAGTTTCATTAAATAAAAGCAACGCCTGTTCTTCCGCACAGCCAAAAAAAAGGAAAAAGAAATATTATAATGAATACTAATAATAATAGATAGATATTAAATATTTATAATAAATATTTTGCTTTGATAGATACACAATGCACAAGAAAAAAACATATAAAAAATCAAAATTAAATGTTATATAGTTTTATTAGAAAATGTTAACATTATTTCCAATATTGGCAATACTTTTGTTTAGAAGAAAAGCTTTAAACCTTCTAGAGAAACCGTCCAAAGTCATTGTTTTGAATTCATCAGACAACTTATTGTAATAAATGGCTATGTTATAAGAAAATCCTCTTTCATAAAAAGCGGTTTTATGTTTTGGAATGGTTAAAATGTTTCTATGCCTTATATTAATATTATGGACGTCAGTGCGAAAACGTATTTTGTTATGTAGATACTGTGGGGCTTTTAAACAGATAACCTTAAAAAATAATTTCATTGAGTGAAAGATTCGCCTCTCTGACATTTTAAGCCACCTAGCTTCAGCAAATTTTTGTGATATGTGCCCGTACTTACGCACTCCATAAATAAGACGTATGCACGAGTTTTGTATTTTCTGTATTCTTTTTGAGTCAGCTGCATCAATACAAAAATGGTATAGAGTGTCGCAGTAGTTAAATCTTGAAAGTACGAGGCTTTCACACAAGGTTTTTTTGAGGTTTCTAGGTAAAATTTGTCTGTTATTGTACACTACTTTAAGAGATGAATAAGCCTTTTTTATAGTGGTATTAATATAAGTTTTAAACCGCAAATCTTTATCCAAAACAACTCCAAGATTTTTTGCTTCATTAACGCAATGCACTCGTACACCCTCTACTGTAATATTTAAATTTGACCTTATGTATTCGTATGAGTTCTGTTTCGAAAATATTACTAGTGATGATTTTGAAGCATTTATTGACAAACTATGATCTTTAGCTGTGGAAATAAGTTTAGCTATATCCTGATTTAGTTTTTTGTTGGCATTATTCAAGTCAGAGACGTTAAAGCTTAAATAAAATTGAGTATCATCAGCGTAAAAGTGAGCTGTACAAAATTCGATCGATGCATAAAAATAACACGTATAAATAATATAAAGCAGAGGGCCCAGGGGCACGCCAGACGGTACCTGTATAGGATCAGACATAATATCGTTAATAATAACCATTTGTTCCCTATTGGTTAAGTAGTCTAAAATTAGCGACGCAGATACTTGGTCAAGTCCTATAAAAATTAGAATTGAATATAAAATATCTGGATCTAGAGTATCAAATGCTCTACTAAAATCCAACAGTAACAAAGCTGTTGCCTTACCAGAGTCATGTGCTGTAATGATATCATCTGTGATGTTCATTAGAGCAGAAGCACAACTATGGCCAGGTCTAAATCCAGATTGACAAGTAGGTAAAATATTGTTTTGATCAAGGTGGTTCCGCAGCTGAATTTCAATTACTTTTTCGAATACCTTAGACAGGGTAGGTAAAATACATATTGGTCTTAAGTCTTTGAATTCTGTGGGATTTGAATTTTTGGGTATGGGCTTGATTAGGCCCTGTTTCCAACATTGGGGAACAATACTATTTTCAATGCAGAAGTTTACAATATGAGTAATTATCGGAGTTATATAAGGACAGCACATTTTTAAAAAAGTTATATTTATTCCATCTATACCCGTAGCCTTTGTTTTAATGCCATTAATAACCCTATTAACTAAATCATCATTGACAGTCTTAAATTTAAAAGGAGATACAAAGTCTTTTAGTGAATTGTTTTTGTAAAATTGTATTATTTTTTGTTTATTTGCTGCATTAGTCGGGGGGATAGAGTTAATAAAAAAACTATTAACAGCGTTAGGGTCCTGTAGCTCCTCGGGTATATCTGGAACATTGGAACTATTTATAATACTCATGCGTTTTAGCTCTTTCCACGTGTCTTTTGAATTGAGATTTTGGAATTTATTTAAATAATATGCATTTTTTTCTGTTTTATTAATAACATTTGCTGAATTTCTTAATTGCGTGTAGTCTTTCCACGTTAAATCAGTTTTGTTTTTCTTCCATTTATTTAATGCTTTATCTCTTTCTAACCGAAGAAGTTTAGTATTTTCAGATACCCACGGTGAGAATTTTTTAAAAGCTGTGCATGTTTTTAAGGGAACATGTAAATCAAAAAGTTCAAGTAGGCATGAATTCAAAAAATTTATTTTATCATTAACATTATCTAGCTCCGTAACATGATAAATTGGAAGTTGTGATAAATCTCTGTTGAATAGATTGTAATCAAAATTTTTATAGTCCCTATATTTAATTTGTTTAGGAGGAATACTAATTAAGTTTTTGAATTTACAATATACTAGGTCATGATCAGAGAGATCATGCATATCTATAACTCCTTTCTCAGTAATAACGGAATTATCTGATGTTAAGATTAAATCTATTATAGTGGCGGTACTACCTGTAGTTCTGGTAGGCGAATCTA